>JAWDGP010001527.1:0-12500 GCA_033675545.1 Elysia crispata
TGTATTTCTCTAGCCCTGTCCATCTTTCTTTCTATGTCTTACTGTACCTCACTCAGCTTTGTTTCTCTCTCTCTCTATCTCTCATTCCATCCCTGTCCATCTTTCTTTCTATGTCTTACTCTACCTCAATCAGGGGTGTTGCTCTTTCTATCTCTAACTCAGCAATGTTTCTCGCTCTGTATCTTTCTATCCCTGTCCATCTTTCTTTCTACATCTTACTGTACCTCACTCAGCAATGTTTCTCTCTCTCTATCTCTCATTCCATCCCTGTCCATCTTTCTTTCTATGTCTTACTCTACCTCACTCAGCAATGTTTCTCTCTCTGTATCTCTCTATCCCTGTCCATCTTTCTTTCTATGTCTTACTCTACCTCACTCAGCAATGTTTCTCTCTCTGTATCTCTCTATCATGTCCATCTATCTTTCTATGTCTAACTGTATCTCACTCAGCAATGTTTCTCTCTCTGTATCTCTCTATCCCTGTCCATCTATCTTTCTATGTCTTACTGTATCTCACTCAGCAGTGTTTCTCTCTCTGTATCTCTCTATCCCTGTCCATCTATCTTTCTATGTCTAACTGTATCTCACTCAGCAATGTTTCTCTCTCTGTATCTCTCTATCCCTGTTCATCTATCTTTCTATGTCTAACTGTACCTCACTCAGCAGTGTTTCTCTCTCTCTATCTCTCATTCCATCCCTGTCCATCTTTCTTTCTATGTCTTACTGTACCTCACTCAGCTGTGTTTTTCTCTCTCTATATATCTCTGTCCATCTTTCTTTCTATGTCTTACTGTACCTCACTCAGCAATGTTTCTCTCTCTGTATCTCTATATCCCTGGCCATCTTTCTTTCTATGTCTTACTGTACCTCACTCAGCAATGTTTCTCTCTCTGTATCTCTATATCCCTGTCCATCTTTCTTTCTATGTCTTACTGTACCTCACTCAGCAATGTTTCTCTCTCTGTATCTCTATATCCCTGTCCATCTTTCTTTCTATGTCTTACTGTACCTCACTCAGCAATGTTTCTCTCTCTGTATCTCTCTATCCCTGTCCATCTTTCTTTCTATGTCTTACTGTACCTCACTCAGCAATGTTTCTCTCTCTGTATCTCTCTATCCCTGTCCATCTTTCTTTCTATGTCTTACTGTACCTCACTCAGCTGTGTTTCTCTCTCTCTCTATCTCTCATTCCATCCCTGTCCATCTTTCTTTCTATGTCTTACTGTACCTCACTCAGCTGTGTTTCTCTCTCTTTCTCACTCTCTCCCTCTCTATCTCTCTATCCCTGTCCATCTTTCTTTCTATGTCTTACTGTACCTCACTCAGCTGTGTTTCTCTCTCTCTCTATCTCTCTATCCCTGTCCATCTTTCTTTCTATGTCTTACTGTACCTCACTCAGCTGTGTTTCTCTCTCTATATATCCCTGTCCATCTTTCTTTCTATGTCTTACTGTACCTCAATCAGCAGTGTTGCTCTTTCTATCTCTAACTCAGCAATGTTTCTCTCTCTGTATCTCTCTATCCCTGTCCATCTTTCTTTCTATGTCTTACTGTACCTCACTCAGCTGTGTTTCTCTCTCTCTATCTCTCTTTCCATCCCTGTCCATCTTTCTTTCTATATCTTACTGTACCTCACTCAGCTGTGTTTTTCTCTCTCTATATATCCCTGTCCATCTTTCTTTCTATGTCTTACTGTACCTCACTCAGCTGTGGTTTTCTCTCTCTATATATCCCTGTCCATCTTTCTTTCTATATCTTACTGTACCTCACTAAGCTGTGGTTTTCTCTCTCAATATATCCATGTCCATCTTTCTTTCTATGTCTTACTGTACCTCACTCAGCTGTGTTTTTCTCTCTCTATATATCCCTGTCCATCTTTCTTTCTATGTCTTACTGTACCTCACTCAGCAGTGTTTCTCTCTCTATATATATCCCTGTCCATTTTTCTTTCTATGTCTTACTGTACCTCACTCAGCTGTGTTTTTCTCTCTCTATATATCCCTGTCCATCTTTCTTTCTATGTCTTACTGTACCTCACTCAGCAGTGTTTTTCTCTCTCTATATATCCCTGTCCATCTATCTTTCTATGTCTTACTGTACCTCACTCAGCAGTGTTTTTCTCTCTCTATATATCCCTGTCCATCTTTCTTTCTATGTCTTACTGTACCTCACTCAGAAGTGTTTCTCTCTCTGTATCTCTCTATCCCTGTCCATCTTTCTTTCTATGTCTTACTGTACCTCACTCAGCAATGTTTCTCTCTATATATCTCTCATTCCATCCCTGTCCATCTTTCTTTCTATGTCTTACTGTACCTCACTCAGCAATGTTTCTCTCTCTGTATCTCTCTATCCCTCTCCATCTTTCTTTCTATGTCTAACTGTATCTCACTCAGCAATGTTTCTCTCTCTGTATCTCTCATTCTATCCCTGTCCATCTTTCTTTCTATGTCTAACTGTATCTCACTCAGCAATGTTTCTCTCTATATATCTCTCATTCTATCCCTGTCCATCTTTCTTTCTATGTCTAACTGTATCTCACTCAGCAATGTTTCTCTCTATATATCTCTCATTCTATCCCTGTCCATCTTTCTTTCTATGTCTAACTGTATCTCACTCAGCAATGTTTCTCTCTATATATCTCTCATTCTATCCCTGTCCATCTTTCTTTCTATGTCTAACTGTATCTCACTCAGCAATGTTTCTCTCTCTGTATCTCTCATTCTATCCCTGTCCATCTTTCTTTCTATGTCTAACTGTATCTCACTCAGCAATGTTTCTCTCTATATATCTCTCATTCTATCCCTGTCCATCTATCTTTCTATGTCTAACTGTATCTCACTCAGCAATGTTTCTCTCTATATATCTCTCATTCTATCCCTGTCCATCTATCTTTCTATGTCTAACTGTATCTCACTCAGCAATGTTTCTCTCTATATATCTCTCATTCTATCCCTGTCCATCTTTCTTTCTATGTCTAACTGTATCTCACTCAGCAATGTTTCTCTCTATATATCTCTCATTCTATCCCTGTCCATCTATCTTTCTATGTCTAACTGTATCTCACTCAGCAATGTTTCTCTCTATATATCTCTCATTCCATCCCTGTCCATCTTTCTTTCTATGTCTAACTGTATCTCACTCAGCAATGTTTCTCTCTATATATCTCTCATTCCATCCCTGTCCATCTTTCTTTCTATGTCTAACTGTATCTCACTCAGCAATGTTTCTCTCTATATATCTCTCATTCCATCCCTGTCCATCTTTCTTTCTATGTCTAACTGTATCTCACTCAGCAATGTTTCTCTCTCTCTATCTCTCATTCTATCCCTGTCCATCTTTCTTTCTATGTCTAACTGTATCTCACTCAGCAATGTTTCTCTCTATATATCTCTCATTCCATCCCTGTCCATCTATCTTTCTATGTCTAACTGTATCTCACTCAGCAATGTTTCTCTCTCTATCTCTCATTCCATCCCTGTCCATCTATCTTTCTATGTCTAACTGTATCTCACTCAGCAATGTTTCTCTCTATATATCTCTCATTCTATCCCTGTCCATCTATCTTTCTATGTCTAACTGTATCTCACTCAGCAATGTTTCTCTCTATATATCTCTCATTCCATCCCTGTCCATCTATCTTTCTATGTCTAACTGTATCTCACTCAGCAATGTTTCTCTCTATATATCTCTCATTCCATCCCTGTCCATCTATCTTTCTATGTCTAACTGTATCTCACTCAGCAATGTTTCTCTCTATATATCTCTCATTCTATCCCTGTCCATCTATCTTTCTATGTCTAACTGTATCTCACTCAGCAATGTTTCTCTCTATATATCTCTCATTCCATCCCTGTCCATCTATCTTTCTATGTCTAACTGTATCTCACTCAGCAATGTTTCTCTCTATATATCTCTCATTCTATCCCTGTCCATCTTTCTTTCTATGTCTAACTGTATCTCACTCAGCAATGTTTCTCTCTATATATCTCTCATTCCATCCCTGTCCATCTATCTTTCTATGTCTAACTGTATCTCACTCAGCAATGTTTCTCTCTCTCTATCTCTCATTCTATCCCTGTGCATCTTTCTTTCTATGTCTAACTGTATCTCACTCAGCAATGTTTCTCTCTATATATCTCTCATTCCATCCCTGTCCATCTTTCTTTCTATGTCTAACTGTATCTCACTCAGCAATGTTTCTCTCTATATATCTCTCATTCCATCCCTGTCCATCTATCTTTCTATGTCTAACTGTATCTCACTCAGCAATGTTTCTCTCTATATATCTCTCATTCTATCCCTGTCCATCTATCTTTCTATGTCTAACTGTATCTCACTCAGCAATGTTTCTCTCTATATATCTCTCATTCCATCCCTGTCCATCTTTCTTTCTATGTCTAACTGTATCTCACTCAGCAATGTTTCTCTCTATATATCTCTCATTCCATCCCTGTCCATCTTTCTTTCTATGTCTAACTGTATCTCACTCAGCAATGTTTCTCTCTATATATCTCTCATTCCATCCCTGTCCATCTATCTTTCTATGTCTAACTGTATCTCACTCAGCAATGTTTCTCTCTATATATCTCTCATTCTATCCCTGTCCATCTTTCTTTCTATGTCTAACTGTATCTCACTCAGCAATGTTTCTCTCTCTATATCTCTCATTCCATCCCTGTCCATCTATCTTTCTATGTCTAACTGTATCTCACTCAGCAATGTTTCTCTCTATATATCTCTCATTCCATCCCTGTCCATCTTTCTTTCTATGTCTAACTGTATCTCACTCAGCAATGTTTCTCTCTATATATCTCTCATTCCATCCCTGTCCATCTATCTTTCTATGTCTAACTGTATCTCACTCAGCAATGTTTCTCTCTATATATCTCTCATTCTATCCCTGTCCATCTATCTTTCTATGTCTAACTGTATCTCACTCAGCAATGTTTCTCTCTATATATCTCTCATTCCATCCCTGTCCATCTTTCTTTCTATGTCTAACTGTATCTCACTCAGCAATGTTTCTCTCTATATATCTCTCATTCCATCCCTGTCCATCTATCTTTCTATGTCTAACTGTATCTCACTCAGCAATGTTTCTCTCTATATATCTCTCATTCTATCCCTGTCCATCTATCTTTCTATGTCTAACTGTATCTCACTCAGCAATGTTTCTCTCTATATATCTCTCATTCCATCCCTGTCCATCTTTCTTTCTATGTCTAACTGTATCTCACTCAGCAATGTTTCTCTCTATATATCTCTCATTCCATCCCTGTCCATCTTTCTTTCTATGTCTAACTGTATCTCACTCAGCAATGTTTCTCTCTATATATCTCTCATTCCATCCCTGTCCATCTTTCTTTCTATGTCTAACTGTATCTCACTCAGCAATGTTTCTCTCTATATATCTCTCATTCTATCCCTGTGCATCTATCTTTCTATGTCTAACTGTATCTCACTCAGCAATGTTTCTCTCTATATATGTCTCATTCCATCCCTGTCCATCTTTCTTTCTATGTCTAACTGTATCTCACTCAGCAATGTTTCTCTCTATATATCTCTCATTCCATCCCTGTCCATCTATCATTCTATGTCTAACTGTATCTCACTCAGCAATGTTTCTCTCTATATATCTCTCATTCCATCCCTGTCCATCTATCTTTCTATGTCTAACTGTATCTCACTCAGCAATGTTTCTCTCTCTCTATCTCTCATTCCATCCCTGTGCATCTTTCTTTCTATGTCTAACTGCATCTCACTCAGCAATGTTTCTCTCTATATATCTCTCATTCTATCCCTGTGCATTTTTCTTTCTATGTCTAACTGTATCTCACTCAGCAATGTTTCTCTCTATATATCTCTCATTCCATGCCTGTCCATCTATCTTTCTATGTCTAACTGTATCTCACTCAGCAATGTTTCTCTCTATATATCTCTCATTCCATCCCTGTCCATCTATCTTTCTATGTCTAACTGTATCTCACTCAGCAATGTTTCTCTCTATATATCTCTCATTCTATCCCTGTCCATCTATCTTTCTATGTCTAACTGTATCTCACTCAGCTGTGTTTCTCTCTCTCTATCTCTCATTCTATCCCTGTGCATCTTTCTTTCTATGTCTAACTGCATCTCACTCAGCAATGTTTCTCTCTATATATCTCTCATTCTATCCCTGTGCATCTTTCTTTCTATGTCTAACTGTATCTCACTCAGCTGTGTTTCTCTCTCTCTATCTCTCATTCTATCCCTGTGCATCTTTCTTTCTATGTCTAACTGCATCTCACTCAGCAATGTTTCTCTCTATATATCTCTCATTCTATCCCTGTGCATCTTTCTTTCTATGTCTAACTGTATCTCACTCAGCAATGTTTCTCTCTCTCTATCTCTCATTCTATCCCTGTGCATCTTTCTTTCTATGTCTAACTGTATCTCACTCAGCAATGTTTCTCTCTATATATCTCTCATTCCATCCCTGTCCATCTATCTTTCTATGTCTAACTGTATCTCACTCAGCTGTGTTTCTCTCTCTCTATCTCTCATTCTATCCCTGTGCATCTTTCTTTCTATGTCTAACTGCATCTCACTCAGCATTGTTTCTCTCTCTGTATTTCTCATTCTATCACGTCCATCTTTCTTTCTATGTCTAACTGCATCTCACTCAGCAATGTTTCTCTCTCTGTATTTCTCATTCTATCATGTCCATCTTTCTTTCTATGTCTAACTGTATCTCACTCAGCAATGTTTCTCTCTCTGTATCTCTCATTCTATCTTGTCCATCTATCTTTCTATGTCTAACTGTATCTCACTCAGCAATGTTTCTCTCTCTGTATGTATCTCTCTATCCCTCTCCATCTTTCTTTCTATGTCTAACTGTATCTCACTCAGCAATGTTTCTCTCTATATATCTCTCATTCCATCCCTGTCCATCTATCTTTCTATGTCTAACTGTATCTCACTCAGCAATGTTTCTCTCTCTCTATCTCTCATTCCATCCCTGTCCATCTATCTTTCTATGTCTAACTGTATCTCACTCAGCAATGTTTCTCTCTATATATCTCTCATTCCATCCCTGTCCATCTTTCTTTCTATGTCTAACTGTATCTCACTCAGCAATGTTTCTCTCTATATATCTCTCATTCCATCCCTGTCCATCTATCTTTCTATGTCTAACTGTATCTCACTCAGCAATATTTCTCTCTCTGTATGTATCTCTCTATCCCTCTCCATCTTTCTTTCTATGTCTAACTGTATCTCACTCAGCTGTGTTTCTCTCTCTGTATCTCTCATTCTATCATGTCCATCTTTCTTTCTATGTCTAACTGTATCTCACTCAGCAATGTTTCTCTCTCTGTATCTCTCATTCTATCATGTCCATCTTTCTTTCTATGTCTAACTGTATCTCACTCAGCAATGTTTTTCTCTCTGTATCTCTCATTCTATCATGTCCATCTTTCTTTCTATGTCTAACTGTATCTCACTCAGCAATGTTTCTCTCTCTGTATCTCTCATTCTATCATGTCCATCTATCTTTCTATGTCTAACTGTATCTCACTCAGCAATGTTTCTCTCTCTGTATCTCTCATTCTATCATGTCCATCTTTCTTTCTATGTCTAACTGTATCTCACTCAGCAATGTTTCTCTCTCTGTATCTCTCATTCTATCATGTCCATCTTTCTTTCTATGTCTAACTGTATCTCACTCAGCAATGTTTTTCTCTCTGTATCTCTCATTCTATCATGTCCATCTTTCTTTCTATGTCTAACTGTATCTCACTCAGCAATGTTTCTCTCTCTGTATCTCTCATTCTATCATGTCCATCTATCTTTCTATGTCTAACTGTATCTCACTCAGCAATGTTTCTCTCTCTGTATCTCTCATTCTATCATGTCCATCTTTCTTTCTATGTCTAACTGTATCTCACTCAGCAATGTTTCTTTCTCTGTATCTCTCATTCTATCATGTCCATCTTTCTTTCTATGTCTAATTGTATCTCACTCAGCAGTGTTTCTCTCTCTGTATCTCTCATTCTATCATGTCCATCTTTCTTTCTATGTCTAACTGTATCTCACTCAGCAATGTTTCTCTCTCTGTATCTCTCATTCTATCATGTCCATCTTTCTTTCTATGTCTAACTGTATCTCACTCAGCAATGTTTCTCTCTCTGTATCTCTCATTCTATCATGTCCAACTATCTTTCTATGTCTAACTGTATCTCACTCAGCAGTGTTTCTCTCTCTGTATCTCTCATTCTATCATGTCAATCTATCTTTCTATGTCTAACTGTATCTCACTCAGCTGTGTTTCTCTCTCTGTATCTCTCATTCTATCATGTCCATCTATCTTTCTATGTCTAACTGTATCTCACTCAGCAATGTTTCTCTCTCTGTATCTCTCATTCTATCATGTCCATCTATCTTTCTATGTCTAACTGTATCTCACTCAGCAATATTTCTCTCTCTGTATGTATCTCTCTATCCCTCTCCATCTTTCTTTCTATGTCTAACTGTATCTCACTCAGCAATATTTCTCTCTCTGTATGTATCTCTCTATCCCTCTCCATCTTTCTTTCTATGTCTAACTGTATCTCACTCAGCAATATTTCTCTCTCTGTATGTATCTCTCTATCCCTCTCCATCTTTCTTTCTATGTCTAACTGTATCTCACTCAGCTGTGTTTCTCTCTCTGTATGTATCTCTCTATCCCTGTCCATCTATCTTTCTATGTCTAACTGTATCTCACTCAGCAATATTTCTCTCTCTGTATGTATCTCTCTATCCCTCTCCATCTTTCTTTCTATGTCTAACTGTATCTCACTCAGCTGTGTTTCTCTCTCTGTATCTCTCATTCTATCATGTCCATCTATCTTTCTATGTCTAACTGTATCTCACTCAGCAATGTTTCTCTCTCTGTATCTCTCATTCTATCATGTCCATCTTTCTTTCTATGTCTAACTGTATCTCACTCAGCAATGTTTTTCTCTCTGTATCTCTCATTCTATCATGTCCATCTTTCTTTCTATGTCTAACTGTATCTCACTCAGCAATGTTTCTCTCTCTGTATGTATCTCTCTATCCCTCTCCATCTTTCTTTCTATGTCTAACTGTATCTCACTGAGCTGTGTTTCTCTCTCTGTATCTCTCATTCTATCATGTCCATCTATCTTTCTATTCTAATTGTATCTCACTCAGCAATGTTTCTCTCTCTGTATCTCTCATTCTATCATGTCCATCTATCTTTCTATGTCTAACTGTATCTCACTCAGCAATATTTCTCTCTATATATCTCTCATTCCATCCCTGTCCATCTATCTTTCTATGTCTAACTGTATCTCACTCAGCAATGTTTCTCTCTCTGTATCTCTCATTCTATCATGTCCATCTTTCTTTCTATGTCTAACTGTATCTCACTCAGCAATGTTTCTCTGTCTGTATCTCTCATTCTATCATGTCCATCTATCTTTCTATGTCTAACTGTATCTCACTCAGCAATGTTTCTCTCTCTGTATCTCTCATTCTATCATGTCCATCTATCTTTCTATGTCTAACTGTATCTCACTCAGCAATATTTCTCTCTATATATCTCTCATTCCATCCCTGTCCATCTATCTTTCTATGCCTAACTGTATCTCACTCAGCAATGTTTCTCTCTATATATCTCTCATTCCATCCCTGTCCATCTATCTTTCTATGTCTAACTGTATCTCACTCAGCAATATTTCTCTCTCTGTATGTATCTCTCTATCCCTCTCCATCTTTCTTTCTATGTCTAACTGTATCTCACTCAGCAATATTTCTCTCTCTGTATGTATCTCTCTATCCCTCTCCATCTTTCTTTCTATGTCTAACTGTATCTCACTCAGCAATATTTCTCTCTCTGTATGTATCTCTCTATCCCTCTCCATCTTTCTTTCTATGTCTAACTGTATCTCACTCAGCAATATTACTCTCTCTGTATGTATCTCTCTATCCCTCTCCATCTTTCTTTCTATGTCTAACTGTATCTCACTCAGCTGTGTTTCTCTCTCTGTATGTATCTCTCTATCCCTGTCCATCTATCTTTCTATGTCTAACTGTATCTCACTCAGCAATATTTCTCTCTCTGTATGTATCTCTCTATCCCTCTCCATCTTTCTTTCTATGTCTAACTGTATCTCACTCAGCTGTGTTTCTCTCTCTGTATCTCTCATTCTATCATGTCCATCTATCTTTCTATGTCTAACTGTATCTCACTCAGCAATGTTTCTCTCTCTGTATCTCTCATTCTATCATGTCCATCTTTCTTTCTATGTCTAACTGTATCTCACTCAGCAATGTTTTTCTCTCTGTATCTCTCATTCTATCATGTCCATCTTTCTTTCTATGTCTAACTGTATCTCACTCAGCAATGTTTCTCTGTCTGTATCTCTCATTCTATCATGTCCATCTATCTTTCTATGTCTAACTGTATCTCACTCAGCAATGTTTCTCTCTCTGTATCTCTCATTCTATCATGTCCATCTTTCTTTCTATGTCTAACTGTATCTCACTCAGCAATGGTTCTTTCTCTGTATCTCTCATTCTATCATGTCCATCTATCTTTCTATGTCTAACTGTATCTCACTCAGCAGTGTTTCTCTCTCTGTATCTCTCATTCTATCATGTCCATCTTTCTTTCTATGTCTAACTGTATCTCACTCAGCAATATTTCTCTCTCTGTATTTCTCTATCCCTGTCCATCTATCTTTCTATGTCTAACTGTATCTCACTCAGCAATGTTTCTCTCTATATATCTCTCATTCCATCCCTGTCCATCTATCTTTCTATGTCTAACTGTATCTCACTCAGCAATATTTCTCTCTCTGTATGTATCTCTCTATCCCTCTCCATCTTTCTTTCTATGTCTAACTGTATCTCACTCAGCAATATTTCTCTCTCTGTATGTATCTCTCTATCCCTCTCCATCTTTCTTTCTATGTCTAACTGTATCTCACTCAGCAATATTTCTCTCTCTGTATGTATCTCTCTATCCCTCTCCATCTTTCTTTCTATGTCTAACTGTATCTCACTCAGCAATGTTTCTCTCTCTGTATCTCTCATTCTATCATGTCCATCTATCTTTCTATGTCTAACTGTATCTCACTCAGCAATGTTTCTCTCTATATATCTCTCATTCCATCCCTGTCCATCTATCTTTCTATGTCTAACTGTATCTCACTCAGCAATATTTCTCTCTCTGTATGTATCTCTCTATCCCTCTCCATCTTTCTTTCTATGTCTAACTGTATCTCACTCAGCAATATTTCTCTCTCTGTATGTATCTCTCTATCCCTCTCCATCTTTCTTTCTATGTCTAACTGTATCTCACTCAGCAATGTTTCTCTCTCTGTGTCTCTCTATCCCTGTCCATCTATCTTTCTATATCTTACTGTTTCTCACTCCGCATCGTTTTTCACTATGTACTCGTCTTTGTCAGTTTTTACTTTTTTGTCTGCCTTTATCTCTCTCTCTTTCTCTCTCTGCTTGTCCGTCGTCTTGTCTGTCTGTCTTTTTTTTTTTTCTTCTTCTGATTGTCTGTGTGCCTATCTGTCAGCCTCTCTTGCTATTTATCTCTCTCTCTCTCTCTCTCTCTCTCTCTCTTTCTGACTCTCTCGTTCTATTCTCTCTCTGACCCTCTCTCTTTAGCTGTTTGTCTCGTTGTCTTTATCTCTCTCTCTCTTTCCGCCTGTCTGTCTTTCTCTCACTATCTTTTTTTACCCGCCTTACACCCCAATAAAAACAGAAGGGAAGAGGACTGAACCAACACTAATTATGTAGCATCTAGACTAGATTTATCAAGTACCAACGCCATGTCCAGGGAAACTAGGATATTAAGCACATGCTGTTTCGACATGACATGTAGTTCAGAGGTCTGCAGATAAGCCTGACACACACTCGAATGATAATAAAATAATTATGTGGCATTTACTGAAACATTCACAGAGGAAATTTGCACATTTTTGTTTTGTTCTGAAGAGTTTCCCTATGGTTTTTTTTTTAAGTGATAAAATGTTTAGATTTTTAGTCGTTGACAACTTAACAGCTTTCGAGAGATGGTTGGACTCGTTTTCGACTATCAGTTACCTGCTTTTTTCTTGCGTCTATCACCCTGTTTGCCTGTCTGTCTGTTTATCTTGTTAACTTTTCTATTTTTCTCTTTATCTGTTTTACTGAAATTTCCAGTTTTCGTCCAAGTGTTTCCTTTCACCCTTCTGTCTGTATGCCTGTAACTCTGTCTGCCTTTCTCGTTAATTTTTTCTGTTATTCTCTCCATGTGTTTCATTGAACTTCTCAATGTTTGCTTTCACTCTTCTGTCTGAAATCAATGTCTGTCTGTCTTTCTGTTTGTCTGCATGCCTCCATCCCTATCTTTCTGATGGTTCTGTTTATCTCCCCTGTTCGTTCCCTGTCTTTTATTTGCATCTATCTGTCTGCCAGTCTGTCTGTCGGTCTGACTCAACCTCTTTCTTGCTGAGAATTCTGT
>JAWDGP010001527.1:17500-19428 GCA_033675545.1 Elysia crispata
TCTCACTCTCTGTCTCTCTCTGTCTCCAACCGTCACTCTCAGGTTATCTCTTATCATCAGTCTATTGATCCGTCTCTCAGTCTCTATCTGTCTCTCTATCTCTCTCTCTCTGTCTCTCTCTGTCTCCAACCGTCGGTCTCAGGTTATCTCTTATCATCAGTCTATTGATCCGTCTCTCAGTCTCTGTCTCTCTCTATCTCTCTCTCACTCACTCTCTCTCTCTCTCTCTCTGTCTCCAACCGTAACTCTCAGGTTATCTCTTATCATCAGTCTATTGATCCGTCTCTCAGTCTCTGTCTCTCTCTCTATCTCTCTCTCTCTATGTCTCTCTCTGTCTCCAACCGTCACTCTCAGGTTATCTCTTATCATCAGTCTATTGATCCGTCTCTCAGTCTCTGTCTCTCTCTCTATCTCTCTCTCTCTCTCTCTCTGTCTCCAACCGTCACTCTCAGGTTATCTCTTATCATCAGTCTATTGATCCGTCTCTCAGTCTCTGTCTCTCTCTCTATCTCTCTCTCTCTCTGTCTCCAACCGTCGCTCTCAGGTTATCTCTTATCATCAGTCTATTGATCCGTCTCTCAGTCTCTGTCTCTCTCTCTATCTCTCTCTCACTCACTCTCTCTCTCTCTCTGTCTCCAACCGTAACTCTCAGGTTATCTCTTATCATCAGTCTATTGATCCGTCTCTCAGTCTCTGTCTCTCTCTCTATCTCTCTCTCTCTATGTCTCTCTCTGTCTCCAACCGTCACTCTCAGGTTATCTCTTATCATCAGTCTATTGATCCGTCTCTCAGTCTCTGTCTCTCTCTGTCTCTCTCTCTCACTCTCTCTCTCTCTCTCTGTCTCCAACCGTCACTCTCAGGTTATCTCTTATCATCAGTCTATTGATCCGTCTCTCAGTCTCTGTCTCTCTCTCTGTCTCTCTCTGACTCTCTGTCTCTCTCTGTCTCCAACCGTCACTCTCAGGTTATCTCTTATCATCAGTCTATTGATCCGTCTCTCAGTCTCTGTCTGTCTCTCTATCTCTCTCTCTCTCTCTGTCTCCAACCGTCACTCTCAGGTTATCTCTTATCATCAGTCTATTGATCCTTCTCTCAGTCTCTGTCTCTCTCTCTATCTCTCTCACGCTCTCTCTCTCTCTCTGTCTCCAACCGTAACTCTCAGGTTATCTCTTATCATCAGTCTATTGATCTGTCTCTCAGTCTCTGTCTCTCTCTCTATCTCTCTCACGCTCTTTCTCTCTTTGTCTCCAACCGTCACTCTCAGGTTATCTCTTATCATCAGTCTATTGATCCGTCTCTCAGTCTCTGTCTCTCTCTGTCTCTCTCTCTCTCTCTCTCTCTCTCTCTCTCTGTGTCTCCAACCGTCACTCTCAGGTTATCTCTTATCATCAGTCTATTGATCCGTCTCTCAGTCTCTCTCTCTCTCTCTATCTCTCTCTCTCTATGTCTCTCTCAGTCTCCAACCGTCACTCTCAGGTTATCTCTTATCATCAGTCTATTGATCCGTCTCTCAGTCTCTGTCTCTCTCTGTCTCTCTCTCTCACTCTCTCTCTCTCTCTCTGTCTCCAACCGTCACTCTCAGGTTATCTCTTATCATCAGTCTATTGATCCGTCTCTCAGTCTCTGTCTCTCTCTCTGTCTCTCTCTGACTCTCTGTCTCTCTCTGTCTCCAACCGTCACTCTCAGGTTATCTCTTATCATCAGTCTATTGATCCGTCTCTCAGTCTCTCTCTGTCTCTCTCTGTCTCTCTCTGTCTCCAACCGTCACTCTCAGGTTATCTCTTATCATCAGTCTATTGATCCGTCTCTCAGTCTCTGTCTGTCTCTCTCTCTCTCTCTCACTCTCTGTCTCTCTCTGTCTCCAACCGTCACTCTCAGGTTATCTCTTATCATCAGTCTATTGATCCGTCTCTCAGTCTCTGTCTCTC
>JAWDGP010001528.1:0-13630 GCA_033675545.1 Elysia crispata
TTGTTTCTCATTGCCATTGATTCCTTTGTTTTGAGGCTCGATGTTAGGTTTTGAGCAGGCTACAGTGTTTTGTATTAATTGTTGTAAAGTAGTATATATAAGGGGGGTTCTGGCACACCTTGTTCGAAGAAATATACTACATCTAGTCGCTGGGAGGTTTTGGACCTCCCAGCGATAGTTCATTTTTGTGCACTTGGACCCCAATTTTGCATTTACGGAAAACATACCACATGCAGAATTGCCCCAATTCTCCATGTACGCAGATCACTTTTTTCGTACACGCGGCAATTCTGCATGTTGGCGCTGGGGGTTCTGGACCACCTTGTACGGAAAACGCGTTTGGCCTACATTCACTCGGACCCCAATTCTGTACGTACGCAGAACACTTTGTACGGGGAAGTAAGACCAAAATGGAACCAGAACTCCCAAGGGTACAGCCTCGCCCCGAGAGAACGGCCCATACAATTCGCCGGCCTCGGGGTGAGACAATCCACCTAGCACGCAAAAACATTTTTGGCCTACTACGGGCGCCCTCGTATCGCTCCGAGGACGGCCTTGCCGGTCTCGGGGTGAGACGAGGGACAAGGCTCTCCAACGCGAAAACGTTTGTCTACGGATAAATAGAAACAAGAACAAAAATCCCACCCCTAGAGGTCGGCGTCAGACCGGGGCTCCCAGGGTTCTCCAAGGGTTCCACCTCGTCTCGCCCCGAGAGGACGGCCCACTTTCTGGCGCCGGCCTAGGGGCGAGACAATACACCTTGCATGCAAAATACGTTTGGCCTACGGACGCCCTCGTTTCGCTCCGAGAGGTCGGCACTACTAAGTCTGGGCCGACCTCAGAGCGAAACACACAACCTTTCACAAACACGCTCGGCCTATATACACCCGGAACCCAATTCTGCGTACATGCAGAACACATTTTTCGTACGGGAAAATTAATTCAGACCAAAATGGGTCCCAAGGGCACAGCCGCGTTCGCCTCCAGAGGACGGCGGTCTCTGTCGCTTTGGCGTAGGTGCGCGCTAGACGACCACAGTCCCACCGGGGAGGCAGAACAACACGTCTCCGCCATACCCCACGGCGTAGAGCTCTCCATACTCCCACGCCAACAATTTTTGGCAGTAGCTCGGTCGATGCGGCCAAGTATTGTCCCTCCAGGTGTACCGGCTCGATGCAAAGCAACCGCCGCGCTCCGAGGTATTCGATAGACTGCCATCTAGCACCGCTGTCGGCGCGTCTATCGTAGCTGCGTTCCTGCTCCCGGAACAGCTCGAACGGGAAACGCGGTGGGCTACCTCTCTTGCGGACAAGCTCCATTTCGGACGGGTATACCTCGTGTATATATAGCACACGTACAAAACTCCAAAGGCGTAGCGCCCTGCATGCAAAACGTTTGACCTACGGACGCCCCCTTCGCTCCTAGAGGTCGGCCCAGACTTAGTAGTGCCGACCTCGGAGCGAGAGAATCCGATTGGGTTTGGGAAGGGTGGTGGGATGTTGTGGTGAACGGGGTTTGGGAGTTGAGTTTGGGGGTAGAAAACAGATGGTCATAACTTATAATAGTGCTTTTTTAAAGATAAAATTTTATAGTATATACAAAGTAAACATGAAAGAGACAAACAAATGTGGGTGGTTGTTGTTGGGGAAAAATAATATTTGTGGCAGGAATTGTAAGGGAGAATACTGCTACATCCACAACGCCAAATTAGTAAGGGGTGGGGGCACCGGTGCTTGCACCGTTTGTGGCAAGGGCGTGAAAAATCCGTACCTGGTGTGTAATATCTGTGGTTATTACAAAGTCTATGATAAGAAATGGAGTAAAGGTTACAGGGTTTACGAGGCAGAGGTTAGGCGTTTGAAAAACATAGTAATTTAGCTTAACCTGAAAAACCCACAGGCTAATTTTTAACCGATAAAACTCGCCTAACCAACAAAACCTTTTTAGATATATAAGTTATACCCATCCAAAATAATGTACTGCCCTTGGGAAAATACTGCCCAGAGGAAGGCCTAGTTCGCCTTGCCGGCCTCTAGGGTGAGAAACCCGTCTGGGTGTTGGGAATTGAGATGCTGGGAGCCAAGTTTGGGGTAGAAAACAGATGGTCTTACTTACAATAGCGTATTTAAAAGATAAACAAGTTCTATAGTATATACAAGCAAACATGAAGGGAACAAACAGATGTAATTGGTTGATGTTGGGAAAAACGTATATCTGTGGTAGGAGTTGTATGGGGGAATACTGCGGCCCCCACAACGCCAAAATAGTAAGGGGCGGGGGCAACAGTGCATGCACCGTTTGTGGTAAGGGTGTGAGAAACAAGTTCTTGGTGTGTAGTGACTGTGGCTATCACAAACTCTATCTGCGGGTTTGGGGGAAAGGTTGTAGGGTTTACGAGGCAGAGGTTAGGCGTTTAAAAAACATAGAAATTTAGCTGTACCCGCACTCTCGTGCAGAGGCTTTATTTTAGCCAAGCTTTTTAGAGATATGTAGACTATTGGGTATGCAGATTATTGGGTGTGTTGAATTAGGTCTTTATAGATAGATATTCCGGTGGAGGCCTGTCGTTTTTTGACCTAGAGAATTCTGAAGCCCTGTTGAGAACGCCCACCAACTTCCTCGGTATGGCACAAGCTGATTGCCACAGTTTCTGGAACACCTCCGGCCACCCCGTAGACGGAGTGGAAAATATCAACATGAAAGCCTGCTATCCTGCGAGCCTCCAGGACTACACCGCATACGAGCCCAAACCCGAGCATTGTGGCGACCTCGCAAGCGCCCTCACAAGCGCCCTCGCAAGTGTCAACAACGGCAGCGCCGAGCCGCCCCCCGCCGATCCATTGACCAGGCATGCTCTGAGCTATCTCAACGGCGGTGGAGGCTCCGGTAAGACTACGCGAGCCAATGAGGTTTTCCGCGGGATGAATCTTCTTGTCTTAACCCCTACCCACCGCCTGGCCAAGGAGATGAGATCCAGGGGCGTCGACGCACAGACGTACCACAGCTTCTTCAGGTGGTCGGGCCAGAAAGATTGGACCCCAGACCGCATACGCCGGAAGCACATCCCCCCGGTTGTTATCTGGGACGAGGTCTGCACAGTCCCCAGGGCTGTGCTCGAGATCTTCCTCGATTGGCTTGTTCAGAGAGGTGTTCAGGTTGTTTGCTGCGGCGACCAGGGGCAGCCTAGACCCATTGCGGGGGCATCACCGCACGCCTGGCTGAAGGAGCGCTGCGACTATTACGAAGAGATCACCGTCGACCACCGGAGCAGGTGCGAAAAGCTCTCGGCTTTAAAGCGGGCTATTAGGTTGCAATCCAACAAGATCCAGTGCAAGGAGATGCGCAAAGCTTTGCCCAGGTGCCGGGGTTGGGCTAACTTTGTCGACGTTTGGCACCCCCGCGACCTCCTCCTCGTCACCCGCAAAGCCCCACGGGACCGAGCCCAGAAGCTTCTGTTTGAGCACCACAAAAATCCTTCCCGTACGAACCAGTCCCGATTATCTACCGACCTCGGGACACACGCCTCCAAAACATTCTTGTCCCAATCCCAGGCCCAGACGGGGCCGAGGAAGAATTAGTGCTTAATGATTTGGTGTTGGTTTCCGTAGAGACAGCACAGGAGGTCCTCTATGGTGAATGGGGTAAAAACTGGGACTTGGGTTACGCCATGACTGTACACAGCAGCCAAGGACTAACCATCGAGGACCCACAAAAGGTCTGGATCGTCGACGACTACATGCAGTGGAGCAATCTCGCGTACTTGGCTGTCTCCCGAGTCCAGTACATCCACCAGCTCCACCGGTGTTGCTCCCCACCAGAAACCGGCAACCACGCCCCTAGGTTGGCTTACGACGAGAACAAAGCTTTTAAGAACATCGCCCGGAAACTGCAGGCCTACAAACGCGTCGACGAAGCCAAGGGGCATAAGTGCAATCTCCGTCTCCGTATGAAGGACGTCGAAGCTCTCAAGAAGAAACAGAGAAACCGGTGTGATTCCTGCAACATCGAGCTCCTCTGGTGCTATGAGCCAAAGGACACACGGCAGTTCAGCATCGTCCGAATCGACAATGCACAGGGCCACGCCCGAGGCAACGTGCGACTACTTTGCCTCGAGTGTAGCCGAAAAAGAACAGCCGCGACGTTCACCCATTGCGAAGCAACAGATGTACCCCCGGAGAATATTTCGGCAGACCAGTTGCAAAACCTCTTTGACTCCATCTAAGTCTATTCGATACCCGGAATATTTCGGTTTCGGTTTCGGTTTCGATTGGTCCGCCGCCTTTCGTGTTTTCCTAGGTAGTGGGCCCACCGCCCTGTACAACGACTTGCAAACAACCTGTAAGCGCCTCGCAAGCGCACCCCATGCAAATGCTTGGCAAATGCTTGGCACTTGCAAGCTTCCCATTTTGTTATTACTGGCAGACGCTTTCCCATCTAGATATGAGAGCCTCCCTGTACTGCTCGTGTCTTATGTGTTTCCGGACGACAGCTTTCGAAACGCCCTTGGCTTTCTTCATGTTGTTCTCGTTAGCCTCGAGGATGCTGTACATCTTGGGGCGTAGCCCGAAATACTCCGCGGTGGGGCGCCCGGCACACTCGTCCGTCATCTTCCCCAACACTTTTTTGTTTTCGACGCTGTGCAGAGGATGCTCGCGTGGGTAGTCGGACGTGTCGTATAGCTCGGCGTGCTTGCCCATGTCCCGATAGACGTCCTCCGTTTGGATCTCGAGGAGGAGGCTGTCGGTGTCGGTGTAGAGGAGCTGACACCGGTCTCCGTACTGGGCCAGGAGCTGGTTGTAGTAGAAGTCGTACATTAACGTCTTCGAGAGGTCTAGGATGCTCATACCCACGTATACGGAGCGGGACAGGACCAGACGGCTCTTGTGGACCTCCACGGCGGCGAGGTCGTCGTCGAAGATGTTTGCTCTGGCGAAGGACGGGCTGGCCAGGAGGCGGCGAAGTTTGTCTTCCTCGTGTGAGCGCACCAGTTTGACGTCGACCCGCTTTCGCAGGTTCTCCATGGTCTTGCCAAAGACGGAGTTGTTCATCAGCTTGTATAGGTCCTTCTCGAAGGCGTTGGTGGCCTGCTTTCGCAGCTCGGTGTTCATCCGAATGTAGGGCTCCATCCAGGGGCTCTGCTCGAAGCGCAGGGCGCGGTGTACCTTCCGGAGCCGGAGCCCGAGCCCCAAGTAAAGCTGGAGGTTGCGGTAGTGGAGCACGTAGTGGTTCTTGTCGCGGAGGTTGGGGACCAGCTTTTCGACCTCGGCGGACGCCATACCTTTGCCCAGGAGGCCGTGTTGGTAATCCAACATCCACTCTTTCTGGACCACCATGCGCTCTGGGGCGAGCGGGTAGGCGTTGTGGTGGCCGTGAAGCTCCTGGGGGTACTCCAGGTCCACCTCGAGGATGAAGCCCTCGGGCCCGTCGGCCGGTTGGTCTTTGATTGTGCCAGCCAGCGCTGTACAGTCCTCTACCCATCGAAATCCGCCAGTCGGAAGGGGTTGGCTCATGGCCCACCCGTAAAGGTTGTTGTCGTCAAGGTAGAGAATGTGGCTGTTTGGTTTTTCCGGGTCGTATCCCTCTACTGCGGGGTTGTTCGCCCTGGCGTGGCGCTTCGACACCATCGAGATGCCGCCCCGCATCCCCTTCTCGATGAAGAGGTGCTGGTCGTAGTCTGTGAGCAGCTCCAGCTCTACTCCGGTCTTTTTGAGGAGGGCATCCCAAGAAAGGCCTGGACTGGTGTAGTAGTGCGCCGGGTCCAACCCATATTGTTTCTGGGAAGTCTTTCGAAAGTTCTCAAAGACATCGGCAAGGAGCAGCACGTCGGTCCGGCAGTAGAGATCGGCGTAATTGCCTAGGGTTTTGCACCCGAAGGTCTCCCAGACCCTCTGGGCATGGGCGTAGTCGCTATCGGAAATACTTGCGTCTGTGAGCTTGGAGTAGAAGGCCTCCTTCGGTGGAAGCTTGGTCTCCTCGAAACGCTCCCAGGAGTCCATGTACTCGTAGGGGTACACGCCTTTGCGCAGGAACAGCGCGCAGTCGGGCTCGTAACGGGCTGTGATCTGGAAGGCCTCGGGCTTGTTCGCCGCTACCAGCTTGTCGAGGGGGGCTAGTAAGAACTGTGCGCTGTCGATGAAGCGCAGCTGCCCCAGGGAGAAGGATATGTACTTCTCGGTGTTGTTGGGGATGCAGGAAACCCGCCCCTCCACCTTGGAGATGGCTTGCATAAGTAAGTGGCTGTCGTACCCCCGCAGATTGTGGAAGACCACAGGTATGGTTGTGGTCTTTGGGCTGAGCCGCAGTTTTAGGTTGCAGGCGCTGTGGGCGGCTCCTCGGTACCTGCCGGTGATGTGGCAGTGGTCCTTTACAGAGTCACCCTCGAGAGGTTTGTCACACACATGGCATCTTCTCGCAGTCCTGTGGCTCTCCCAGTCTTCGCTTGTCATTCTCATTTTTTGCGGGTTCGCCAGCACTTCCTGGATCCCACGCTCTTCCTCTTGGAGAGATCGGAGGAAGTGTTCTGCCGCGTTGGGCCCCCGGTATTCGACGGGCGCCTCTGTCTTCCCATCGCACCGCACCACTATGTAGCAGTAACTGCATGCCTCGTGGTGTTGTGTCCTCTGGGTGTTGCTTTTTGTCGGGTCTAGCTCCGGCCCTTCGACTTTCGTGGTGAGGGCTTCGAAGTCGGCGTAGACAATATAGGGCGCGGGCAGCTGCTTGTGGTGGTTCTGGAAGGCGAGCTTGTTCTTGCCCTCTTGGGGCATCTCCACCCTAACAGCTGTATGACCGATTCCCTTACACTCCGGCCTGTGGGCTTCCAGAAGGTCTTCCCTAGAATAACCATGGAGACAGCGCTCGCAGAAGTGCTTCTGCTCTCTGTGTTTGTTCTGGTCGTAGATAAGTCGGTTGAGGTCTTTAACCCAGGTGTAGTGAAATTTGCCGGCCTTCTGTATAAGCAGCACATTTATCCTGTGCATGTATTTTGGCTGTTTGGAGACATGGTGCACGATAACCCCTTTGTCCCAGCCGAACACGTTGATGGCAAGGCCGTTCTGGCGCTCCACCTTGCCAATCTGAAATATTGGTGTGGGGGCATCTATGCCGGTGAAGTCTAGTCCATCTGCTTGGGGGTATTTGGTGGGTCTCTGTGGATTTTTTGCGACTTGAAACAGGGCAGATCGGAGGGCCCATCGCAGGTAGTGGTCGTCTTTGTTTTTCACATTTACCACCGCCTTTTTATCTTGCAATTTATTTGGCAGCTTAATATAGGACCCACCCCGGAGTGGTTGGTATCTGGCAATGTCTAGCCAGAGGTTTCGAACCTGTACTACCACCCACCCAGATCCTCTCTGGGTCAGTTTTTCTAGAGTTTCCTGCAGCCTCGGAAATGTTTCTTCGAGGGCTGCTGTGATCTCACTTTCTTGAATGACGGCCTCCTGTTTGTGGCGTAGAACAGGCTCCATGAACTCCTCGCTGCCGTCTGTAGTAATTTTTACAAGCTCCACCTTGAGAGCTAGCTGAAATTTCAGCCCTCCTCTTAAAACTCTGAGCTCCTCCTCGAGCTTTTCGTGGATTTTTGGTTCCACGCTTTCGAGGAAAGTTCTGGGGTCCGCACCCTGTGGGTGCCCCACAGGCACATCCATCTTCCAACTTCTCAAGAAATTTCCTATCGCCCATCGAGCCCGCCGGAAGGCGAGTTCTTCCGGTTCTTCAAACAAACCCTGGAGCTCTTCTTAATAGTCCTTTGCAGACCTAAAAACCTTTTGTAGAGGTATAGGGTCGAATTTCTCCTGAATAGCCTTCCTTTTCCTCTTTTCTGCCCTGCGCGGCAGAGGAATAGGCCGATATTTCCGAGGTTGAAGAGGTCTCAACAAACGTCTTTTCACAGCCTCAGGAATGGGCTCATCCAGAATGTTTCTGACCACATCTTGGAGAGCCGAATCTGGCATCTCTGCCAGTATTTGCTCTAAGTACTCATCCATCTTGTTGGGTGGGTATATAAAGATCGACAATTCTATGATCTTTATATACCCAAAATCTATATACACCCAACATCGATATATCTCTAATGGAGAAAATTTTGGGTAAAATAATTAAACCTAGGGCATGCCGCGGTCACTCTCGACGAGGAAGCGCTTATTCAGAGAGGCCGGGACGAGGCCAGGGCCAGTTTCATGAAGAAATTGGCTGCACCTTAGTCTTCTTTAAGCGGCGACAACATACGCCATACAGCCCGCCTCCATACTCAGCAACTCTGTAAGACTAACTTTCATCCACATTTTTCCTATTTATACCCCTTGAACCACAAATCGCCTATTTAATTCCTGGTTTGATCAGCCAGCCTGGCCAGTGTGCAATAGTTGGACTTTGACCCCCTGTCCTAGTGTGTAAATTGCACCATCAGTCTCTTATCCGGCTTCTAGATAGCTGGTTGTGTGTACATTGCACCATCAGTCTTATCTGGCTTCTAGAAGGTACAGCTGTTGTAATATAGCAGGATGTAGCGGAATGTTCACAACTATGGATTGTGGTGCCTATCAGCTTATATATAAGCTGTAAGTTGTCACGCATTCCACTCTAGACGAGGAAGCGCTTATTCAGAGAGGCGAAGCCAGGGCCATTTTCTTCATGAAGAAAATGGCTGCGTCATAAACTGCTTTGTAGACCACGGTACGAAGGGCCGTGTTGCCGACGTGCCAACACACAGCACTGCTCTGAAGTCGTATAATTTTTTTACAAGCTTTACAAGCCACTGTCTCGAACATAGAGTTAGGTTTAGATAAATGGCAGCCGATTGACAAATCAGCCTTAAATATATAAGGAAACAAGTTCAAGCAAAATACATTTTTAAAACGCTTCTCGCGTACGTAAGTTTTTACGTATTCATTCATTTTGCGCCCAACCACCCTTAAAAATAAGGTTTGGGTTTTTTTTCTTTTATCTCTTTACATGAAATAAGCCAAATTATAAATAATATTGCGGTTCGTGATATTGTAATTATTTTTTAATAGAAAGATGAAAATTTGAATTAATACAGAAGACCATGAAATTAAAATAAAAGAGACTTTTCATTAACAACAACTCAATCGGTGTAATGGGGTCTGTTTGACACAAAATTCTTCAAATATAAATATGAAATTTCGTCTTAAAGTTATGAACAATCAGAACCTGCTCTAAGCAGTATATTTTGAAGCAAAGTTGATTTTATCTTAACGAAATAAATCAAAACATGACTAAATGTCTTTTAACAGTAATATTATTGTCAAATTTATACAAAAATGTGAATCTTTTCTACAAAGTTTCGCCACGAATCCCAATTTTTTCATCAAGATCTTTTTCCATTATCGCCATTGTCGTTGACTAAATTGGCTAAAACGTAAGTATATACAGTATCTAAAATCAGTTATGGCAAATAAATAATTAATCCAAACCAGCAACGACGAGTTGTTAAAAATATTAAACATAATACAACTAATATTAAGATTTTTTATTGTTCCAATAAACGTGTAATTATGTGTAATAGGTTATTTCTAAAATTTCACTCCTTTTTCCTCTTAGGAACATATGAATTATCATGCACACTTTAAGGGTTCATGCCAACAACATTACATATCAATTTTAAGGCTGAGAAAGACGGCAAAACATTTATTACCACCATTATGACAATTTGAATATGACAACTGTTTATTCTGATGTAGACCTCAAAAGCAGAAGCTGTCTAAAAATTTGGTTTTAATGTTTTTTTTCACAAACCTTTCATTATATTGTGACCCGCTTAAAAGACCAAAAATCTTTGAAATGTTTATTGGTTTTGTGTTACTATTATCAAGACTAAAGTTATTCCAAAATTGAAATGATTGTTGAATAAATGAGTTATGTCTAAAGGATAATTTGCATCTCGCCATGTATATGTTAAAGCTATCATCCTCCAGAGATATCAGAAGATATGTTAAAAGGGATATATTTTCTACACTTGACAAATTTTACATAGCATGCGTATATCTTTCAAGTCAAGAAAGCTTCAGCTCTAGAAGGTATCCCAACTAGCTGTAAAATAAAATAGATTAATGAAAAATCCATGAAAATTTGGACACTTCCAGCTAAATAAAGTCATCACATTGATTGGTTGGCTGATTTCCTTTTCCTTTGCTAAAACGATAGGTGCAACTTTCCCACAATCCTTTGTACAGTCCAGGAACCTCCAAGTACTTTTTTTAATTTGGCAGGCATCATTGATTATAAAAATGATCTATTCAGACGTATCAAAGAAAGACGCGCATTTTTCATAGCTTTCCTTGTTTCCTAAAGTCAATAAAAACTTCAACTTTGATTATTTTGCATCTTGAGCTTGGGACCTATGCTGAAGTGAAGAAAGAAATGTTATCAGAACAAAAGACCGATGCTAATATATGTCATTCTAGATCTAGATATTAATGTCTTTAGACTCTTCAATATAAATGTCTAGTTTTCTAAGCCTTAGATAGATGTATTTTTAAATCCTGTATTAAAGCAATCAAAAGAACATTAGATCCAGGTTTGATTCAAAATCTAGATTTCAAGTTAGGTGATACTTAATAAGGATAAAGTTTTGGGGCATAAATATCTGAATAGATATAGGTATAGTTTTATTTTTTTTTCGAATTTCTTTGCGATAAGAAGATAGTTTTCCCTTCTAAAAGATGAAGATCAAGAGAAATCTACATTAAGATTGATTCTGATCCTAGTTAAGTAAATCTTTCATAAGAATCATCTTATTAAAAGGATCAAGTTTTTTACTTCACTAAAATTATTTTTTTCTAATCTAAATCAAAATTTTGATCTTCATCAGTGGTTACTACAAGCATACTGTAGCGAAATATTGTGCTACAAGTTGATTAATTCTCTAGAACCTAGCTTTGAAGTAGAATCGATTGATTTATAAAATTATTCATACTACCGTACTGTTATTTGCAAATCCGTCAAAATGAGAATCGAAGTCTTTAAATGCGAATTTCTCAAAACATTATTTTTCAAATCCCTTTCAAATTTTTAACATAACTGTCTGAAAAAAATTTAATGTCTTGTTAGAATTTTATTACATTTGGCGCTTATCTCTCTCTCATTTAAAGTCCACACCTGTCTCAAGCTTTTCTTAATATTCACACCAATAAAATTGTTTTATAACGTTTTTATTTGGAATATAACTAATCGCGGCACAGAAAAAGAATGATACTCAACAGTTAAATATTTTCTACATAAACACTGTTAAAGATATCTAAAATTGATTTTTACAGTTTTTTTTTTCTTTGCTTACTTGTCTGATTCTTTCGTGAAAAAATTGCTTTGATGTCTCTTTACCATAATTTGAAAAACAATAAACTCCTTTTATTGGAAAAAAAACTGCCAAAAGATGTATAGTACCCGAAATTAGATTAAGAAGCAAAAGAAACAATAATTCTATGACATGCCAAATACGGATAAAATAGTGATTAGGTTGTTGATGATGAAAATGATGTTGGTAATAACGATAAACGTGTTGATAATGATGGCGACGATTATTATTAAGATTATGTTAACATAACATAAAAACTGCTGAAAAAGATGGCAATGATCATTCATGATTGTATGAATTGTACATGATTGTGTACGTAAAAAACAATCTTATAACATACATTATTTGCATACGAAAGAGCTGCAAAAGATAAAGCAAATAACTTAATTAGTAAAGGAATGTGATGCAAAATCTCGAGATGTAGAAAATTTTTTACTTTCAAATTAAGAGATGACATAAAGCTGAAATATAACTGTAGTTAATTCCCCATCATATCTCACACTAATTACTTCCATTTCCCATCAGCAGCGTTGTTGACATAAACTTTTGCGTCGTCTCCGTCCATCATGTCTGAGAAAGATTCTACTAACACTATAGCATTCTTAGTGTGAAGAGCATTTGAACTTGCTTGAGAACGTGTTGTTCCTTGCTCTTCAATGACGATCAAATGGCAAACTTTCCCATCTATCATTTTTGCCGAAACAATTTACTTTTTCGAGAAGAGGATCTTTTTATACAAAATGTATTTTTTGCTTAATATGAGTATTGCTCTGTTTTTATGAAAAGTGAGTAAAAAGATAACGAATCGTTCATTTTTAGATAAAATGCACATCCTCGATTGAACGTACGAAAACAACTCGTATGCTGCATCTCTTGAGAATTGAGTAAACAGATGTTATCGGTAAAATGCGGCCAATCAGTGAAATAAATAATTTTCATCTACTCAAAGCAGGCCTGTTCTTATTGTATATGCTGTTACTATTTTCATAATTTCCCTCGAGGTGGTGCATTCTATCTATCCCCATTTTATGTTCACTAAAATTGTTTTAAAACGTTATATATATATACACACACACACAAGAAGGATAGTTAGCCATTTATGTGAAATACAAAACTTCTGATACATTCTTTTCCCGCTTATAATTATTTAAGTAAAAACTACATAAATCACTGCATTACACTTCATTTTTTACACGTTTAACAAAACCCTATAATGAGCATTAAGAATAATTTTAAAACTAGTCAGACATTTTCAAAGTTAATTCAAACAAGAAATTTCAAATAGCTTTCCGGGCTGCTCCTGAAGATGTCTTATGAATGTTACGCATCGCTTTAATGATTTGGAGAAGCTTTCTTCATCTTTTCCTAATCCATTTGCGTCCCTCTAATATTCTTTGCCTTCTTCCCTCTATCTCATATGCTCCCTCCCCCCCCCTCTCTCTCTCTCTCTCTCTCTCTCTCTCTCTCTCTCTCTCTCTCTATTTATATATCGATCTCTCTCTATTTCTAAAATGTGCGGTAATAATTACAAAATTTTTTGTAATTTATAATGTATTATATTAAAGTTTATAAACCTAAATTTGTGTTTTAATAAAAACTACATTTTAATCGTTTTTATTTTCATATCTAAAACTTTTTAACATTATCCCCTTTTAAAAATTTCCTTGCATAAGATAAAAAGTCTTCCACTTCATCGACGTCTGTATTACAAATGGCAAAATTTTTAATGTATAATCTGTCTTTATCTTTTTAATATAATCTTTTTAAACGTATTCTAAACATTCTAGATCCTTAATACACTTGTCACGTACCTCACTTGTAATTATGGAATAAAACGCTACGATGAACCAACGCAAGTTAAAGTTCAAATAGCTTTGATTCAACAAAATAAAACTGAACAGGCAAATTTATGGCCTAAATGAGGTTTGTCTGGTCAGAATATTTAACCTTATTTCAGAACTCACCCAAATAAACCGCCCAGTGACTATAAGTGCTTCGTTCCAGATTCAGTCTTGAACCAGGTGCAATATTATGTAATCGTAAATCTTCCTCTTTATAAATACAAATGCGTTTTTGCAGCGAGTTCGGGGATGAAAAAGATGACATATTGAGATCTATGGAAGTAGAAAACATGTCTGGTAATTCTTTATTTTCCAAATATATTTTACAACACATTTAAACACTTATTAGAAGGCTATGAATTCCTTCAACACGTAACTAAAGGAACATTGCCGTGCTGGAATTCATAGTTACGCATAATTTTATTCAAACCTAACTGAAAACGAAAGTTTTAAATAGTTATTAAATGTTAATATATAT
>JAWDGP010001532.1:0-22500 GCA_033675545.1 Elysia crispata
GCACCGAGAGAAATAACGGTTGATAAGTTTTACGGCGATGGAGGGGTCGGGGAAACAACAAAGATTCCTCTGTCGCATTGAAGAACCTGGGAGTGCCTACACATAGACTCTGACAAGGAGAAAATTTCCTATTTATATGAGAAAGTCGGAGAAGAGGTGGAAAGAGAAATACGGTGCCACCTGGAGGGAGAGCAGCCACTGCTGACCCAGGTCTTAAGGAGATAATTAAAAGGTGCTACGGGAGAGAAAAGAACTAACTTCCTGCCCTAAAGAGGGCTTTCTTGAATACCAAGCAGAGAAAGGATGAGGGCGTCCGTGCCTTTTCCCATAGGCTAAAAGAGGCCTTCGATGCCGTGACTTCGCGACAAAGAGACAGCGAGATCGATCTATCCCCAACCAGTGAACTGCGAGACACTTTCGTGGAGAACCTAAGGGACAAGCAGACAAGGCGGCATTTACGGGGCCAGCTCACCTCGTCGCCAAATGCCACATTCAACGAGATACGCCTCCAAGCACAAAAGATGGAGGATGACAATAGTGATTTTGAGGGGGAAGAGGAGGAGAGTTTTGACCTGCGCCAGGTCGCCGCCTCGCGTCCGACAGATGAGGTTACATTAAAACTACTAACTGAACAGGTAGCTAAACTAACTACCTTACTACAAGAAAAGCAGACTAGCCAATCAGTTACGGAACAACAATCCTCACACGACAGAGCAAGCCGCGCCCCCACGTGCCTCGTCCCAACCAGAACACACAAGCACCAGCAGGGCGGGGCCAACGTAGGATCAGAGCTGCCTGTTATCAGTGTGGCCAATACGGCCATTTCTCCCGTGACTGCCGAGCAAGGTCGGGAAACGAATAAGCCCTGTTCCGCCTAGATTGAATGAAAGGTGGGGCAGGGCAGAGGAGAGGTCCACGTGGCTGCGAGATAATAACAATAGCACCATCGGATTACCTAATGCGAGTGATAGTGGAGAACCAAAGAACGCTATTGGACAATGCCCGGTAACAGATGTCTTGCTCTGGGGCCATGTCAAGGTGAGAAGTCTGTTGGACACGGGTTCCATGGTATCCATCGTTACCCGTGATTTCTTTGAGAACTATGTGCAGCCCAGGGGCTGGGAGCTAAAAAAGGATATTTCACTGAAACTTACAGCCGCTAATGGACTAAGTCTTCCCTATGATGGGTACTTTATTTCAGATGTGACAATATTCGGAACATCAGTGAAGGATAGAGTTTTCCTAGTGCTGAAGGAAGAGCTCAAGCGGCCATCAGAGCCATGCATCATAGGGATGAATATTCTACAAGAAATTTCCCCGTGGAGTGAGATCCTCAACACAGATTCCTCCAGTTCTTCACTACCACAGCGTACACAACCTCCACCCGTGGGAAAATACGTCAGAGTGGCTCGAGATTCGTGCATCCCTCCGTCTACGGTATTAGCAGTCAGCGTTACTGGTCCCCACCCGTCTGCTGCGGGTCAGTTTATTGTCGAGCCTCTGCCGGTCTTGATAAAGGGCGCTGTATTTGCTGTGCCAGTCAGAGTCGAAGCTTGCGCTGGGAGACTGACCACACTGCTTGTGAATGCTGGAGATACCGCAACTGTTTTGAGGCGCAACACTGTTGTCGGCTTGTTATCAAAGGAAGACCCTTGCCTCAACCTTGCCGCGACCAGTTACGGGATCGACGTAACGCTCTCAGACACAGCCGACATAGGTGGTTGCCCCGCACCCCCATCACAGGCTATGGAAGCTATGATCGCCGGTTGCGTCACCGGGTCACACCGGGTCGATTTACGTCACTTGCTGGCGGAGCACAATGATCTCTTCGCCTGGAGTGAGATGGACTTGGGGTACACAGACAAAGTCCACCACCGCATTCCTGTGACTACAGACGTGCCTGTCTCTCAACCGTATAGAAGGCTACCTCCTAAGCAGTTTGAGGAAGTAAGACAACATTTAAAGAGCTTGATGGAGAGAGGAGTAATCCGAGAGAGTACCAGTCCATACTCGTCCCCCATTGTGTTAGTGAGAAAGTCAAATGGGGACTTAAGGATGTGTGTTGACTATCGACGATTGAATGCTGTCACGCGGAAGGATGCATTTCCCCTTCCACGTATCGATGAGTCATTAGATGCGCTTGGTGGAGCGAGGATATTCTCTACTTTAGACTTGGCTTGCGGCTATCATCAAGTCGCTATGGCAGAAAAAGACAAGTCAAAAACAGCATTCACCACCCCATTAGGATTATTTGAGTTCAATAGAATGCCTTTCGGATTAACTGGTGCTCCTGCTACTTTCCAGAGACTGATGCAATCATCGATGAATGATCTTGTCTTTAAAATAATGCTAGTTTACCTTGATGATATCCTTGTCTATGCTAATGACTTTAAAACCCATATGACTCGATTGTCAATGGTTTTCGCAAGATTGAGAGAACTTGGACTCAAATTAAATCCTGAAAAGTGCAAGTTTGGAGCTGACTCGGTGGATTATCTGGGACATGTAATATCTGCCGACGGTATCGCCACTGAGGCAGCCAAGGTGAAGGCTGTGCAGGATTGGAAAGTTCCTTCCACCATACGGGAATTAAGAGCTTTTTTAGGCCTGGCTAGTTATTACAGGAAGTTTATTGATGGTTTTGCAAAGATTGCGAGGCCCTTACACGCCATTACTTCGGCTGTGAATGCAGATCCGGTCAGTTCGAAGAGGAAGCACGCCCCGATAGCTAAATTTTGGAACGAGGATTGTCAGCAGGCCTTTAACAACTTGAAATCTGCCCTCTGTTCAGCCCCAATCTTAGGCTACGCAGATTTCACCAAGCCCTTTCGCCTTGACATCGACGCTAGTTTTGATGGATTAGGTGCTGTTCTTAGCCAAGACCAGAGTGATGGGAGGAGGGTCATCGCTTATGCAAGCCGCTCATTGCGACCCAACGAGAGGAACATGCGCAACTACAGTTCATTCAAATTAGAATTATTAGGCCTCAAGTGGGCAGTGACCGAGAAATTCAGAGGATATTTACTTGGCTCGAAATGTGAAGTCATGACAGATAACAACCCGTTGAGCCACTTACAAACTGCCAAACTCGGAGCTGTAGAACAACGTTGGGCAGCCGAGCTAGCCCTTTTTGATCTGGACATCAAATACCGGCCAGGCAAGCAGAACGCTAATGCCGACTCACTATCACGGTACCCCGTCGAGAGCCCGGTGGGAGGCGGCGAGACAGACACCGACTGTTGTATGGTTGGAACCTCAGCGGCGCCTGGGCTAACAGCCCCAACAACTTTGATCCCAGCTGAAGTGGGGGTCATCGGCTACTGTGAGTCATCTACTGCCTTGCCTCACACATTGGTCGCAACCGAGGTCGGAAACACGTCTTCCCTCGGTTTAGATAATATCAAAGAGAGTCAGCTTGAGGATCCCGATATTGCGATCGTAATAGGTCATGTGAGGACGGGGCAGAAACCAAAAGGCGACGGACCCACTCATCTGTCCAGCACTAGCAAACTTCTGTTGCGTCAGTGGCCGAGATTAACACTCGACGATGGCTGTTTGGTTCGGAGGTGTACCCCCGCTGGGACTGTCCCATTGCAACAGGTGGTCATTCCTTCGTCACTGGTTCCGCAAGTTTTGATGTTGGCCCATGACCAGAATGGCCACCAAGGAGCAGAACGAACGTTACAATTTTTACGCAGGCGTTGCTACTGGCCGCGTATGACCTCGGACACCCAGGATTACTGTGCATCCTGCAATCGTTGTCAGGTGGCAAAGACCCCACCAGTGAAATTTTCGCAAACAACGGGCCACTTAATATCAACGGCCCCATTGGAACTCGTGGCTATAGATTTCACGAAGCTAGAACGGGCATCGGATGGGCGAGAGGATGTACTGGTCTGCACGGACGTGTTCACCAAATGGACGATAGCAGCGCCGACCAGAGATCAAACGGCGCGTACTGTCGCACGGGTGTTGTTACGGGAATGGATTCCTCATTATGGGGTCCCGCTACGGCTTCACTCTGACCAGGGGAGGAGCTTCGACGCAGAAATAGTGAGATGCTTGTGCGAGCATTACGGCATACAAAGAAGCCGCACCACGCCTTACAACCCCCAAGGTAACGGGGTGTGCGAACGTTTTAATCGCACCTTGCATGATCTCTTGAGGACATTATCCGTTGAACAGAAGCGGCGCTGGCCTGATTATATTCAAGAATTGGTTTTCTTCTACAACTCCACCCCTCACGCAACAACGGGGGAAAGCCCCTTTCTTCTTCTGTTTGGGCGGGAACCTCGCCTACCCCTGGATCTCTTCATAAACCATACATCCCAAGGGGTCTACTCCAGTGCCCAAGAATACCTTTCGTTGCACGTGAAGCGGCTACGACAGATCCACGAGCTAGCCCTAGCCCGCATCAAGTCTGCTGCTAAACAGCGTGAGAAGCCCCACGTGACCACAGCCTATCGACCAGAGATTGGCGACAAAGTATTGTTGCGGCAACACCCCTGGGACGCAACAAGATTCAGGACAAGTTTAGCGAGCAGACTTACCAGTTAGCTGAGCTACCAGCATCGGCAGGTGGGCCAGCAGTGATAACACCATGCGGAGATAGCACAGATAAAAGGAGAGTGACCTTCCGTGAGCTCAGGCCGCTGGTTGGTCCATCTGCGCTGACCCACCAGAGTAAGGACGCCTCAGTACCTGTGCTACCGGACGAGCAGCGACTTCCTCGCCGATCAAGGCGGAGCTCTCGTAAGCCTGATCGCTTGGGTCTTTACTAGGCTGTGCCCTACGCCTAGCGCACTATAGACTGAAGGACTACATGTGAGGGAAGACCGGGTGATGCTGTGCTGTTGCCTGTTATGACTGCACTGAGGCGCTGCGCGTGCAGTTGGATAGCCTATAAAGTTACGTTTATGGAATACAAACTATGATTACAAACACAGAGACCTTTTAATTTAATATCAAGAACACTTTGTAACGGTCTTGACTTTGTTGTTTTTCTCTTATGATTTTCTTGCATTTTAATTTTCATTGTTTGTTTTTTTCCACTGTTTTTCTTTATCTTGCCTACAATACTGATAACTGCTCACTTGACGATTTATATTGAATATGATGGTTTATAAATTTATGTGTTACCTAGGACTTTGCGATGTGCAACTATGTTTTTAATTAACAGTTGTACTAACTAACAATGTATTATTTTAGAATTTTTAGTTGAGGGATGAGGGAGTGATCGAATGTGATTTATGTTAGTAAGCCTAGCTCTATTTCTTATTCTACACCCGTGTGATCCCGGGGCCCGCTATTCGGAGCGGGGAGTTCAGAATAGGATCACTGGTTTGCCCATTTCACCAGATCGTAAAAGGCGAGTAAAGAATGGTTTTGGGAGAGACTCAACCCTATCCCATATAATAGTAAGGTTGATGTAGAAACCGAGTCTGGGACTCGATGAGATTTTTCTTAGGTCCGCTCTGGCAGCTGTATGATTATCCCGACTGTTGAGAGCTGGACGCATTATACTGTATACCTGCTTTATCTCTTGAGGTGTTTCTTTTAAGTACTAAAACTATAATTGTATCCTGATGTTCAGTATAGACTTTAATTATCTACTGTACATGGTGACTGGAGAAAAAGGATTTTTCGTTTAAGTAGATGTGGGAGAAACTCTTGAGAATGATTGTGAATTTAATAAGTACCATAATTCATAATCTGTGTTGCGTGGATCAGATCTACAGAGTACTAGTTCGGTAATAATATCCTCTCTGGAGGACGATGTCTAACTCTAAGGAAAGTATTTACTGACCATTACCATTTCTTTTCCATTTTTTGCTGACCATCTTGTTTTCCTATTGCTTTGAGCACTGATGACGTATAATGTTGAATGTTTTTAATGTCCCTGTGTCGTTCTGGAGCTCCACGTCCTATCTGTTGTGTTTTGTTCTTTCCACAATTTTGTGCATTTTGTCTACAATGTTTTACCTTTTTTACCTGCTGTTTTTATGCAACGCTCTCTTCTAATTCATTTGTAACCATGCATATTCTAATGTCAATTTTCTATATTTGCTCTTTCAGTTTCATGTTCACTGTTTGGCTTATGGGGTGTTGTTCAATTTTATGCCTTTTTATACGTCGGGTTGCCAAGTAACGATTCCTCGACTGTGCTAATTATATCATGAAATACCATTTATTCCTGCCACGACTTTTGCATGCCTCTAGTGTCACATGTTGTAACATATATAATGCCAATCTGTGTAACCTGCTTGCTATTGATTTATATGGTATGAGATATTCCTATCGAGAGAGGATGCTGCACTTGTTAAGCGTAATTTAGCACTGTACTTTAATCTTGTGCTCAGTTTGTTCTAATTATTCACACTATATAATGATGATATTTTGAATGATCTAAATCTTTTGTATCGGTTTTATTTTGGATAGGCCTAAGTATCTATAGTAATGACGTTTGGGATGACCTCATTTTTTATCATTGACTGGACAGTCGACTGACCCCCACCTTTACCTTCTGTTTCCCGCATGTTTTCCGTACTGCCGTACCGCTCCTTTGAACTTTTCCATTATATCAGTAGTGCCGTCTATCTCGTGGCGTGAGTGTTTCCGTTACGCAATGATGATCGTGTCCCGGTAGGAGAGTTTGCTGTGTTTATTTACTTTGGTGGTACTGTTGACCTTACCTTAGGGTTGAGTATTGAGGTTAAGTTCAGTTCGTCGGAGCCGAACAATTTTTTGTGGGGCGAGTGTAAGGAGGCTGGTATAATTATTTATTTGGGGCGCAGCAGTAGGTCTTTAGAATCTTTAGTATATCAATTATCAGCCAGCAGTAGGTCTTTAGAATCTTTAGTATATCAATTATCAGCTTGTGGGTGGAGCCAAGTGTGCTTCTAGCTTGTTAGTAGACTTAGTTTAGTGGCGGGAAAGTAGTCTCCGCCCCTCTAGCGGTTTATTCTTTTTTTTCTTTAATAATTCGGAAGATACTTTGTTCTTTCATTCCTGTCCAGCTGGCCAGAGAAGCTTTTCTTCGGTCGGCTTTCGACATACAGTGTACTTTGATCGGGAGATGCTAAATGTAGTTCGTAGATGTAACGATGCCTTCCGTAGATTCTATGATCTCGGTCGGGTGATGTTTTAGTTGGGGAAACGGGTTGTGCCGTTCGACGGAGTAGATTTTCCTCGGTCGGCATTGGCCCTTGTTCTAGGGACGAACTGGGAAACCAGGGAAGTCTTTGACCGGGGGCCTTGCCGACTGAGCTTGGACTATAAATTGTAGAGCTCGGAAAGACTCGTAGTCAGTATCTTTTTGGAGTATCTGGAGGCCACGTTGGAAGTGCCAGTAGTATCGTTGGAAATTTAGGGAGAAGTTATTGTGGAGATTATTGAACTATTGTGAAACTTGTGTTGGATTATCATTTGTTTTAATTCTACGTGATTATCACCGTGACTCGGGGTAAGTTGTTGCAAAGCTAAAGTTAGGTGTATTTAGCGCGAGGCCATTGTCCTTGTAAATTTAACAGATTCTAAGTACTATTACTATAAGTATTAATTTCCTCCCTTCAGACATTCATTGACTCAAATGACAGACGACTGATTTTATTATTCCTATGATGCTATGAATTTCCCTCTCGAAATAATGTGTTAACCTTTGTCTTTACCTATTAATTATTGATTGTCAGTTATGATCACCTCGTTAAACTGGAGAAGTATTTCCCTAAACTAAGTTTTGTTGCATTGCCAGTACTGTAAGTCTAACTGGCAGATTATGATTATTCTGTATAAGATGTAGATCTAGTCTTGTAATATTACATGAGTTACTTGAGTATCTATCTTAAGTCTATCGTCTATGCAAGACGGACTTGGCGCGCCCCTTCTCCCAGTTATGGAGAGTAACTGGCCACGGCCTCTTTGAACTGACGCTCTCATGTGAGAGGTCGGGTGATTGCGTCAGTGCTAGGCGTTGGTCACGCTCTCGGTTTCGCGCCAGGGCAATCTTAGATTCATCTTCCCTCTCTAGTCTCTAATTCAGTAATTGTTTACCTGAGACTGGACCAATGGCGAGGTACCACGTGGTATGGTAGGCCAAGCCATGGGCGGTCGCAATTATGTAAATTATAAGATCATACCGATACAGTAGGATTGACCTTGACTGTTAGATTTAGAACATGAAATTTAATTATGCTTGTTCTGCTAAGTTGAACTTTTACTTAAGGTTAAATAGAATGATTGATGGTTATCTTATTGATTACGCTGTATGTCTAATATTATGTTTTATTTCTTTTCTTTCTTAGCGTTGGCTGACTATTAGGCATTTTCATTACCGTAGGCATTTTGTTTGGATCATTTCTATTTTGACTATTAGGCATTTTGTTGGGATCATTTCTATTTTGACTATTAGGCATTTTCATTACCGTAGGCATTTTGTTTGGATATTTTCTATTCTGACTATTAGGCATTTTTATTGGACATTTGTTTAGTTCTTAGTATCTTCTGTTCTGACCATTTTATTAGTATCTTCTATTTAGTATTCTGGCCATTTTGTTTAGTATCTGATATTAGTATAATATCCGCACTTTATCTCGAGTATCTGCTTGGCGCTTATCATTCTGACCATTTGTTAGTACCTTTATTGCCTGATTGCTTGTCGATCATCTTTGTATTTTTTTTATTTTATTCTTTGAGAACTGCTTCCATTCTTTGATTACTGAGTATTCGTGGAATAAACATATTATAGGTGGTAACTTTAACTTCTTCTCTTTTGTGTTCTTCTTCGTCTGGAGTGTAGCTATTCTATTCTTGTCAAGTCTCGACACCCACTCGTATTAGTTAGGGAACAGTGGCCTTAGTACTCCACTGATACTCAAGGACCCAAGAGTGTGAACTCTGTAGTATTGCACGGCTGCTAGGCACGCTACCATAACCAGTTAGGGCCTGCAATTACTTAGAGTAGGAAGAAGCACTGAGCTTCTATAGGTAACTAGACTAGTGGGTCCTATTACAGTAGTGACTAAGTAAGTTAAGGGAATATCCACCCAGCTAGGTAGGGTTACATATAATAAAGTCATCTTTCCCTTGTTTAAGTATCACCACCTCCTTTTGATTTTAATGTTGTTTTGTTTTTTTGTCTTGTTTTTTTTTTCTGCTATAAGATGTCTAAGAACGCGCAGCAATGAAGAGTTAAGATAAGACATTTTTTTTAAAACCCAAACACCCATGAGTGGTTTAAGAAATCCGCAAGTGCAAAGCTAGAGAGAGATAGAGATAGAGAGACAGAGACAGAGAAAGAAAGACAGAGACAGAGACAGAGAAAGAAAGACAGAGACAGAGAGAGAGAGGCCATTATTAAAAGAAATATTAGCTGAGCGTCGACAGTAATGTTATAAACTAATTTTTCCTAACCATAAGCATTTACAACATATGTTTTTAATCATTCATTAACTGATTTGACCATTGTCAAATATTTCAATAGAGAGATATTTGCTCTAAATATACACCAATCAAGTCATACTCTTTCTCTCACACCTGTCAGGTGGCAGAAGTATCACTACACACACACACCTGCCAGGTGGCAAAGGAATCACCATTCACGTCTATCTCTTTCTCTCACTCCTGTCAGGTGGCAAAAGTATCACCATTCACGTCTGTCTCTTTCTCTCACACCTGTCAGGGGGCAGAATATCACCATTCATGTCTGTCTCTTTCTCTCACTCCTGTCAGGGGGCAGAATATCACCATTCATGTCTGTCTCTTTCTCTCACTCCTGTTAGGTGGCAGAATATCACCATTCATGTCTGTCTCTTTCTCTCACTCCTGTCAGGTGGCAGAATATCACCATTCACGTCTGTCTCTTTCTCTCACTCCTGTCAGGTGGCAGAAGTATCACGTGGACAAGAACTTTGTCCGCGCCCGTCAGGCCATGGAGGAGAGGACTTTGATGTCACTGGCCCTCGGCTTCCAGGAGTTCTCTTACCAGGTGAGGGCCGGTATGGTCGACGGAGGTGATAGATGGGTATGTTTAGCGGGGGTTGTAGGCAGGAATGGTTATTGAGGTGGTAGTTGGAGGTGATAGCTGAGGTGGTCTTTCGTTACAAAAAATCATTACGATATTTTCCAGCGCGGGTAAAAACAGGAAAGAGTAGAAAAAAAATTTAAAAAAGGACAAACAATCATTTCAATAGCAGCGAGCTGGTAAGTATTAATCACCATTAAATTGTTGACATCGTAAGAATTGCTAGCATACTTTCTAAATAACTTGTAAATGTGCTAGAATCATGCTCAAACTGTTTCTTTATAGATCTAGACCTTTCATTACAAACCAATACGCTCCCAAAGTACCGTGCTGTTGACTGGCTTACTTAGAACCTCTTGCGGCCACACATCAACGACATAAAGGTTTTGACAAAAATAAAAACTGTGATGTGTTTTACCCAAACTGTCCCTAGGTGGAGTCCCGTATCTGGGAGATCTCTCACGGCCCGCCGTCAAGCAGTAACGTGACCCTCTCAGACGACGTGAAGACCGGCCTCTTCCTGGACGCTCTGAACCTGATCAACGGGCGCGTGGACCTGGCGGAGAGGGCGTTTGCCAACTTCACACAGCTCTACGGCGCCTTCTACAACGGCACGCCGATATTTAGGTCAGAGTTGGATATTTAGGTCATAGTGGATATTTAGGTCAGTGTTGGGTATTTAGGTCATAGTGGATATTTAGTCAGAGTTGGATATTTAGGTCAGAGTTGGATAGTTAGTCAGTTGGATATTTAGGTCAGAGTTGGATATATAGGTCAGAGTTGGATACTTCGCTCAGAGTTGGATATTTAGATCAGAGTTCTTTAGACTCCAGGGGAAACTGTAGGGCAATACAGCTGTTTAAAAAGGTCTTTTAACAAGCCATGGGTTTCGTTGCAAATCAATTGAAATAATAGCTTTGAGCAGAAGTTGGCTGGGTGGTAGTTTTTATTTGTCTCCGCCCTGATTATGTTCTTGACAATGTGTAAAATTCTGTGTTAAAAGTACTTTTTTTTAACTTTACTGATAAACTGATTTGTTTTGTTTTGTTTTTTTTTTTAGTTCAGAACAAACTTTTGCGCAAAAAATATTTCTTTAAATTGTGTGTGTGAAATGAAGTATCTTTCATCTCTCTCTCTCTCTCTCTCTCTCTCTCTCTCTCTCTCTCTCTCTCTCTCTCTCTCTCTCTCTCTCTCTCTCTCTCTCTCTCTCTCTCTCTCTCTCTCTCTGTGTGTCTCTCTCTCTCTGTCTCTCTCTGTCTCTCTCTCTCTATCTGTTTCTCTCTCTCTATCTCTCTGTTTCTCTCTCTCTCTCTCTCTCTCTCTCTCTCTCTCTCTCTCTCTCTCTCTCTCTCTCTCTCTCCCTCTCTTTCTTTTTTTTTCCACACTTTTTCAATAACCCAAGTATTTCCATTTACCGTGTAATCTTTTCATTTTCACCTATTTATCTTAGTTTGATTTCCGATGCAAAAGGATCTTTCTTAATAGCTTATCAAACAGTAAGACTGTCATTCTTTTTAGATAATCATGTTTTAACCCAAAAGTTAAATTGTTTTCTTTTTCCCAGATATAAATACGAGAACGAACCCCGAGAATTAAACATCTACGTGACGCCCAAACCATTGCTCAACCAGTCGCTGTTTCACAACGACTACGCTGGCAGGTACAGCAGCCGGCTAGGAGAGCAGATCAACAGGGTGAAGGAATCTCTGCTGGTCTACCGAGACCTGTTGGAGCAGAGCTTCTACCAGGGTAACATCACCTTTGAGGAGATTCACCAAAACAACGTCCAGTTCCTCAGCAGATGCCGGACGTTCTACTCGAGGAAGGCGACATTCTACACCGAGTCGGTGGAGTACCCATCCCGCGTGCTGGCCGAGAAGATTGAGGTGCTCGAGCGGCGATGGAGGGAGTTCGATTCCGATTTTCACTCTATGTATGAAAAGGTGAGATATAAGGTGGACCTAAAAATAGAATGTATCGAGATAAAGCCGCTGTGGAGAACTGAGGAGAGCATTTGTGATAAATAAAAAGAGAAGAGATGTCGGTAATTGGATTGTATATTGTTCGATTATTCTTACTTCCTTTCGAAAAGTTTAAACAAATTACTGAGCAAATCAGTGAGAGATTTTGTATACTGATGGTGTTATTGATACGTTAAAAATAGTGCACTGAAATCGACAGGTGTGGGGTTTTTTTTAAGGAGAGGGGTTGGGGTGAGAAAAAAAAGGGGGGAGAGGGTAATTTTTTTTACCAAAGAATAAACAAACAAACCATGAAAAGAACCCATATCAACATACAAATTAAGTCATGCAGTTGACATCTACCTAGACTAAAATGAAAAAAAAATGAAGCGGAGGCTATAGATCTCAAAAGCGACTAAATCGACGACTGTTTACTGTGTGAGTACCGTATAAGTTGGATAAGTGTGTGAAGCTCCAAGTGTGTGATCTCCCTGCCCAGGTGGTCCAGTTGACAGAGCGCCTCAACTACCTGGGAGCCACCATCCTGGGCACCTTGGAGACCAGTGTGGACGAGGCAGAGTCCTACATCACGTATGCGCATGTCAGCGACAGCAACTTGACAAAGATGGGCGTGGCTCAGAGTCTCACATCAGATGAAGTCCTCAAAGGTAGTTCTTGTCCGTTGCTAGATTATAAAACAGTTTAACACTTGAGCCATAATAGTATCGCCGGAGAAAAGTTGTGGTAATGCCGCCTTTATTTAAAGAAAATACTTTTCGCACAGCAGCAACAATTGTTTCCAACTCAGTATAAACCAATATCACAGGATTTTTTTTAAGCGTCTATGGGTATTTTTCTTTTGTCCTCGAACTTTCCATTGTAAGTTTTTGTATGACTCTGAAAAAAGAATGCCGCAGTAGTAACAAAAACATCGACACATAGAAACTTTTTAAACTCTGGAAACGATTGCAAATCTTTAGTACAATCTTAACGACTGCGCAGGTTCCGACAAAAAGTCTGTACTCTAACAATCACACGCTGGAATAATATTTTTAGCGACGGCACAAAATGAGACGACTACTTTGGGATAATTTTATTCTCCTCAAGAAGGTTGATATATTTGCTGCTTAAAGTTCTTTTACTTCTTAAACAATCTGAAAGTTCGAAATACGAGCGGTATGAAAAGAAGAAATATCAAGCGTTCTTTAGGAAAATTGCATTTATTCAAAATTTTCTCTGCCTGAAAACGTCTCATTATGTGATGTCCCTACACATATTTTTTTCACTTAAATGAAATTGAAAATAGACGTCAGTCCATTTGCCACATACTTTGTAAAGGTCGATGCCGTGGTGGAAAAAAATATTCTAAAGGCCTGAAGTACAATAGTAAAATAATAAAAAAAAAATTATTCAAACTGCTATAAAATATTTCAATCGCGCTGTGAAATTTAACAACCTATATATCAATTGCACCACATCAGCCAAGATTTTTAATAACTTGCTCTCTTTTAATTGCACGACAAAATCACGCTCATGAATGAATTTTGTACTCGTGAGATATTTCAGTAGATTTGTTGTTTTAAAAACTGAAGTTAGTGCCTATATCAGTGCAATGTCTATTGCACTGGTTGTAAGACAATATAGCGCTTTTAGGGTTAATGTTTGCACTAATGAAAAATCTCCGCTGTTGTGTAGTAAAAGAAAAGTACCTGAAATGTGGTGTGCAAAACTAGAGACGTAGCCTTACTATTTACATCATCATTGTTAGGTTAAACTCTTCAACCGCTTAATAAGTTACGGCTATTTCGTCACAGCCCTTTTCTGTATGTTGCGGATTTCTGCCGTATCAAAGAAAACCGTTAAAAGTCGCAGACAGCTCTTTTAACAGTTCGTGAAAAACATGTGGAAAATATTTTACCAGTAGATTATGCTTTTATTGTGTTTGTGTGTCTGTGTTTCTTTTTATCTATTTAAAAACATTTTATACGCTATATTAAAAGAAAAATATGTTTTACATATATGTATAAATTATATATATATATATATATATATATATATATATAATTGTGCGTGGGCGTTTTTGCTGTTGATTTTGATACACTTATAATTGTCCTTATTTTGTGTGTGTGTTTCTTTTATTCTCTTTAAAAACATTTTAAACTGACTTATATATATATATATATATATATATATATATATATATATATATATATATATATATATATATATATATATATATATATATTTTTATGCCCGGGCTTTTTTTTTTTTTCTGTTACTTTTTATACATTTATAACAAAGATAATTGCCTCTTCACCCTAATATTTGCATATTTTTTTTTCCTCTGATGCTGTCTCATTTCAAACCTGACCCGCATCCCTTTTTCCTCCTGCTGATTAACCGTGCGTGTAATGCTTCAACAACTGATGCTAAATGACCTCTAGCATGGCTTTTTTTTTTTTAATACATGTGCCTTCACGAGTTTTACCTCCGTCTAAAGGTCGTTTACCTACACTTCATCATACTCCATAGTAGAGAATGGTAATATCGTTTTAAGATGCCATTGCGGTCCGTATATGGATTTATTCTCTCTCTCTCTCTCTCTCTCTCTCTCTCTCTCTCTCTCTCTCTCTCTCTCTCTCTCTCTCTCTCTCTCTCTCTCTCCCCCTTTCTCTCTCTCTATCTGTCTATCTATCTATCTATCTATCTCTCTCTATGTCTGCCTCCCGCTTTCTCTCTCTCTCTCTCTCTCTCTCTCTCTCTCTCTCTCTCTCTCTCTCTCTCTCTCTCTCTCTCTCTTTCTCTCTCTCTTTCTTTCTATCTATATATCTATCTATCTCTCTCTCTGTCTCTCTCTCTCTCTCTCTCTCTCTCTCTCTCTCTCTCTCTCTCTCTCTCTCTCTCCTTACCTCCTTTTTTCCCTCCTGAATAGTTTTTCACTAATTTCCTCTTACAGATCAAGATGTAGAAGATACTGCTTTATCTCAGTCTAATTTCTTCAGTCTTCATTTTTTGTTTTTCAAAAGCCCTAGTTTGCTCTTCTCGTGATAATCTTGCCACTCAACGACTGCACTCATGGCCAACTTTTCTGACTCGCGTAATCTCTCCAGGCATAAGCGAGCTGGGAAATTTTTTCGATGATATTCGCTCCCGCGGCCAGAGCGTGTATGACGAGTGGTCCACCCTGAACTCCTCCACGGGCGACATCTGGCGGCTCGTGTTGAGCGACGAGAATCTCGAAGAGTACTACACCCACCAGAATCAGACCGACATGTTGCAAGACCTACCGGAAGTGCTTTCTGAGGTCGCCGCCAACTACACGCTGCACAGGGATAATTACGACTTCCGGTTTGAGCTGGGAAATCTGGACAGTTTGTTCCTCATGAGTGTGGAGAGGATGATGGAGGCTATGAGGATGTTCAAGGCTGGCAGTAATTTGGACAAGGACTTTATACAGTAAGGGTTTGCGGGGGGGGGGGGGAGGAGAGAGAGGTTGGGGGGGGGGGGGGGGAGAGAGAGAGAGAGAGAGAGAGAGAGAGAGAGAGAGAGAGAGCGAGATTGAAAGAGAGACACAGACTGACAAAGTGACAGAGAGAGAGAAAGAAAAAGAGAGAGAGATAGAGACAGAGAGCGAGAGACAGAGTGAGAGAGTGAGAGAGAGAGAGAGAGAGAGAGAGAGAGAGAGAGAGAGAGAGAGAGACTGACTGTAGTATGTATATGTGTAAGGATAGGAGAGGGAGTAGAAGTTGGAGAAAAATCTTATATGCCTTTAAGTAGCTTCAATGATGTTGTCGAGCAAACAGGATTGATTGTGTAACCCGTTAAAAATAAGTCAAAGGGCAAGATTCATGCTGTGCTTAAGCTGAGAGGTCCTCCATTGGCGTCTCAGTCTCTACGCTTTCTTAATTAAATGTATAGCCAAATCCATCTCAGTCTACCTGCGTTTGATTTGCGCTCTGAAGTCCAGTCCAGGGCGATGAATAGTATGGATGGTAATAGGAATACTCAACTTCTTTCGTAAAATCCAAACCTATTTAAAGGAGATTTTTTTAAACAGTCATTATCATGTACGTTTAATTTATGGCCCAGCTAAGAATTGCCGCAAGGCAGTGCACTTTTATGCACTTAACGCAAAAACTCACTTCTTTCTGATAAGCGTTTAAAAGGATCTAAAAACAGATTGAAAAAGTACAGAATTAGCCGATTTCCTTGATTCATGATCATAATGAACTCTAACCCTCACCCTAGCGCACTCTAACGGGAGTTTCGCTTTGCGAAAAGAAATGTACGTTTTCACATTTTTTTTTTTTTATTATTGCATTAAGTGTGAGATATCACTTCTGTTGATCTGCAGAAACTTTATTTGAAGTGATTGTTTAGATTAATTTCTGCTGAGTATACTATGCAGATAGGGATATTTACTTTGCAGCAAATGTTTTGAAATCATTTAATTCCTTTTTCCTTCCTATTTCATTTTTTCAGGAGCAACTTTTTACGGTTGGATATTTACTATAAGGAGAAAAGTTACGAGCAGATAACCCAGCAGAGGGCGTATGACCTGTTCGCCTTGATGTGTAAGTGTGACCCTTTCTCCTTGATTTGTGAGGGTGACATGTTCGCCTTAATGTGTGAGTGTGACATGTTTACCGTGTTGTGTCAGTATTACTCGTTTTCCTTGATGTGTAAGTGTGACCTTTTCGCCGTGACGTGAAAGCGTGACCGGTTCACCGTGATGTGTAAGCGTGACCTGTTCACCGTTTGTGGAAGTATAACCTGTTCACCGTGATGTATAAGTGTGACCTGTTCACCGTGACGTGAAAGTGTGATCTGTTCACCGTGGCATAAAAGTGTAGCCTGTTTACCGTGCTGTGAAAGTGAGACATATCGAGCTGTCATTTCGTTCTTCCGCATCATTTCATATCAACATGGTAAGAACAAAAATGAACACACCGTAGCAATAATAACAATCTACGGAGTTGATTATAGCAACAGCATTTTATCATTCAGTCTCTTGTGTTGACAAAGATAGTTGGATTAATAGCAAGATGGCATTAATAACATAAGTTACATAAATGTGTATTTATAGAACCATGTAAATACTTATTGTCATATAGTTTCAAACAAATAAACAGTTATGAATCTTGACGCACCAATAATGCGCACATAGCCTTGCAAAGGGCATTTAGAGGTATCTTTAAAAAAGATCGGAAAAGACCAGAATTTGCTCTTTTCCTGTGTTTGATCTGTTCACAATCAATCTGTCAATTGAGCAATAGACCAAAAACAATCGGTTTCCGTATAGGAAAATAAAATAATTAACCAATTAAGATCCGGGTTCTCCTATTCATCGAATAAGATATTAAAAATGTATTTTTTGCCAAACAAAAGAAACAATTGTCCAGCCCATCGAGATACAAACCAAACACTGAACTAGCGATTTCTAAAAAAAACTGTGGAGCCATGTAGTCGATTGACCAATGGTTAGACTTATCTATAATATAGCGATAAATAAAAAAAATCCAACATGATTTAGTTTAATCAGTTCCTCAGCTTGTAGTTCTTTCCTGTCTCAATGATAATATCGATTATCTTTATCGAACAATTCATGAATCAACGACCTATTCGTTCTCCTCCTGATGTGCGCTCCACCATGTATCTACCAGGTGATATCGGTGGGTCCATGGGTCTGTTTGTCGGTGCCAGTGTCCTGACCATCTGCGAGCTGCTTGACCTCGGCCTGCACAACTCCGTCTACAGACTGACCCACAGCAGGAGGAGAACGGCTGTCTGATGGTGACCCGGGGTCAGGGAGGGACATGACCGCTAGGAGCGGTGCTGCCTGTCTTGGATTCACATTGGCAGGAGGAGTTGGAGCAAGTCAGCGTCAAGCCATGCGAAACACGGCGTTGAGTACTGCAGAGACTGACAGAGATCGTGCTCCGACACTTGAGAACGAAAACAACACTGATGAATCTGCGGACATGAAGAATTAAGGTTTTAACAGATGTTCTTTTTTTCTCCTTTACCTGCTCTTTCTGTATCTACAAGAAAATGTTTTTGAGGCAGTTTAATTAGTGCAGTAAAGCCAGTCTGCTACACGAATATTGTCTTTTCACATAAACCTTAAGCTTGGCATTACTCTAGATACCCCAGCCCTTTTGATATGTTAAAAAAAAAACCTCGGTTTTTGGTTTGTTGGTCAAAAAATCTTGTATCACTTATTAATGATAAAGCTCTTCCAACCAAGGCTGACGAAAGATGTGTCTCTCTAATCTATTGAACACTGGTTTGTATAAATTTCGATCCAGAAGTCGTGCAAGAAGCTGGGAGGAAATGTAGACTTGCCACAATAATTTAAAACTACAGATACTCAATATTTATAGAAATGTAATATGATAACATACAGTTTTTCATTGTGAAGAAAATGTTTGTCTCCTACGACTGACATGTACATCTCTAACTATATAGCTCCTGTTTAACTATAGTAGACTATTATAAGTGACAAAATTTGAAGAGTTCAAAACATAGACCAGATCAAGTTGCAATGAAGCGGCAACGTTTGACTTCTGCCGTCATATCCTATTAGACTGATCAAAAGAGCATTGATATTTTTAGGTGCAGTTCCTATGAGAAATGAATTTTGATTGGTCAGAATCGAACTGAAAGGATTCCAGCGGCGGGAAGACATCCGTTTGGAGTGGTGCTCCGCTGGTTAACCTTTGAACCCTGAACTCTCACTATGGGTGCAGGTACCCGTGTGGTCTGCCACCACTAGAGAGTCTCAATGGTGGTATCCGCAAGTCAAGAGTCACGTGAACTTTTTGGTTACAGTAATGCTGGCTCCAGAGGTAAAATAAACTAATCGTTGAACCTCATTTTGTATAGCAAATTTTATGCAAATGTAGACTATAAACAAGGCCTCTGTCCTCTTTTCGGCCAATGGAATTGTTCACCCTCTGGAATTTGGTGAATATACGTTTTAAAAAAAAAATTAAAAATATCAACTAATCGTTGAAAATTGAAATTCACCTGTTAACCATCAGAATGATTTTATGTGTAGAGAAACAAGACGCTATATATCTATCGAGCAAATCAAATCCTCACCAAACTTGAGTAGCTAAAAAAAATACCAAAACAGAAGCCAAAAACGCAGTGCTCCTTCTCGTCTTACAATAAAGTATTTCCGTTCTTGAAGCTCAGTTTGCCTTAACCTTTAATATTATTTGAATTTTGATAAACTAGAAGCCGGATGACACAGACACTCATGGAAAATCACATTAAGAATTAAAATGTTAAAACCTTTCAACTCTTTGAGAATTAATGTAATAAGCATTCATGGTACACATTATAAAGTTTTGTATAGATATGGAGGCATCACATAAGTTTTTGATGTAAAGTCTTTGTTCGAGAGGTCAAAAAGTTGCTGGTCTGACAAAGAGAGCAATTTTTTTTCTTCAAGTAGACTACAATGAGTATCATACTTGCCCAAGTTTAGCCCAGACTTTGTTATTATTCATCATTATTTACATTGTTGTTCTACGCAACAACAACCACACAATATGTTGCAATTCTCTAAATGACCTTGAGCAAGAAGTTCTGAGGATCTCAGTTGTATAATTCCTCCAGGATGACTGCATGTTTTCCCACCCTACGGTTTTTCCCATTCTTTTCAATTGATTCGCAAGTGTTGCTGGGAAAGATGCTAATTTAGCTGATGGCTGGTTTGACTGAACATGTCAAGAAAGGATTTATAATGATTTATTTTTTTAAATAATAGTTGATGTTATTTTCCTCGATTGTATATTTGCCTTTGTAATTGTTTGCATTTTAAAACTCTTACGGATGTAAGTCATGACGCAGTTTGGGGAAAAGTGCTGAGAGAGCTTTGAAGATGGTAGATAAAAAGAGTGAGGGAGATAGATGAAGAAGAAGAAGAAGAAGAAGAAGAAGAAGAAGAAGAAGAAGAAGAAGAAGAAGAAGAACAACAACAACAACAACAACAACAACAACAACAACAACAACAACAACAACAGAAAAAGAAGAAGAAGAAGAAGAAGAAGAAGAAGAAGAAGAAGAAGAAGAAGAAGAAGAAGAAGAAGAAGAAGAAGAAGAAGAAGAAGACAGAGAAAGAGAGAGGGAGAGAGAGAGAGAGAGAGAGAGAGAGAGAGAGAGAGAGAGAGAGAGAGAGAGAGAGAGAGAGAGAGAGAGAGAGAGAGGTTATGGAGGGTGAAGGAGAGGTGAGGCAGAGGTAAAGATTAAAGAGGGAATGATATGTGAAGAGAAAATCAGAGAGAGGGGGAGAATGTTGAAAAGTGCGGGACAGAAAGAAAGAGATGGAAAGGAATATTAATTTGACATATAAAGGATGAGAAAGGAAGGAGTAGAGAAGACGGAAAGAGAGAGAATGTGAAACCGAACTACATAGAGCGGTAATTTAACAAAGGGCTGTGAGAGATTTTATGGTTGTACAATCATATCTTTTTGTAACATGCAACAACTATATGCGAATTGTACTTTTTATTTAGATTTTATGTGAAAGGTTTTATGATATTTGTATGAAGATGTAATGTATTTAATAACCACTGCACTCGGTTTTCCTTATTATTTTGGGGGTTTTTTTCCTCTGTGCTGAGACTTTTGAAAACTATAAATCAGGAATGCAGTCTTTCTCTATCTCTGATTGTAAGGACATCATCTCCATCATGTACTTTCATTCAATTTAATTTTTTGCGTAATAATTATTTTCACTTGGCAGCTGTAGCTATCCCACTAGTTCAGCTTTTACACAGCGGAGTTTGAATAAGGGTTGCAGATAGCAAAAAATAGAAAGAAATTTGAGAGATTCCAACTTTTCAGATATATAATGATATTTGTTTTTCATTCAAAAGTATGTCAATCTATGAAAATTAAAAAAAAACAAAAAACAAACAGCTCAGTAAATAAATGAGACGCCATTCAAAAGTGCGGTTTTCAGATCATATGCTGATCATTTCTAACTTGACCAAAAGAGTTTTGCCAATTGAACAGTTTATTCAATTTAAACCTTAATAAACCAAACGTGTCACAGAAAATACAGTTTTCTAGATCAGATTTGTTATTGATACACAAGACACGATTACAACTATTTTTATTGTTATCATAGGTTTATACCACATCACCCACTATTTGGCATTACTGTCAAATCTTAATTTTTTTTTTTCTTCGCTGCTGCAGAGGCGCTTTATAACCGTTGCTTAAATTTGATTTCATCATTGAAAATAAAAACGATATTGCCATTGGCTGATCTAAATAGAGAGAGTGCTGTTTGTCACTTCTCTAGACGTTTCTAAAACCATTCCAAAAGATATGCTTTTCTCTAGACGTTTCCGAAACCATTCCAAAAGACATGCCCATTGTCCTTCCTCTAGAAATTTCCAAAACCATTCCAAAGGTTATGCTAATTTGCCCTTCTCTAGAGGTTTCCAAAAGATATGCTGATCGTCCTTTTTCTAGAATTTCCAAAATCATTCCAAAATATATGCTCATCGCCCAGTCTCTGGAAGTTTCCAAAACTATTCTAAAGATATTTTAATCGCCCCTTCCTTCTCCAGAAGTTAAGAAAAACATTACAACTAAAATGCTAATTGTTTCCAAAAGCATATCAAAAGATATGCTAATGTAGGAATGAGCATTTAAGATAATTATGTGCGCAAACCAAGCCATATCCAGAGCGCTGAGGACTTTTGACTGTTCATAAAAACTGAGGCATATAGCAGTGCTCAGATCTGGTCAAACTAAAGCAGAACTGAGCCCATGTGACGCTACAAATGCGGACAAAAAAACTTCAGAGGAAAATTCTCTAAATGTCTCAACTCAACTGAGATTAGTGAAACTTCCAAAACTTTCACACTTTTCTTGCTGGATTGTTAATCCTTAAGTATAATTATGATGATCACGAGGGTTTTTTTTTTCTTTCTTTCTTTTTGTTTTGCTTTGCTGTTAATCAGCAAAAGAAATTATTCTAAACCAAAGAGCGACAAATCTGAGACATGTCGTAAAAAACTAGAAAAGAAATGGTACGCTCAGGGGTATGAACCCGCAACCCCAGCCGTGCGTACTGAAGACCATGCATCTTTACCACCCTAACTACTAAACCACCTATGTCTTCCATTAGAGACAGCTCTCGCAAAATGGACCGATTTTATTGCACCTTTTGTGGGAAAAAAATGGGCTTTACACAGAGTTCTTGTTTCCTTGTCGACAGTTCTTGTTATTTTCCATTTAAATTCGGTGTCTGTTTTTGTAGAGCTCTGCGTGCCTTCGCTCTTATACTGTCATGGGCTTCGTTTCAATTCCCCAGAGAAATTACCTTGCCTGTATGCTACGTGACAGTAAGTGTCCCTCCAAGTTAGGACATTTATCGCTAATAGTCTGTCGATAGTGTCCGTGCTTATTTCATTTCATTAAATTTATGGCTTTGTCTCATTGTCATCGTTTAAAAAAGTTGCCAAGTTTTATTATGAATAATGCATAAAATTATTA
>JAWDGP010001532.1:25000-43564 GCA_033675545.1 Elysia crispata
CTCACACTAATTGAATAACATTCCCTCAATTCTGACATGAAAGGAGTACAACTTGGATTATATAGATTTGGGGGGGGTTGGGGGGAGGTCCTTTGTTCCGGCGTGAATAATTTTAGAATTCTGAATTACTTTTATGGTTTGAATTGCTAATAGATCGAATGGACGTATGCCTACATCCAATTTTAGAAGTGAACTTTTGTTCACTGCACCTAGACAATATTTTATGAACAACCAGAAAGCTGTTCTGTTGCCACTAACGAAAGTCACACAAAAGGATAGATATATGACATGTGTACATATTTTTTTCCCTTCAGTCTTTATATTTGAGCAGTAGCAAATGAATAACATTAAAGAATAAAAATACGTTGATACTGAGTTAGCGATCTTCCTGATCAAGAGACAATAAAGCTGGGACATAAACAAACTGCAGAAATAACCCTACAGGATTGTACTGTAAACTTAGGAGACCCAGAAAAAAACACTCACAAAACTGGCCCCGAGCTCTAGACTTGGCTAGCCAGAAGCTAAATGATAGTAAATCGAATGTCCCGGGTTCGATTCCTGGCTGAGAAATCTGGTAGTGGATTTGGATTCTATCGAGGTCAACCTTTAAGTCTACATCCTCAGCTCTTACTGGGTCTCCAGGGAGCAATTCTACTCCCAATCGACTAGATCTAGTCACAACTCTATCATAGATAGTAACTCTTGATATTTCATTTCAATTATTTTCAATTTTCCGTTTCTTCGTGACAGAAACTGCAAAGTTTGAAGAAGTGTAGAGCAATGCGGATCATGCAACGCTGAGGGTTTAGAAGCGTGTCAACTGTTAAAAAAAAAAAAACAGTCCATTTTCATTACGCCTCACATTCAACACAAATTCAAGAGGTGTTTACATTATTTGATGGCTTGTGTAAGGTTTAACACCAAAGTTTATAAAATAAAAATGCGGGCAATTTTTTTTACTGTATTGATATATCTATCACTGAGAGAGGAATCGAGGTAATTTCACACAGTGAGCATGGCTGCTATTTTTTTGTCAACAAATTATGTGTGGATAAAAAAATGAAAAAAAAAATAAGGCTGGAAAAGATCATTTTATCCGTTCTTTTTCGCTTTAATCAATGATCCTTGTATGCGCTTATCATTGACTGAACCAACTCATTTCATTCAATACAATTTCCCCAATGGTAACAAGGTGTTTCGCCATGATAAAAGGAAGTTCTCACGTCAATCAATAAATAAAGCATGCAGAGATACACCTTGAAACTAGATAATCATAGATCCTAACAGAGACATATTCAAAATAATACCCTGATCAATGTACGTAAAAACTAAAGGTGGGTAGAAATGCAGAAATTCACAGCTGCTTATTTTACCCACGTGATAATGGGCGTTTAAAAGCAGCAGTAAATTGGTTGGTGTTTCAAAAATAAGGGAAGTAAGCTAATTAAGTAAAAATCGAGGACCCTATAAAACTTATATTATTCTCATTGTAAGTACTAATAACATGAATTTCAGAAAGGCAGTGAACCTCTAACCTTATATGAGTCTTTAGAAGGTTTTCAAACAGAGTGGAAACTCCTGACTAGCAGCTCTTTTCCAGCATTATTAAACTTGAGCAAAAACAGAACTAGGTGATTGTCTTGTGTCAGAATCCTTGGGGCAGACCAAAGGTCTAAGCAATAGATAAACAACAAGAGAAAAGTAATAGTATTGTGATAGTCTAAACTGTAGTAATCAACGTTTAGGTCATAAAAGTTATTAGAAATAAAACAAAAAAAAATTGGTAAACAAAAATTCTCAAAATTCTTTAATCAAAGTCTACCTGAGTGAGTCAGACATTAAAAAATGGAAACTCAGTAGTCAAGTTGATTTCGTCCACAGTTGGACTGCCTAGTTTCATTGTCAACACAAACTCGACGATATGGACAAAGACGACACATTGTATCGAAGTTATCAATAAAATGTCTTCGTTGTGATGAAGTTATTTGATATACCACAACATTCTTGCTCTTACCTGATTATTTTATCAAATTAAAGAGTTGTAAGCTTTGATACAGGAGGCACTTACGTCGACCTTCATTTGAAAATTTTCTTTGAAAAACAAAAACAAAAACAAAAAAACTTACGTCTTATTGTATGTGGTATGAATTATGATAAAGTTTTTCGGGGTTTCTTTTAACATAATATGTAAATACACAAAGTAATACAAACTAAAACTTAGATATTGATGTAGATGAAATGCAATATGTCCCTTCTATTTATATTTTCTTGATGTTAAAAAAAAGCTTAAATCGTTTTTACAGAACACATTTTACAAAATTTTTCTAAGTTACGTTATGTACAGTCATTCTGAAAATGCATAATTACTGACAATTTTTATTGTCATTAAATTTTCTAATTTGTTCAGGCAAAAGTAGTATACACTAGGATTCTTGTTTACACAGTGATAATTATTTTGAAACGTACATTCAGTATATAAATAAAAAACTTCCATACATCGATTTTTCGCTATTCATATGGACAAAGATCCTGCTTCCAGGTTCCAAATAATCTGAATAAATTTAGATAAAAAGATAAAATACACCTAAGTTCTGATAAATGCAATTCAGAATTCGCAAATGTAAAATGCAAAAGCCTCTGAAAGGCTTGTATTATTTTTTTAACTATTTTTGTAATTATTATGCTAGAAACTCAAATTTAAAATATAAACTTCATACCAGTTAAAAATAGATTCTGTGTAAAATTTCTGAACATTGAGCCCTTGTTGAATAGATTGTAAGCCTTGAAGGCCGTGAGAGATACACGCATAAAATGATAATATTATTTTCTTTAGATCTCACGGTTTAGTTTTGCCCAGTCTTAAAGTGCTGCTAGTCTTAAATCAGTCTTCAGAAACACGTAAACCGTCCCGGTTAGATTCAACTAAAATTTTCCTGTTTCAGTCAATGAAAATTGCATGAGCAATTCAAAATTTTAAGGTAGAACCAATTAAGTCAGAAGAGGATCAAGGTCTAACATATCGACTTCATCACAGTCAGGGAACACTAAGTAAAAAATATTTGTGTCAATTAGCTTTTCTGAAAGTCAACACACACTACAAATAACAAAGTAACGGCACAAAGGATAGAACTTGATTGGAACAGCCAATGCCAGCCCAGGTACTGCATCAGCGAAGAGATGACCAAGGGAGCAAACAGGCCCATGAGGAGCAGACTTGAAAGCGCTAAGCCATAGTTGGTAGAGAAGTGAGTCGGTCCAAAGATATTCGAGCAAGCCGCTGGGATGATCACATAGCACAAGCTTTGTACAGAAGCCAGACTTAGAATTACGACCATGTACACCAGGGCATTCACTTGAGGGGCGATATACCAGAACGATAAAAGAATACAATTAACGGACAAACTAAACACAATTGTGTCCTTGATTGTAAGAATTTTCCTGCCGAGGACAAGTCCACAAACTACTCTAGCCACTGAAGAGACTATAGGAACGAGGGTACCGACCAACGTCAGATATTTGTCATTCTGGATATACAGCAGAGCATATTGTTTGTAGTAGTTGGCTTTCAGAAGAAGAGCATAGTAAACAGCCACGACAAACAGATACAGCGCATAAAACACCGGTGTCTTCAACACCTCTACAGGTTTCAGGGATTTCTGTGGACGCTCAATCTGGGTCGAGCTCGATAAGTTTTTCTCGTTCATTTCCACTGTGGTGTGAACCGAAGTTCCATTTTCACAGACCTTGAGACGGGTGAAGCCATTTTTGTTGTGTCTAACTTCATTATCTGCGTTATCTGTATTTGAACCGTAGCTCTTAAGGTCATGTCTTATGATCTGGGTCTCTGAGCTTTCCAGCAGGTTGAGGATATTTCCGTCTCCATCACTGGGAGCCTCTTGGTCAGTTTTCTTTTTCCCGTTTGTAGCCATCTGGAGGATCTTTCCGTCTCCATCATTAAGAGTCTCTTGACCAGTTCTCTTTTTCCCGTTTTCGGCCAGATGGAGTATGGATGCTGTGGGTGGTGTGGGAGGTGCGGGGGGAGTGGCCATCAGAAGAACTCCGATGACCTGTAGACAGAGCGCCATGGCAGCATACGCTACGAAAGCCGTTGGAACCTTGTCGAGAACAGTCCGCTGAGAAAAGTAGGTCTTAAAGCCTTCCACAATGTCCGGCTTGATGTTGTCCGGGTTGACGATGGCCGTTATCACTTGGTTCTGGAGCACAGACAGCGCCGTGGACGAGGCGGTTGTCGTGGCCATCAAGATGGCAGCCTTGTCAGGCGCCCAGGCGTTTATAAACTGGAAGCACACCGTCACGGTGAGACCTTGCGCCAACCCTAACACCACGCCGAGGTGGAAAGTAGTCCAGCCCTGCGATATTTGGACAGTCCAAGCTGACCCGAACAGTCCGATGTTGATGAGGACAGCCCCGACCACTGCGGTCCATTTCAGACCGATGTGGTCGGCCAATAGCTTGGTGAGGTGAATCCCTGGGCAGGTCATGGCTAGGTATAGGCTGAGAGTCCACTCTCTATCCCCACCAGAGCAGTTCGGGATGCACGCAGACCGAAAGTAGGACTCCATGTACGCTGACAGGTTTCCATACACCCACAGAAAACTTAAAGGCGCCGTCACGAAATGAGAACCAATTATAGACCTGTGTTTTTGGAACTTCTCTGATCTACAAAACAGCATGTTTGACGGAACTACTTGTTTTGGAAACGTGAGGATAAAATATTTTAAAATATTAACTTGAGTTAACAATTTAATAACTTAGTATGCGTTTACAAACACTCGATTTCACTTACTGCTTGAAATTTTAGAAGCTTAACTAAATGATTCTCTCACCCAAACTTGTGAAAAGCTCTTGAGATAAACGCAACTCACTACGAGACTGTAGTGTTTTGCTAGACTTAAATGACTGCTGTTTCAGAACGATGAGATCTTTTTGTCACTTATATACTATTATTTTTGTAGTTATTTCCATAATGTTAATGAGTTTTTGTTGTTGACTTTTTCGGTGGGAAAACCTAACTCATAAAGAGCACTTCAAAAATATCTGCATATAAAGGATGATAAAAATGATATGATAATTAAAAAAAATGAATTCTGAAATTAATTTTCCGATAAATACCAAAAAAGTTTTCAATAAAAGTGCGAGGAAAGTTTTATGAACTCATCATAAACGATGATGACCTAGATAAGTTCATGATGAACCAGATTCTGTGAAGCAATTCCGATGGTTCGTTATATAATGAGTTTTCTGAGTGCAGCTGGGTGCATGTCTCGGCGATAAATTGGACAGCTGAGATATAAACAGATATATGGGGCCAAATTAAAAATGCGACACATACATCTCTTTCTCGGTGTAGATATGACAGAAGTTAACTTTTCGTGGATCATGCGAACATTGGTTTTATTTCTTTACCGTTTTGAATATTAGTCTTGGAAACTCGGGTTTTTTTTTTTTGGTTTTTTTTTTTTTTCATGCGAAATTGGTTAGGAATAGAGACGGTTAATCAGAAAGGTAGAAAGAGAGAGAGAGAGAGAGAGAGAGAGAGAGAGAGAGAGAGAGAGAGAGACAGACAGAGAGAGAGAGAGAGAGAGAGAGAGAGAGAGAGAGAGAGAGAGAGAGAGAGAGAGAGAGAGAGAGAGAGAGAGAGAGAGAGAGAGAGAGAGAGAGACAACCAGGCATATAGAGAGTAAGACAGATTGAGAGCAGGACTTCAAACAAACAGACAGACAAAAGTGACAGCGCTGCTCCTGAACCGAAGACAAAGTGATTATCATATAATTTCAAAAAAATAAAAAAACGAGAATGCACTTTGGTGTTCTGTAGAATATTAATTTTAATTACAAAAAAAATGAACTTTTTTCAACCTAGCTTTGACTGCGATCGTAGAGTAACTATTTAATATACTGCATTTTTTTTTTTTTTTTTTTTTTTTTTTTTTTGGGGGGGGGGGGGGGGGTTAAACTGTTTAAGCATAGCAAGCAAATGCCAGGCTTTTTAAAAATGATTTGAAAATGTCAAAGTCTGTCACAACCACAGAATTTGAAACACCTGCAGATTGTCAGTCCAGCCTCGTGCTGAAGATTTGACAAAAAAAATTTACAGAATAACGGCAGGTCCTATGACTGTCAAGAGCAACAAAATTAATGAAGGCCAAACGGGTAAAAATTACCTTTTTCATTTGCTCGAATTGAGGATGAGATAGATGTAATGGATACAGTCACTGACTTTCAAGGCCAAATTCTCAGAAAATCATCAAAACTTAAAAAAAAAAACGGGAAAAATTGCAGCCAGTCTAAATACATAAAAATGCGGAATTTGAATATGTACAAAATTTTTACTTTCCATAACACATGACAATTTCGTTCCTTGATGACTGTTCGCGATTAATCAACGTGCGGTCGGTTACTTTCAATATTAACTCTTTTGAGCGAGAAAACGTTATAAAGTCTGATGCCTGTACAGTACAAGACACCTGAAGACGCCTCAGTTATACCCTCAGTATAAAGATCATTGAGATGGTATTTGGACGACAGTCAGAGCTGTAACCTGTAGAGTACAAGACACCTAAAGACGCCTCAGTTATACCCTCAGTATAAAGATCATTGAGATGGTATTTGGACGACAGTCAGAGCTGTAACCTGTAGAGTACAAGACACCTAAAGACGCCTCAGTTATACCCTCAGTATAAAGATCATTGAGATGGTATTTGGACGACAGTCAGAGCTATAACGTGTAGAGTACAAGACACCTAAGACGCCTCAGTTATACCCTCAGTATAAAGATCATTGAGATGGTATTTGGACGACAGTCAGAGCTGTAACCTGTAGAGTACAAGACACCTGAAGATGCCTCAGTTATACCCTCAGTATAAAGATCATTGAGATGGTATTTGGACGACAGCCAGAGCTGTAACCTTTCTTAGGGTCAGATGGTGACGATTGGTGGCTAAAGCGTGACTACGAAGAATGCCCAAATCTCGTAAAAAGATGAGATAAGTAGACAGATTTGTAAATGAGTTTGCAATGCCGAAGTAAATGAAGAAGTTTGTAAACTTGTTTGTAATGCTAAGCGAGATGGAAATTTTTGTAAATGTGTCTGTACTGCCGAGCTAAATTGAGAGAGTTGCAAACGTGTCAGTAATGTAGAGTTAAATTGAGAGAGTTACAAACGTGTCAGTAATGTAGAGTTAAATTGAGAGAGTTGCAAACGTGTCAGTAATGTAGAGTTAAATAGAGAGATTTGTAAACGTGTCAGTAACGTCGAGTTAAATAGAGAGATTTGTAAACGTGTCAGTAATGTCGAGTTAAATAGAGAGATTTGTAAACGTGTCAGTAATGTCGAGTTAAATAGAGAGATTTGTAAACGTGTCAGTAATGTTGAGTTAAATAGAGAGATTTGTAAACGTGTCAGTAATGTCGAGTTAAATAGAGAGATTTGTAAACGTGTCAGTAATGTCGAGTTAAATAGAGAGATTTGTAAACGTGTCAGTAATGTCGAGTTAAATAGAGAGATTTGTAAACGTGTCAGTAATGTTGAGTTAAATAGAGAGATTTGTAAACGTGTCAGTAATGTCGAGTTAAATAGAGAGATTTGTAAACGTGTCAGTAATGTCAAGTTAAATAGTGTACTGCCGCACTAAATGGGAAAACTTTTGTTAACGATTCTGTAATGTCGAGTTAAATAGAGAGATTTGTAAATGTGTCTGTTATACTGAGCAACTGCTAGTAATTTATATAGGACAAGTAAAAAGATTCTTATAAGTAGGTGCAGAACGTCTAGTCGCCTTATTAGATTCTGATATTCATTTTGAGAACAAGTCAAATTTAGGAAGTTCTAAAAATATTAGTGCACACTTCAGATATCATTTAATGCATGGACCTGAAGTTTCACATAATTTTATACGAACTGTTACTATACACGAAAAAAAAATTGTGTATTATTTCTATGGAGGGGTTTATTTGAAAAAAATTGTTGGAGGTTAGCGGTTTTATGAGAGCTAATTTTGAATATGCTTCGAAAATAATTTAAACTTTTTAAAAATATTTTAAAATATATTCATGAGCATTGCGGATCATATCAATATAAAGAGAACTAAGGCACTCGCAATGTTAATGGCAAGCGTTTCACAAGTTTTTAAGAATCATTTGCCGCTATGTTCACACTTGAACAATACACACAGAGAATTGGCACCCAATAAACTCCAGTTTTGCTAAGCTGAATAAAAAAAAATACTTAACTAGTAAACCTTTTTCGACAGCTAACGATTAAATACTGGCGAAGCGCATAAAATTAGCTTCTATGACAGACTTATACGTTTTACAGCCCGAGCAGGGCCCATTCAAATACAAAACATGGATAATTAGTTCGAGACATTTGAAAATTAAATTAAAGATGAATGTTAAGATAGTTAAAACAGTTGTGTCAACGTGTTTAGTTAATCACATGGCTTTGCAAATTGCGTTACACGTTTATGAGGAAATATGCCTGTCTAAAGAGACGTTTCATATCAGAGCAATGAAAAATAAAAATCAAAATGAAAGAAAAAAGATATTTGTATTCAATCTAGACGCCCACATAGGTCTCCGGAAAATGAATAAAAACATACGGGGTCATTGAGGTCATCCAATCCCATAAACAAAGTCAAAGAGCTTCATAAAAAATAAGCAAATTCACATAACGTCCATATGTTACGAATTTTTAGCGTTTGATTTTATTCAGAATTAACAAACGAACTTGGATGAGTTACCTCATAGCTTCTTTGGAAGAAAACTATATACGCCGACTCACTTGCTATAAAAAAAAAAAAATGAAACATAGATACAACCTCGCCAAGACTTGCGGTAAATACACTGTGTAAATTCAGGTCTGGATTCTCATGAATAACATGTAAAATAATTACCAAAAAGAGTTATTATCATTATAATTGATAAACCTGTCATTGTTGTAATATATATTTTTGAAAATCATTTTGCCTGAGAGTTATTATTTTTGTTGCTATAATCGTAATGTGTTTGTTAGTTATTTTGGCTGTCAATGTAAATAAAAAAGGTTTTTCACATTTTCATGTTTTTCTTTTGCTTCTTTATCGTTTGTGCAAACCTGTGTTGGAAACATAAAATGCTTTTCTTCACTCATACATTCTTAAAGCATTTGCCATCTGTTGTAAATGTTTATGCACTCTTAAAATTTACTGCGTTTTGGTTTTAAAATAGTGACTGATGACATTTGTGTGGAATCGACACTGCGTTTTGGTTTTAAATTAGTGACTGATGACATTTGTGTGGAAACGACACAGAAAATGTTTCTTATTATTGATTTAAACGTCTGGGTAGCGAGAGATCTTTATCAATGGCGATTGTAAATCATTGAGAAGAGAAAGTCACATGAGTCATGGCATCTTTTGATGAGGCTTATCTATGCTTGAATTTGTTACAAGTGTGTCATACATTAATTTCTGACAAGATACGTGTGTAAAAAAAACATGGGTCGGTCTAATGATATGAATCATGTTTATTTCCCATATGAACTCAAGATAAAAAAAAAATTAACTTTACACCCTGCGAAATAATACCAATTCTAGTTTTATCATTATTTTGTGTAGGCTGTTGAAGTTTAGTAAAGATTTTCACATTAACAAATAATGACATATTTTTCATACAACATCTTAGACTGTTAGGAGAAGTTGAAGGAAATACTGTTAAATTGCAACTTATTTTAGCTGATATTATGTCTAGTAAGACTAGTCAAATTGACACTGATTGTTAGCAAGATATTGAACGGTAAAATTGAACGATATGTCTTTCTGAACATATGAGAATGTGATATCCTTATAAGCATGAATAGCTAGTTCTTTTTGAAGCACTTTTTTCATTCTGACTCACCTAAAAACAATAGTGATTGAACTTTAAATTTGAAATTTTTCAGAAATGAAATATATGTAGAGGCGCCAAAAAATAAGACATTTTGCGGCAGACAACTATTTCATAAATGCCATTTTCCTCAAGAAGGCTTAAAATCCTTGCTGTTTAAAATGCTTCTACTACTTAAAAAAAAGAAATTTAGAAATAAGAACAGTATGAAAAGAGGAAATTTCAAGCCTTCTTTAGGAAAATTACATTCATTCAAAAATTTCTCTGCTGCAAGACGTCTCACTTTGGGGTATCGCTACACAAATAAACAACAAATTAAAATGCAACAGAAAGAGGCGTTCATAAATGGTTAGTTTGTTTTATTTCGATCATGCCCTTTACACTAAAACAAACAGCTCTAATAAATTTTCATAAATTTTAAAAATATATTCAACATAGCAAACCATATTGTAAGGGACTTCAATTGTTAAAACTTTCTATCTCTTTCCATATCAAGGGAGGGTCTCTGCTATATAAAAAAAAAGCCACCATGGAATACATCATAAGTGTTTTTTTTTTCTTTTTTTCCAACCCAGAGTTAACAGAACATCATAAACACATCTAAGCACTGAATATGTCTATGAATTTGGATGTATACCTCTATACAAAGGCTGTTTTTTGGTTTCTTAAGTCAAATCTTAATTTAAAACAAGGACAAAAAACTTGAAAGATCAAAAGTGTGTATGGAAGGACAATCATCATGATCAAAGTTAAAATTTTCGCTAATATGGAATAAATGAAACAGATATACGGATATAGAGCAATATAACTTAGCTTCATGGTTTTAAAAAAGGTGTTAATAATATTTATGGACGGAACGTTGTAACACGATGAATTGAATATCATCAAAACTGAAATATATCACAGATTCAAATTTTGAAAAAATGCCATTTCAACAGGAAAGCAGATTACAGAGGAAGAAGCTTTTAAGACACAAAAATCTGTTAATGGCGACTTGATGCATTGCATAAAAAATGTGTATGTATATTAGAGAGAAAAAAAAGATAGAGAGAGAGAGAGAATCTCTTTTAGTTATGCCACAAGCCTTAAATGTAGGTTTAGTTATTTTAACTGCAATTTTTTTTAAAAAAAGAGGAATTGTTGAGGTTTAGTTATATAATTTACAGTTCATCAGGTATTCTTATCCTTGACATTAAATATTAAAGATTGGTTTCAAGGAGTTTCACACGGGAATCAAATCCTTTCTTTTTTATTTTAAACCTAACAAATTACCTAAAGCATATGACGTTTTTAGTTATGGTTACATAAAGCTTCATTATTCACCTACTTCCATACTTTTGTACATCCTCCAGGATTCCGAAACCAATTCGTAACAATTCATTTTTCTTACACAGAAAATCAATTCTACTCTTCATTATTCATTAATGAATGGACCAGTCGGCAAAAAAAGAATATGATTAATTAGTGACTGGTGATCCCAGGTGGAAATCAGAGAGGGATTTTTTATGTAAAGAAAGGATCAAAAAAGTTTTCTCATAATATGTCAACCTTACATGATACCAGGTACGACATTTTTTATTTTCTTATCTTCTGAAAAAAAGTCTTTTTTTAAAAAAGATTTTCAATACAAAGGTAAAGGATTAGACCAATCACATGTGTTGTAACAAGTTGGAGCCTAAGGAAAGTTGAACTGTTACGTAAACAGTTTGACTGGTTAATGAATAATCATGTGACTAATGTAGAATTGTAGACGACTATGGGATGAGTGACCAAGCTTTATGTAACTGTGCCCTTAGAGAATCCTTCCTTTTATTTTCATTTTACACAGACATATTCTTATTCAATTTATATTTGTTATATTAAGAGTGTTATGCAACATTTCTTAAAGATAACACAGTCTAAATTAAAAGATCACCACGATGATTATAATACATGCAATGCTTCTTTTAAAACCTTCTTTGTAAGGAAACAAAAGCAACTCCCAACAAATCTGGTCCAGCTTTAGGAGTAATAAGGGGATTGCACATATTAACTTGTTACGTCAATTTTTTTAGATTACATACAAGGTGACAACTGCTCAACATTAACTTTAGAACAGGAAGTTATTCAGTGAAGGTATTGCTATAAGTCCTGAACTACAATGGCATGAATTTTTCACTCATTGATAAGAAGAGTCAAGAGCAAAAATTTTTTTTTTCTTCCAATTCAGTGGATAAAACCTGAAATTCAGCCATAACACATAGTTTACAAAACACCTCTTACATATTTTAGGTTTGATATATATTGTGTGCCAATTGCACCAGTTTGTTTTTTTTTTCAAGTGGAAAAGGAAAAAAAAAATAATATGATGAATTTTTTTTTCGTTCACCACGACTCCAATCCTACTGAACCAATAGTACAATTCTTGCCGATCAAGCATATATGAGAAGCTTTGGTTTATATTGCGTCCTTTCTGGTGTTTGACCCCAGAGAACTTTGAGAACCACTTAGTTTGCCCTGCTTTGATTCCATCTTGCTCAGTTTTTCTAGGGTGGATAGAGTGGGCAGACCTGAAAGATCATCTGGAGAGCTATAGAGCTGCAAGCCTGTGAAATATATTAACAAAGCTATTTGTAGTCTTGATAAGTCAAGTTAATTCTTGGTTGAACGAAATAGTTTGATGAATCATTTCTTAGCAAAAATTAGCATAAAAATATTTTAGAAAACAGATACTCTGGCATTTTATCACAAAGAGAAAAAAAAATAGTTTTATATTTTGAAAAAAACTTTCTTAAAAGAAATGAAAATAACAATAAAATATTTAATAAACAATTTCTAAAAACATTTAACACAGCCTTACAAGAGGAAAAACATTTCGCATTATATATTAAACATCTACAGAAATGTTTTAGGTCAAAGAAAAAGCTACATGAAACAATCGAAGAAGTAAAGAAGAGGAAAACATAGAATACTTTGCTCGGCCATATCCCAAGTTTCCTTGTCTGCAGCGTGGTCACGGATGTACTGAAGGACATCTTTCATCCCGGCATGCTTGGCTTTAGCTCTGATGACAGTTAACAGGATGAGAAACAATTTAATTCATTGCATTTTTATTTTAAAGATTTTCATGGAAGTTAAATGATACAAGAAGCATAAACAAAAGCTAAATTTCTCTTTTAATTCATTCTATGAAAGCTTTCCCTTCATTTTAGATTGATATATAATTTCAAAGTGTTATTATCAACAAAGCAAAGGCAAAAACAAACCTATAATTTAATTTTATGGTGAAAAAGTTTGTATTTATAATGCTTCTAACAATTTTTTTAAGCAGAGGGTGACATGATTAAGTAGGGATTGCATGACATTACTATTATTTTTGGAATTTTCATTTTCAGTAATAAAGTTCACAGTTACATACTAATAATTGATCAGAGCGAAAGCACAAAAATCTACTTCATACAATGTCAGTACTATACTTTGATAAAGTCGTCTAAGTAGCAGGAAATAAACATGTAGAAGAATAAAAAATCCCATTGAAAGGTAGCCGTTTGAAAAGTTTGAGACTTGAGATCAGCTAGTTGCTCACTTTAGATCAGGGTACTCCAGGCAGCAAAAGATAATCTTCACGGTCACCTTTTGAAGAATGGCATCGCGGGTCTTACCAAACAGATCAAGAGTGTCTCTTGCCTGTGTGTGGCTCAAGAGCTGCTCACAAGTCTGAGAAGACAAAATAAAGAAGTATAAAAATCGTTTGTTTTAAAATAAATAACATATTTGAATAGAGATACAAAAATTTCTGCAGTAGTTCAGCAAAAACTAATGATATTAATAAACTTCTGCGAAGAAATCATTTTTCACCCTAATTGAATAAACCTTCTATCAAAGAAATTCTGATACTTTAAAAAAAAATTTTTACAATTGTAAATATCACAGAATGGAGAAATTAAAAGATAATCAAATAAAGTGTACATATTGTATTAAAATAAACTATTTTAACAATAGACTGCTAATTACCAGCAGTGCAGCCAACCTTGACCTTGCACCGGCTGCATGACCTGACCCTGTAACCTACTTATTGTTGCTATAAATCAGTGCACTCCATTTAAAATATTGCTACAAAGACACTATATGTAAAATTAGGCATGATCAATTAAACTACAGAGAATAACTCATCTTCTACAGTTATGTCAATCAAGCTATAGAGAATATTTCATCTTCTACCATTATGGCAGTCTGCAATCAGTCAAGCTATAGAGAATAACTCATCTTCTACGGTTATGGCAGGCTGCAATCAATCAAGTTATAGAGAATAATTCATCTTCTACCATTCAATGGCAGTCTGCAATCAGTCAAGCTATAGAGAATAACTCATCTTCTACGGTTATGGCAGGCTGCAATCAATCAAGTTATAGAGAATAATTCATCTTCTACCATTATGGCAGTCTGCAATCAGTCAAGCTATAGAGAATAACTCCTCTTCTACAGTTATAGCAGGCTGCATGACTCAATCAAGCTATCAGAGAATAACTCCTCTTCTACAGTTATAGCAGTCTGCAATCAATCAAGCTATAGAGAATAACTCCTCTTCTACAGTTATAGCAGTCTGCAATCAATCAAGCTTTAGAGAATAACTCCTCTTCTACAGTTATGGCAGTCTGCAATCAATCAAGCTATAGAGAATAACCCTATCTTCTACAGTTATAGCAGTCTGCAATCAATCAAGCTATAGAGAATAACTCCTCTTCTCCAGTTATGGCAGGCTGCAATCAATCAAGCTATAGAGAATAACTCCTCTTCTACAGTTATGGCAGGCTGCAACCAATCAAGCTTATATAGAGAATAACTCCTCTTCTTACAGTTATAGTAGCCTGCAATCAATCAAGCTATAGAGAATAACTCCTCTTTCTACAGTTATAGCAGTCTGCAATCAATCAAGCTATAGAGAATAACTCCTCTTCTACAAAGCTATGGCAGGCTGCAATCAATCAAGCTATAGAGAATAACTCCTCTTCTACAGTTATAGCAGTCTGCAACTAATCAAGCTATATATAGAGAATAACTCCTCTCTCCAGTTATGGCAGAAGCCCTGCAATCAATCAAGCTATAGAGAATAACTCCTCTTCTACAGTTATAGCAGCTTCTGCAATCAATCAAGCTACAAAGAATAACCTCGTCTGCCACGGTTATGGCAGGCTGCAATCAATCAAGCTAGAGAATAACTCCTCTTCTACAGTTATAGCAGTCTGCAATCAATCAAGCTATAGAGAATAACTCCTCTTCTACAGTTAGTGGCAGGCTGCAATCAATCAAGCTATAGAGAATAACCCTTCTTCTACAGTTATGGCAGTCTGCAATCAATCAAGCTATAGAGAATAACTCCTTCTTACAGTTATGGCAGGCTGCAATCAATCAGCTATAGAGAATAACTCCTCTCTATTGTTATAGCAGTCTGCAATCAATCAAGCTATATATAGAGAATAACTCCTCTTCTCCAGTTATGGCAGGCTGCAATCAATCAAGCCAGAGAATAACTCCTCTACAGTTATGGCAGGCTGCAATCAATCAAGCTATAGAGAATAACTCCTCTTCTATTGTTATAGCAGCTTCTGCAATCAATCAAGCTATATAGAGAATAACTCCTCTTCTACAGTTAGTAGCAGTCTGCAATCAATCAAGCTACAAAGAATAACCCGTCTGCCACGGTTATGGCAGTCCATTTGGCTGTTTCAAAGTTTACCTCTCTGTTTTCTGCATAATAAAGCAAGACTTTGCCTGCCAGCAGTAAGAGAGTTTTTCATCCATAGTTCTAAATGGTAGATCCAGCAGAAGTTCCATTAGATTTTCCTGAAAGGAAAACAGAATTATGGTAGACATATGATCGGGAATATTAGTAATCAATATCATGCTAACATTTAATATCTTCTACCAAGAATTCTTTTTTTTCTTCTGTTCAAGATGATCAATAAAACTCAAACTTGTATTTGTTACCCTCACCACTGCAAATTTTATATAAACGCTTTTGACGAGTAAAAATGTTCCTGTGATGCAGTTTTCATTCAGGCAAGCATGCTTCTTTAACCACGAAAGAAACAAAAGAAGCATGAATCAAACTTTTTTTTAATATGGTAAACACGAATCTTGGTTTCTCTAACTTGATTCACACCTAAAATTAGAAAAAAGATCATTGATATTGCCAGGCTGATGACTACTGAGCAATCAGGTTGCTTGAAATTCACAGAGTATTCAAACCCTGCATTAAATTCATTGAGTAAAAAGATTAAAAAATGTAAGTATAGAGCCTACTCCACTAAACCCTGAGGTTCACTGTAGACGTACCAGGTACATCCTCCAAATGGAGAGGCCCTGTGAGCTAAAGACGTACTAGGTACATAGTACATCCATATCTTAACCCTATTTATGTTGTTAATGATAAAATATAATACAATTATTTAGTTCTAATTTCTCTGAGCAAGGTAAAACTCTTTGTCATGAGCAAAATTAAAACTACCTCAATTTTTTAGAGGGGGAGAGACTGCATTTGTAGTCATTTACCCATATCCTGACGCACTCTTCTAATTTCGAAAGTGCTTAGCACACTAAGGGAAAAAATGTAACTGCCAAGGGGTTCGAGAAAAACTTGATAGGTGTCTGCCTTAAAAAAAATTCTGTTAAATTGTATTGGATAAATTTTCAACTTTTATGTTTTGTGGTGCCAAAGAAACTGAATCTAATGTATAGAGATCAAATAAGCGAAAAACTTCAGCGACTTTATCATGCCTTTTGGCGCGCAACCTAAATGTTTAATTGATTGGGAAAAAAAATTGAGTTAAAATCCTGGTGACTGATATATTGAGCTACGGACCAACCTGAGCACAAATGAGACCGGCACTTTCAATGGCAAGAACTTCCAGGGACTGCAAGGAGAATCTCAAAGTGTCTGGATCGTTTGTCTTGCACAGCTGCACCAGAGCCTGGGCTGACAATCAATATTAAACATCCTGTTAGAGTTTTGGTCAAATAAAGCTGGGAAATAAGCAGGAAAGAGAAATTTGGACATGCAACCATTTTATCAAATACTTAATAAGCTTTCTCAGGCTTAAAAAAGACTAAGGTAAAAAAGCATTTTTTTGATCAATCAAAAATTCTCACGCATTTTTCTTGGGCAAAAAATTTGAGTCTTGCATGTCATATCTCTTGTTGACGTTAACATTCATACTTTAGACAAAATCAAAATCTAGAATAACCTTCATTTATTGAAATTCAAAAATCACAGGTGTAACAAGTAATATATCACAACAAGAATTATAATTATGGTCTAGCAATGAAAATTGAAAGATCTCTACTTGGAGTGTTTCTGCTGGCAATCTGAGCACGAATTTCTGGCAAGAAGATCAGCCCAAAAAGATGCTGGCAACCGTGCTGGCATAAAATGGTGCCTTCATGAGCTGCATGGACTAAATCATCTAGCCTGCAAGAAATGTCCATCATAAATGGAAAATATCAACAAGGAAAGTATTCAAATTATGTTTGTAACAAAAGCTCAATATTTGATTTCAGATGTTTTTTTTTCTATGTATACTCAGCAACATTAAAGTATTAGTTATGATACTTTGTAGTGACTGCCCAGGAAGATCTGGCACATCACTTTAAATATAAACCACTAGACTAAATTCAGCCGCAAAGATTTTGCTTATCCATCTAAGAGTTCGAATGATCACATACTGGTCAAAGGACAATAACCCAACAAATACTACTGCGTCAATAGTAAATTAAATTATCTCTTGATAAAAGTACCAATTGTAGTTGATTGTCTAGTATTTTTTATTCAATTTTTTCTCTCAACTTTATTGCAACTGCAAGTTTTTTTATCTCCTCTATCAAATAGCTAAGAAGCAGTTTGCATCATTAATTTGTAAATCTAAAATTCATCCGTAGCAATTCTGTTTACGCCATTCTCATGAAGAACTCTATTCCATTGATTTTGCCTTCTTCAATAAACTATAAGACATAAATAATTAGAGATCTGTAGTAATAAATCTGTTGAAACTTAAACACCAATAAAGTCTGTATAAAATACTGATAAATTTGCAATACATTCAACTTTCCTTCGCTTCAGAGAGGTCGAGATACAATTCTTTAAATATCATGACCAAAGACCAACACTAGACATACTGAGATGCTATAATTCTTCAATACCAGTCATTTGTCTCTATATTGTGAATCACTTATTAAAAAAAAAAAAAGAGTTTACCCATGATCTTCCACAACAGCATGTTTATTCTCTTCCGAGTCGGCCACAATGGTATAAAGAGCGTAAGCGGCTTCCTGCATCACTCGAGGCACAGGTGAATGTAACACAGCACTTAGAGTGCGGACTCCACCCGCTTTCTACAAATGTATCCTGAGGACAAAAAAATTATGGTATGCAATTATAGTACAAATAGATGATTCTTCAAATTGCTAGTACCTGATACAAAAGCTGTTGATGTTGATTATTACCATACTATTATCATCATCATTATTATTATTATTATTTTTATTATTATAATAATAATAATAATAATAATAATAATAATAATAATAATAATAATAATAATAATAATTATAATAAAGATTGCCCTTTTCGCTAAAAACAATAGTTAGACTTGTAAACAAACTTTTAAGGAAAAGATGTTCTCATAAATACGTGTAGTTAAAC
>JAWDGP010001533.1:0-11321 GCA_033675545.1 Elysia crispata
GTAGGGATAGAGCGCAGAGAGTGTGAGTAGTAGGGATAGGACGCAGAGAGTGTGAGTAGTAGGGATAGAGCGCAGAGAGTGTGAGTAGTAGGGATAGGACGCAGAGAGTGTGAGTAGTAGGGATAGGACGCAGAGAGTGTGAGTAGTAGGGATAGGACGCAGAGAGTGTGAGTAGTAGGGATAGAGCGCAGAGAGTGTGAGTAGTAGGGATAGAACGCAGAGAGTGTGAGTAGTAGGGATAGAGCGCAGAGAGTGTGAGTAGTAGGGATAGGACGCAGAGAGTGTGAGTAGTAGGGATAGGACGCAGAGAGTGTGAGTAGGAGGGATAGGACGCAGAGAGTTTGAGTAGTAGGGATAGAACGCAGAGAGTGTGAGTAGGAGGGATAGGACGCAGAGAGTGTGAGTAGGAGGGATAGGACGCAGAGAGTGTGAGTAGAAGGGAAAGGCAGGTAACGGAAGATTTAGGAATATACAGAGCGGGACAGATGAATAGAAGGATAGCAAGACAGGCAGATGAAAATATAGATAGAGGAAGAAAAGGGCTTTGGAGAAAAGAGAGAGATAGAACGAAAAAAAAAACACGCAGAGACATAGAACGAGAGAAAGAAGAGAGAGAGAGAGAGAGAGAGAGAGAGAGAGAGAGAGAGAGAGAGAGAGAGAGAGAGAGAGAGAGAGAGAGAGAGTGAGAGAGAGAGAGAGAGAGAGAGAGAGAGAAGGCAAAACTTGTAGGAAGTGACATAAAAATATTATTTTCGGAGTGTTGATGATCGTATAAAGCCAAGTGAGCAGTTTTCCAGTTAGTGATGAAAGCCAAAAAAAATTACTCATTGTTAGAATAGAAACAAGTCCTTTTGCTTCACTTCTCACGAGTTTTACTATAAATTTGTTTCATGTAGAAAAGAACTGAGTTCCTTCCACAAGCATAGTTAAAAGAAAGACTATCAACGGTCCTGTTGTTTTGATGGTTCCAACAGTGTAAAGGTATGTTTATACGAGGCAATTTCTTACTAGGAGCGTCAGTCCACAGTCCACAGTCCTATGACGTGACAAGCAATAGTTTGTGTTAAATAAAATGGAAAATTGCTGCTTTCCACAAATCTCAAACAACATGAATGCTGCTTGTCATGTCAGAGCATTTTGTGGAATGATGCAGGTAGTTGCTAATTGATGCGAGTAAACAGGCCTTTAAAGAAACTCTCCAGGTAGGATAGACCAGGTGGAGGCCGTGTCCTTGGATCTAATGTTGATGTCATAGCGCACTAAATAAAGGTACAAGTCACAACCGGTGCAGCTGAAATTAACTGCTGAGGTCATTGTTGACTCGCCACCCATGGTCATGTTCAATACTACATGTTGAAGATAAGAGATAAAACTGATGGCCTATTGTTAACATGTTGTGGATGATTCTCAAACGTAAGACGCGGGTATATAGTTTTTTCTGTTTTATTTCTTATTTATATAGTTGGGTAGCAAACAGAGGAAAAGACTTCCTGCTGCAAGCAAATGTTTCCTTCGCCCTCTAATTATAGCTTTATATCTGGCTTCACTTGTATTTCATCTCTTACACTTTCTAGTTATTTCATAGACAAGGTATCCGAGTTTTCCCTATATATGCAAAGTACATGCGCCAACCCCTCTTTTTCACACACACACACACATACTTCGTCATAACAAATTGATGCAATAAGTACAAATATTACCCATTCATTTCTCCGTACTCATAAATGTGTATCAATCTAAAGTTTGTCTAGCGATCTCAGTCTATCAATCAATATATCAATTAATTAATTTATGTATTCAACCATCTATCTACCTACTCGTTACCGACCAAAACTTCCTATCTATCTATTTTGAATTATAATCTAATCAATCTATTACAAGATTAGTATATCTCTCAACCCCCGGTTGCCTTATCTATCTGACTATCTATCACCTTTTTACCTCGCTCTGTACAGCTAGTTTTCTGTTTAGCCTTTTCTTATTGTCTATCTATCTTTGCATCCATTCATCCATCCATCCACCTCCTTACCACTATCAACCTTAAATTTACTTTTTTTAAATCTCATTATAGCTCCATATTTAGCTGCAAGGCATAAAAAAGGGAAAATATGAGTAATTGGACAGGTCTAAAAAATAAGTATACACTACAAGTACGCAATGGGCTTCATGCCTTCACCAGGCACTAAAGAAAACAAGGGGACACCACACAAATTCAGGTCTACATGTAGATCACAAAATAGCTGCTGAAAAAATGTAAGAGAAAATAAAGCCTCTCATGTGGAAAAAAAATGTTTAAAAAAAAAAGCAATGAGCAATAAGGAAGATAATATTGGAAAAAAAGAAGAAATGAACAACAAAAAAAAAAAAGGCTTTATCAAGAATTCTTATTTCTTTTACTTCAAGGCTTGTTCTTTTATAAACGAAATATTGCTGTTGGTTAGAGAGTTCTTTTGTAGTACCTATGTAATAAATGCTTAATATTGCTATTTCTCTTTAACGCATCCTTAATCATCTTTTATATTGGCTACACGACACCTTACCGCGTACACACGACATTAAAACAGAACCCACAACGTTTTGCTTAGTGCAATTCCTTCATTATTGATGTTATATTTTCGTCACATCTCTCGGTACATCTTTCTCCGCCACCTCAAATTTTCCCCCCTCTCTTTCTCCATTTATCCACCTGTCATTGTCCCCGTCATGCCGTCTACCTCAAAATCCCACACCCCGCTCCACCAGGGACGCAATGTTGTGATCAGTCTATCTAGATGTTATCTATCCTATCTGGTTACACCCAAGGTTATCGCTAGTTGTGTTCAAGTCTACCCAATTGTTCGAGGTCCAGGGCTCTTATTGGCGCATTGAGTCGTTCTGTCAACACCAGGGCGTCTCTCTGACCTCTCCAGATTCTTACCGGTTGTCTGGGAGAGTTTTGTCATGTCAAGATGACATTGGGTGGCTATGTTAGGGCCTTTTTTTTTCCACATTTCTTTTTTTCATATTAACCTTGCTCAAAATATTCCCCCCCACCCCCCTTTTTTTTCCTCTCTCTTTTTCTGTCTGTCTGTCTGCCTGTCTGTCTGTCTGTCTCTCTCTCTTAGTCTCTCATTCAAACTGTCTTCTTTCAATCTACACACTATTTTTTGTCTTCTCTATAAAACAAATCCTCTATGCTAACCATCTGTAATTTATTTTAAAAAGTCAGCAATGATTTATATATTGAGCTGAATAAAAATGACCTCTTTGAACGATTCCAGTAAACAACTGCAAATAAAGATCTGGATCTTGTGTTCTATAAATCGTGCAATATTCTTAAACCGAGGTTATCCAAAAAAAAAAAAAGAAAAAAAAAAAAGAAAAACCCCTCAATTTTTTTATCCTCTCTGTTTAAAGATAAAAGTTTACGTAACACCTTTTATCAGAACATACAGCACTAGTATTCATCATCTAGGTTGCTCTATATTATACTTTTTCTCAACACTGATGAATAGTTTTTATACCAATTTTCTTTCTCCCATTCATTACAGATACTCAGACTCGATGATCAGTTAGCGCCACTCTTCGAATAGAAAATAAATGCCTCACTTTTAGAAACAGACATGACTCTTAAGAAAACATACTCCTATCTCTGAATATGTATGATTTAAGTCATTGCTTTCCTCGATTAAGTTATAAATCTCTTGTTTTTGGGGCAATGGTTAAGATTCACAGCTCTGAGAGAAGAAAACTGAACAGCCTAAACTCATTCCTTCACTCTGTCTTTCTGAATCACACTATTGATCAAAGAGTTTCTTATGATGTGTGTTGATGAAATTATTAAAGAGTTATATATTTTTAAACATTGATTTGAACAGAATAACTCTATTGCGAAGCCTTCAAAGACCATCAATGATTAGAGTTATGGTTCTTAGATTGAGACAATGAACAATACGCTGCAAGTGTCGTCCAAGGACATTCTTATAGTCTCGTCCAAAGATATTTAACTCTTATGTCTTTGCTCTAACTGTCAGCGGAAGTTAAATATCACGACTGATGTAAGGTATGACACAGCAGTGATTCGGCACCGCGTGACGTCTGCCGCCTGCCGCCTGCCGCCCTGCACCTGGCCAGCTACGTGACTATGAAAATCACTCGATTCCAGTCAGATCAATGACGCACCTCCACTGTATGGGCAAGACATTTTTTTGTTATTACTTTGTCAGATCTATGCTACCTGATATCAAAGCTGTAGTTAAATAATAACCCCTCCCCCTAAAAAAAAAAAAAAACAAAACAAAAAACACAAAAAAAAAAAAAAAAACAAACCAAAACACAAACACACAAAAAAACCCAAGTTGAAGTTAAATAATAACACCCCCACCCAAAAAAAAAAAAAAAAAAACAAAAAAAAAACAAAAAATAAAAACAGCAACAGCAACAGCGAGTTCAATTAAATTAATATTGTATGGTAATATTGATTTGGCAGCGACCTGAAAAATGTGTGTATGTGACGCAATGTTTCAAGTCAAGACCGTCTTGACCTACACTTGTCCAGCCAAGTCTACATGATGTGATTAGGCCTAACAGCACGGAGCGCTGGGCCAGAGGTCATTGTGTGTGACCCGGGTGAAAAATTTCAATAGATCAAACCGTCCTTGGACCGGCAAATGAATTTTTTTGAAGAGAAATGCAAAGATTTAAGAAAGATGGAGAATAGATGAGTATTATAAGGAGAAAAGGGAAATAGAGAAGCATAATTATAGAGAAATATATTGTTGTTTGATTGCCTTCTTCATTTCTAGAGAGAGAGAAAGGCAGAAGGAGAGGGAAATAGCAGTGCAAAAGAGACGGATAAAAATTTGGAAGAGGAAAGATATTGAAAGAGATAGAGAGAGAATAATAAAGAGAGAGAAAATAAGAAAGAGAGATAGAGAAAGAGAGAGAAAGAGAGAAAGACATAGAGAAAAAGAGAGAGAAAGAGAGAAAGAGATAGAGAGAAAGAGAGAGAGAGAGAAAGAGAATGAGAGAATGAGAGAGAGAGTGAGAGAGAGAGAAAGAGAGAGATAGATAGATAGATAGAGAGAGAGAGAGAGAGAGAGAGAGAGAGAGAGAGAGAGAGAGAGAGAGAGAGAGAGAGAGAGAGAGAGAGAGAGAGAGAGAGAGAGAGAGAGAGAGAGAGAGAGATTGGGTACATTAACAGAGGAAATTAAAAGGAAAAAGAAATTCTCCGTTTACTTCTCATATCTCCTTTCCGCTCTCCTTTGCCTCATTTCTCTCGCTATCTGTCTGTCCGCCTGTCTGTCTGTCTCTGTCTCTTTGTCTCTTTCTCTCTCGTTCACTCTTCTCTTCTCTTCTCTTTTCTACATGCTGGATGCATAATAACATCGTGCTAGGTACAAATGACAACAATAATGACAATGAATAACACCGTTCCAACCAACAATGCAGCGCACTTAGTACAATTTAAGGTTGTCCTTTATGATATCATCAATTTAATCCTAGCTGTGTAGCCTTTCTTTTTTCTTTCTTTCTTTCTTTCTTTGCTTATCTAAAAAAAAAAAGACTGATATAATTAGGGAATCGCAAATCTGCGGCAGAGAAATCTAACAACTCGCTTTTTCTATACAATTTAACATTTTTTTAACAAGTCAAAAAAACGTGTAATATTAAAAAAAAATCGATCTTAGGGTTTAAAAAAAAAAGAATGTCCTTGTAACTAGCCTTAAGTATGTCGTGGCGCCCTGAGCAGTGTAACACAAAGAGAAATAACTCGCAAGCGCCACCTTAGGTTGTGACTTTCAAAAGTGCGCCCCGATTACTTGAAAGCCGTGGTTTTTTTTTTTCCCCGTTCTTTCTCATTAAATGCGCAGCTTATGCAATTCTCCAGTTTCGATACGGCCCGCCGCGCTTCCACAGCGGCAGGTTCTATAGAATTCTCCTCAACTCGTTTAGCCAAGAAGTTTCAGTGATTGTTCCCCAGTTCAGGCCCTTTGAATTAAAGTATTTTGAAACCACGGTGCATGCAGGTTCAATTCAAATCTCGGCCCAAAATTAATGGTGACTCAGAGTTTAAACAAGCCAATGCCCGCACGACAATGTGAAATTAAAAGGTGTTTTATAAGGAAACTGCCTGCAACATGGAGTTGTATACCAAGCAATTGTGGAGCAGAAGGACACAAAGATACGAGACACGCACACGCAAAAAAATGGAATTAGGTAAAAAAAAAAAAATCCTCAGTTGATGCATTTTAAGAAGGCGTCGGAGAATTTTGTAATCTTTTATTGTCGAAATCACATGGAAAATCTGCCCTTTTCCCAGTTCATAATCAACATTTAAACGTAGTCTTTCTGACGTCCTAAGATCAGGAGAAGGAAGATCACTGGCAAGTCTTCCTCAGGTATCTAGACCTGGTTCTAATCTTTCTATCCGATGACCCAGTTTCAGTCCACCTCCATTGCTTCTAAGACCTTTCGACTGCACAGATGTCAGACTTTTTACTGTCACAGAGGTAACAGCCCAGCAAAGACTAATACAGCCCGTAATATAAAGCAAGCCAAACTAACTGCTTATCTCTAAACAAATTGAATTACACCGAGAGAGATATAAGGCGGCCCTCTGTGTATTATGCTGGCTTCCACGATGGTAAATAACGTTTTAAATGCTTGAAAAAAATTGTTTTAAAGACGGGGAAGGAGGAGGTGTTGGGAATGTTCCCCATTTTGGACAGGCCGTTCCTGCCACAAAATAGGGAACGACGTGACCCCACTAACCCGTGGTTCCGACCGATGGCAATGGCATCCAGCAACTGTCTTTGTCTTGAAGTGATGTGGCCTTGGACTGGATTATAACCCGAGTTGTATGTACTGTAATCACGACAGATCTGAAAGATATACACTTACAAGAACAGGAGCACTGATCACTTGTTTTCACCAGATTATTAATTTGGTATGCCTTGTGTAGAAACGTTTTTAATGAGGAGAAAGCAAACATCGACATTTTTTTCTAAACAGTTACCTTCAAACAAGAACCTGTTCCAATCAACCTAGTTATCAAAATAATTTTGCACCTAATCATGTCAGTTTGCAAAAAACGGATGTAAAAACAAACTTAACCTACCCCCACCCAAAAAAAACATAACAAGAAAACAAAAACAACAACAACAGCAAAAAATACTAAAAATGTAAATGTGCTGGAAACGCTTGGATAGCGCTAAGATAATTGTCTAGAGCTCCGCTGGTTGCGAGGCTCAAGAGCTTGTTTCGGATCTGCATGGAATTTGTGTCACGAATTCTAACTGATATATTATAGTATCTCATATTTTATCTTTATATTATTATTATATTATATTACCCGGTAATACCAGGACGCACCCGACGTTTGTTGCAAAGGCAAGTGGACCCCCCCCCCTCCCCCCCCCCCCCCCTAAAAAAAAAACCAAACGAAAACCAACAAACCCCCCCCCCCCAAAAAAAAAAAACAAAAAACATAGCATTATTCCTAGACCTGTACAAATTCTTTGTCGACTCTCTCTATTCTTCTTTACAAAGAAAAAGATCGTGACCAAAAAGACACAATTTGAATAATTTGGCTATGTTTGAAATTTACGCTCATCTCATTCCGAAATAAACTGAAATATAAAATGCTAAAATAGCTTGCTGTAAACTGCCAAGTATGCAATCTGATAAATTATAAACTGCAGTCTAGATTCAAACTATGTAATGCGGCATTCAGATTGTTGCGGGTATAAAATGTAATGATATGAATGAAGTGCCCTTAACATCACATTAACATAAAATTATTTGGCAAAGAAGAGAAAGGTTTAGCTCCCACTTGTGAACACCAGGTACCGTAACTTCACAGCTCACAGCACCGCCTTCTCTGGTAGAATGCACAACCCCCTCTATCCTCGAAGCATGACTTCATCTCTTGAATTAGGTTAAAACTTTGTCAAAAATTTTTTATGTCATGGTCGGAAACGGGAGGAATTTTGAGTGGAGTTAATTACTAAGTCGTCCTGAAGCAGGCATGTTTTGTATTTCTGCATCCAATTAAGTTCTACGGGCCTAAGCAAAGGGTACAAGTACTGCAGGTAATAGTTTGCAAATGCCATGGGCCTTGTCAATTGAAAATCGTGTACCACTTAACTTGTCATTTCACCTGAAACGATATTTAATTATATCAGTCTGAAATACAAGGCAAAGGGGTATCTTAAAGTATAACACATGGATAGAGAGGAAAGACCCCCTCCCAAGTCTTTCTCTCTCTATTTCTCTCCCTCCCTCCCTCTATCTCTCTCTCTCTTTCTCTCCCTCCCTCCCTCTATCTCTCTCTCTCTCTCTCTCTCTCTCTCTCTCTCTCTCTCTCTCTCTCTCTCTCTCTCTCTCTCTCTCTCTCTCTTACTCCTTGTGCGACCTCGAGAGCCACGCCTCTACGAAAAGAGCTTTTTTTAGCATTGAGGAAACAGTCATGTGTAAAGTAGAACAGCCAAATTAATTTGTTTGAGTTGGTAATGGATCATGGAATGGTTGCCACAGGAAAAAATATAAGAAAAAAAATGAATAAAATAATAATAATATTAATAATAATGATAATAATAATAATAATAATAATAATAATAATAATAATAATAATAATAATAATAATAATAATAATAATAATAATAATAATAATAATAATAATAATAATAATAAAAATAGTAGTAGTAGTAGTAGTAGTAGTAGTAGTAGTAGTAGTAGTAGTAGTAGTAGTAGTAGTAGTAGTAGTAGTAGTAGTAGTAGTAGTAGTAGTAGTAGTAGTAGTAGTAGTAGTATTAGTAGTAGTAGTAGTAGTAGTAGTAGTAGTAGTAGTAGTAGTAGTAGTAGTAGTAGTAGTAGTAGTAGTAGTAGTAGTAGTAGTAGTAGTAGTAGTAGTAGTAGTATTAGTAGTAGTAGTAGTAGTAGTAGTAGTAGTAGTAGTAGTAGTAGTAGTAGTAGTAGTAACAATAATAATAAGAATAATGATGATGAAAATGATGAGATGAGGATGATGATAATAATAGCAATAATAATAATAATAATAATAATAATAATAATAATAATAATAATAATAATAATAATAATAATAATAATAATAATAATAATAATAAAATGATAATAATACATGTAATAATGATAAAATAATAACGACGATTATGTAGATGATGGTAAGAATTAAAATGAATTATAGAAATAAAAAAAGAATACACTATCTTTTTCCACCACCTTTCTAAAAGTTCTAATGCAAAAAGCTTCGAATCTTTCAAAAGCAGGTTTTTCATTTCTTTTTTTTTTTTTAAATTCTCATTATCTTTCTTTGATTTCTCAGCCCACCAACTTAGAAATCAGGTCGGCGCACTTTTTTACAATCAGCTGCCGTTTTATGGACCTAGATCGCAGTGTCTTCAACCGCGACTTTAATTAAACTACGCATTCGGTGAAACCATAGTTTCATGCACGAATACAAAAGAATAAAAAGGTATTGGCGGGCTGTTGGAGGAAAGAATTGGCAAGTTGAAACGTGATACACGTGCCTTATTATGCCGAAAAAAGAAGTTGCATAATAATCCATAGACACAAAAAAAAAAAAAAAAAAAAAAGAAAAATTATATTGAAAGATTTTTATCAGCCTCGAATTTGACATTTTAAAATTGCTCTATGGCTTCGGGATACAAATTGAAAATACGAACTCTCCTTCTTTAAGGGAAAAAAGTATTATGAATAAATTATTTTTTGTCGCTGCGGATTCGCAATCTCCATAATATTAAAAGTGTTAAGAATCTTTGTGGAAGAAAAGAAATAAAAATATTCGCCCAAGTTAAAAAAAGGTGCTATGCATAAATCATAATATTATAAATAGAGAAAGTAAAACATATATGATAAAAAAAAACCCGTCAAATAACGTCACGGCTTTAATGTATATACGTTAGAAAAAAGCAATTTTTACACTTTTCACACAAACGGATGATTTTTCTCGAAAATAGAAGTTGAATAAAAAAAAAAAAGCACACACTTTAGAAAAAAATGAAGTTCTTACATCATCAGGTAATTTCATATATGTATATATATATATATATATATATATATATATATATATATATATATATATATATATATATATATGAAGCCCGTCAGACCAATTTATAAAAGTAAATATCCTCAATTTAAAAAAAATAAATAAAAAGAAACCCACAGTGCATTTATTTATAATAATGACACAGGTTTATTAAAGATGAAACTGAGTTGTCAGATAGGCTTAATATGTGCTGTTAGAGTAGACAGAAAATAGTACACGACGAAAGCTGCTTCCCTTTCCACAAGAAATCAAAGACGAACAAAAGGAGAGAGAGAGAGAGAGAGAGAGAGAGAGAGAGAGAGAGAGAGAGAGAGAGAGAGAGAGAGAGAGAGAGAGAGAGAGAGAGAGAGAGAGAGAGAGAGAGAGAGAGAACACATAAATCCAAAATCCAACTTAAAGAAAGTGTAAGCAGAGAAAAAAGAGTTCTGACATTGGATTGATAGATTGAGTTGAAAGTTTCAACACGACATTGGAGTCTCATGAGCCAATGTAGTCTAGAAAAGAAGCTGGGTGTTACCTTGCTTTGTGAGGGATCGACGTTTGTATAATCGCAAGAAAATATACACAATTTGTCAAAAGTCAAGCACTAGATTTAGCATTGGCAGACCAGTCGCAAGAAATCGTTAAAGATGCTACGGCTGAAAAGGTGCATCCACCAGACGTGGATTCAGAAAAGTACATTCTTGGGTCACACAAGTCGGACACAACAGCTAATGAGGAGAAAAAATTAATATATTTATTGCGAATTAAAACCACAAAAAATAACGCGGAGAAAGAAGAAGAAATATCTTCCTTCTTTCTTGTAAAATGATCTATTTTTCGCGTAGCAGCTGTTAGTGTTTGGAGCAATGTTATTTTTTTCGTGTTGGCTTATAAATAATGAAGCATTGAGAAAAGATGAGATGACGGAAAGTTTAATATTTGGGTCGGAGCGTTATTGATTGCCATCTTGGGACAGACGAGATTTTTAATTTTTTTAATTTTTTTTTTTTTTTTTTTTAAAAGGGGCGTTCAAGGCAGCTTACGAGAGTTCATTCGTGCAGTTCGCAATGACGATAACTTCATGACTGAGAAATTGTAATGCAGAGGAATAACCCGAAATAGAATATATACGAACAAGTTAAAAAGGGAGAGGGAGAGGGCGAGAGATTGAGAAATAAATGAGGAGATTTTGACAGATAAAGGAGAGTGCGAAGAAATTTATATAAAAAGAGGAAATGGTGGATGTAGAAGAGATAAAAGAACGAGC
>JAWDGP010001534.1:0-7500 GCA_033675545.1 Elysia crispata
ACATCTTTACCCAACTACCTCATCTCTCTCCCAACATCTTTACCCAACTACCCCATCCTCCCCCAACTTCTTCCAGCTTACCTGGCCTCCTCTCATCTGTCTCTCCCTATCTTTACCCAACTACCTCATCCTCCCAACTTCTTCCTGTCTTACCTCCCTCTCATCTGTCTCTCCCTATCTTTAGCCAACTACCTCATCCTCCCAACTTCTTCCTGTCTTACCTCCCTCTCATCTGTCTCTCCCTATATTTACCCAACTACCTCATCCTCCCAACTTCTTCCTGTCTTACCTCCCTCTCATCTGTCTCTCCCTATCTTTACCCAACTACCCCATCCTCCCTACCTCTTCCCCGTCTTACCTCCCTCTCATCTGTCTCTCCCTATCTTTACCCAACTACCTCTATCCTCCCAAATTCTTTCTGTCTTACCTCCCTTTCTCATCTGTCCCTCCTCATCTTTTTACCTCAACTCCCAACTCTCCTATCTTATCCTTCATCTTCCCTCCTATCTTTACCCAACTACCCCATCTTCCCAACTTCTTCCTGTCTTACCTCCTCTCATCTGTTTATCCCAACTACCCCATCTTCCCAACTTCTTTACCCAACTACCTCATCCTCCCAAATTCTTCCTGTCTTACCTCCCTCTCATCTGTCCCTCCTTATCTTTACCCAACTACCTCATCTTCCCAACATCTTTACCCAACTACCCCATCCTCCCAACTTCTTCCTGTCTTACCTCCCTCTCATCTGTCTCTCCCTATCTTTACCCAACTACCCCATCCTCCCAACTTCTTCCTGTCTTATCTCCTCTTCCTCTCATCTGTCTCCTCATCTTATCTTTACCCAACTACCCCATCTTCCCAACTCTTTCCTGTCTTACCTCCCTCTCATCTGTCCCTCCTTATCTTTACATAACCTCACCCAATCTTTACCCAACTACCCCATCCTCCCAACTTCTTCCTGTCTTACCTCCCTCTCATCTGTCCCTCCTTATCTTTACCCAACTACCCCATCTTCCCAACTTCTTCCTGTCTTACCTCCCTCTCATCTGTCCCTCCTTATCTTTACCCAACTACCTCATCCTCCCAACTTCTTCCTGTCTTACCTCCCTCTCATCTGTCCCTCCTTATCTTTACATAACTACCTCATCCTCCCAACTTCTTCCTGTCTTACCTCCCTCTCATCTGTCCCTCCTTATCTTTACATAACTACCTCATCCTCCCAACTTCTTCCTGTCTTACCTCCCTCTCATCTGTCCCTCCTTATCTTTACATAACTACCTCATCCTCCCAACTTCTTCCTGTCTTACCTCCCTCTCATCTGTCCCTCCCTATCTTTTTTACTCATCCTCCCAACTCTTTCTGTCTTATCTCCCCTCTCATCTGTCCTCCCTATCTTTCCTACCTCATCCTCCCAACATCTTCCTGTCTTACCTACCTCTCAATGACCTCACTTATTTTATACTACCTCTCTCCATATCTTTACCCAACTACCTATCCTCCCAACTTCTTTTTGTCTTACCTCCCTCTCATCTGTTCCTCCTTATCTTTACATAACTACCTCATCTTCCCAACATCTTTACCCAACTACCTCATCCTCCCAACTTCTTCCTGTCTTACCTCCCTCTCATCTGTCCCTCCTTATCTTTTTACATAACTACCTCATCCTTCCCACATCTTTACCCAACTTCTTCCTCCCCAGCTTCTTCTCTTACCTCCCTCTCATCTGTCCCTCCTTATCTTTACCCAACTATCATCCACCACTTCTTCCTGTCTTACCTCCCTCTCATCTGTCCCTCCTTATCTTTACAAAACTACCACATCTTCCCAACTTCTTCCTGCTTTACCTCCCTCTCATCTGTCCCTCCCTATCTTTACCCAACTACCTCATCCTTCCCAACATCTTCTTTTATTTATTTACCTCCTTATCTTTATACTACCCCATCTTCCCAACTTCTTCCTGTCTTACACTCCCTCTCATCTGTCCCTCCTTATCTTTGTACCCAACTACCCCATCTTCCCAACATCTTTACCCAACTACCCCATCCTCCCAACTTCTTCCTGTCTTACCACCCTCTCATCTGTCCCTCCCTATCTTTACCCAACTACCTCATCTTCCCAACATCTTTACCCAACTACCCCATCTTCCCAACTTCTTCCTGTCTTACCTCCCTCTCATCTGTCCCTCCCTATCTTTACATAACTACCCCATCTTCCCAACATCTTTACCCAACTACCCCATCATCCCAACATCTTTACCCAACTACCCCATCTTCCCAACATCTTTACCCAACTTTCACCCCATCTTCCCAACATCTTTTCCAACTACCCCATCTTCCCTTCAACATCTTTACCCCACTACCCCATCTTCCCAACATCTTTACCCAACTACCCCATCTTCCCAACATCTTTACCCAACTACCCCATCTTCCCAACATCTTTACCCAACTACCCCATCTTCCCAACATCTTTACCCAACTACCCCATCTTCCCAACATCTTTACCCAACTACCCCATCCTCCCAACTTCTTCCTGTCTTACCTCCCTCTCATCTGTCCCTCCTTATCTTTACCTCATGCCATCCCTCTTATCTTTACAACTACCCCATCTTCCCAATCTTCTTCCTGTCTTTACTCTCCCTCTCATCTGTCCCTCCTTATCTTTACCCAACTACCTCATCCTCCCAACTTCTTCCTGTCTTACCATCCTCAAATCTGTCCCTCCCTATCTTTACCCAAATACCTCATCTTCCCAACTTCTTCCTGTATTAACTCCATTTCATCTCTTCTTCCCCTTCCTACCTTTACCTAACTACCTCCATCCCCCTCCCAGATCCTCCTCCCCTGCTCTTTACCTCCCTTTTGAACCCCTTGAGAGCAGTTCAGTTGGCTGGGATATAAAACTCTACATCAGTTCTGGTGCCACCTCCCACTCCTCACACCTCATCCCTCCGCAAATTTTTTTTCTTTACACTTCCTTGCCAGTCCGCATGGGGACTTAGCTGATTAAAAATTATTGATCTTGCCCAGTGAAGCGCAAAAGCCAGCTAGCCCAAGATGTCTGGGTCTATACTCTCTAAGCCTTGCGGTAAAAATCTCCAGCGCACTTGTATGGGCAGACAACTGTCCCGTACCATGTAGCACACTTTATAGGAGACCGAGAAAAAGCAAACGGGACGCGGAGAAAAAACTGAGAAAAATCTGAACGTAGAGACAGAGAAGTATGACAGTTGGAGAGAAAAAAACTCAAAGAACAGCCGGGAAGTCTTTTGCTATGAATTTTCAAAGAAATGGGACGTTTTTTATATCGATGGAGCAGAATTTTTACAGGGTCTCGCTTTGCTTTGTTTTTCACCAAAAGCGTTTCTCCACCCTCTCTCTCTCTCTCTCTCTCTCTCTCTCTCTCTCTCTCTCTCTCTCTCTCTCTCTCTCTGTCTTTCTCTCTCTCTCTCTCTCTCTCTCTCTCTCTCTCTCTCTCTCCCTCTCTCTCTATTTGTGTGGGTCTGAGGTATTTTAGAGTCAATACATATTAAGAAGTTACGTGAAAATATAAGCCATCTTCTAAGTGGAAACTGCCAGGCAAAGGATAGCAACGGAATTCTGGTAACAGTATTTTGTAGAACAAAACTGCGCAGATGAAATGTTCTATATTGATTTTTTTATGTAACTTCCCTACAAAATCGCCCTCAATGCAACTAAATCGTGTTAACAATGAAACACCCTCAATACATTCACTAGATTTTACCTGAACCAGATTTTAAATACAATTACATGATCCAATGACTTGATAGGCAAAATGATAGACCCAATACGGAGAATTTTCAAGTCCATTTTTAAAGAATTTGCATATAGGAAGCGTGAGAAAGTTTCCTTTTTGATGTAAAGTAAATTCAATCACTAATTATTTCATATTTTAATTATAATCAACGGTCGATATTTTAAGAAAAACCTAATTGCAAATGACATATTGATGATAAAAGTTATTATGTCAAGAACACAATCTGATTTAAAAAAATTGAAAAAAAGAAAATTCTTTTAGCGTTACCAAATTTTTTGCACTAAATATGGTTTGAACAGCCATTCCATTTAGAACGTGAGTGAATAAACTTTACCATAAACAATTTTTTAACTTAATTCATCAGAAGATAAACTTCAAACTTTCTAACCAACCAGTCTGGTATTTGAACAAATTCTCCATTTTCAATTTCTTTGAATAAAGTCCTCGGAAACATTTTTGTTTGATAATAATCCATTGAAAAAAATTATTATTCGAAAGAAGTGTTTGGAAGATCCGATGTTTCTCTCTTTCCTACGGTGTGCAGACAACGGAAAGTGGTTTGTATGCTCTACAGTGATCGAACACTTGGTTTTTGTAGACAGTAGAAGACAACTTTGCCCACCCCTCGACCACAGGACACAGGCTAAAAATCCTGGATATCTAAACCCTTATAACTGCTGCAGGTTTATATTGTCTTTCACCTTTTATTCTGTTATTGAATCATAGATAGATGGATGGATAGATAGATAGATAAATAGATAGACAGACATATAAATAAAACTGATAGATATTTTTAAAACAATAGACCTGCCTTTGTTAACCACGGTAAAGTTTTCTCTTCCCACATCGGTTTGTGTCTTTCACGCCCGCTCTAGAGGGAAGAACACTTGTCAGGGCTTCCATGCAGGCTCACTATCTCTCATATCTCTCTCTCTCTCTCTCTCTCTCTCTCTCTCTCTCTCTCTCTCTCTTCCTTGAGTGAGCGCCCTCTCTCTCTGTATCTCTCTTTGTATCTCTCTCTGTATCTCTTTGTATCTCTTTGTATCTCTCTCTGTATCTCTCTTTGTATCTCTCTTTGTATCTCTCTTTGTATCTCTCCCTCTGTATCTTCTCTCTGTATGTACTCTCTTGAGTGCCCTCACTCTGTATCTCTCTTTGTATCTCAATCTGCAATCTCTCTTTTTGTATCTCTCTTTCCTGTATCTCTCTTTGTATCTCTCTCTGTATCTATCTTTTGTATCTCTCTCTGTATCTCTCTTTGTATCTCTCTCTAGTATCTCTCCTTGTATCTCTCTTTGTATCTGCTACCTCTGTATCTCTCTTTGCTTATCTCTCTCTTTGTATCTCTCTTTGTATCTTCTCTCTGTATCTCTCTTTGTATCTCTCTCTGTCTCTCTTTGTATCCTCTCTGTATCTCTCTTTGTATCTCTCTCTCTCTGTGTATCTCTCTCTTTGTATTTCACTCTGTATCTCTCTTTGTATCTCTCACTCTGTATCTCTCTTCGTATCTCTCTTTGTATCTCTCCCCTGTATCTCTCTTTGTATCTCACTCTGTATCTCTCTCTTTGTCTCTCTGTCTCTGTCTGTCTCTCTTTGTATCTCTCTCTCTGTGTCCCTCTATGTATCTCTCCCTGTATCTCTCTCTCTCTCTCTCTCTCTCTCTCTCTCTCTCTCTCTCTCTTTCTTAGATACAATGAGTTTATCCTTCGCTGTTTCCCTCTTTCTCCTTCTCCACCTCATTTTACCTGTGTGTATCAAACAATATTCTTTTCTGTCATGTATCCCTCCCTTTCTCCGAATAACTCTCTCTCTCTCTCTCTCTCTCTCTTTATCCCTCTCCCTACCTTCTCACTTTCTCTCTCCATCTCTCTCTCTAAGTGTTTCTCACTCTTTCTTTCTCTCTCAATCTCTATTTTATCTCCCCTCTCTCTCCTCCCTTTTCTCACTTTTCACTTTCTCTATCTCTATTGTTTTCCCTCCCCTCTCTCTCTCTCTCTCTCTCTCTCTCTCTCTCCCCTCCCTTCTTATTTTCTCTCTCTCTATTGTTTTCCCTCCCTTCTCTCTGTGTCTCTGTCTGTCTGTCTGTCTGTCTGCCTGTCTGTCTGTCTATCTGTCTGTCTGTCTCTCTCTCCCCTCTCTCTCTCTCCCTTCTCTCTCTCTCACTCTCACCTCTCTCCCTTTTTCTCTCCTCTCTCTCTCTCTCTCTCTCTCTTTCTCTCCTCTCTCCCCTGTGCACACCTTAACTCCCCAGGTGGGCGCGACCGACGCACCAGGCGGAAGGTCTAAACACCAGCAGACTGCCCGCCGCGCATGCGCACTCCGACTGTAGCGATATCCTACAGATGGCGGAGCGCAGGACGAGAGACAATGGGGCTGCGAAATGGCGCGCAAAACTTCTGACAGCAGGCGACGTCGGCTGTGACGTCACCAATTGCGACACCGCCTTCATGATAAGGCTAGACCAGGCGAGTGGAATACATGCCAGCTTCCTGGGTTAATATCTCCGGGGTGATCCTCTGCCCTAACAGCGGGTCCACGACCAAGATAGTCTCGGGGTTGACTAAACAGTCGCCACGGCAAAAGTTCGCGCTGCCACAACATGGTCACGGAAGGTCTGTCGGGGCCGTGATGGTATCTCTCTGGAATCAACGATTCTATATATAGCACAATTAGCACGGTTTATTTTTTAAATCACTTCCACTATCTAGTAAGTCCTTTGACCAGGTTGGAGTGGAAACCGTTGAAATTTCACGCTGTATCTGTAGAGGTTAAGATAGCCATTATTTGTTCCTTGTACTAGCAGACGCGTGAGCAAAAACAGATCTGTTAGATAATGTGTAAATACTGTCTTAATAAGTCAAGTGAATCTGTCATCAAAATTTAGACAAGGTGAAGGATTCACATGTTATGTTTTCTTGACAACATCCTAGTTGTAAAAGGAAACTAGTGTAAGACCTTTTTAGCTAGTTGTTCAAAGATATAGTATTGAACAGTTATGTTTCTGTATCTATACGTTTATCTTCCTACTCTCTTTCTTTCTCTATATGTCTCTCTCTCTCTCTGTTTGGCTCTGTCTCTATCTGTCCTGTCTCTGTTTCTGTCTGTCTGTCTGCCTCTCTCTCTCTCTCTCTCTCTCTCTCTCTCTCTCTCTCTCTCTCTGTCTCTCTCTCTCATCACTCCATTTGCCATACTCCCCCTACAAGCCAGAAGTTTGTTACAACCACCCGCCCTCAGCTTGACTTTCTAAGCTGGACGAGTTAACCCGGATGTTTACAAAAGGTCAGGGAATCCCCGCTGGTGAATTAGGTACAAAGCCCGCCACGCGACTGCTTTTACGACGTCCTCTGTCGCACGCGGCTCCACGCGCGAAAATTAGCCGTCTCCCGAGAGTCTCCGGAACTTGCCGAAGTGACAACACGAGAGCTGCGTAACCTTCGTGTTGAGGAAACTTTAGATGGGAGAGGGAAAAGCTATATCACCCATGGGGGAAGTTGCGCAAACTTCGGAGGATGTGAAGCTTTTTGTCGTTCAAATTACGACGTAGAATCAAAGGGCGGGTGTGTAAAGTTGGGCGACGTGCATGCGTTATTCCCGGTTTTTTTTTCTTCTTCAAATGGCGCAAATTATTTACAGTTGTGTTTTATACTATACATACGAATCATTAAGGAATGGAACAAAAAACACAAAGCTATATATAGATTAGCAATGAATTCCTCATTACCACGG
>JAWDGP010001535.1:0-10000 GCA_033675545.1 Elysia crispata
TAGTGGTTCAAAAATAGCAACTATACCTTCAATTTTTTTGTCTTTAATCCCATATTTGCGCCACTCGGTCACCGATGAATGAGCAAAATACGTAATCTGTGTTTCTTTACTTTTTCTGATGCAAGTCACTTTAGTGTGAAATGAATGAGTCCTAAAGCTTAAGGTAAAATGATGAAAAGATGATTGTAAATACCAAACAAGTCTGCCTACTGCTCTAGGTCACAGCTGATACATAAAAAATGTTTGGATACTTACAATCGGCATCACTTTACTTCTAATTTCATGATTGTCGATCGATTGAAAGGTTCATCTATTATACGAGGTCCGTTTCATAAATAAGTTTCCCTACTCCTATAAAATCGCGGCAAAACCGTCCTAAGCTATAAACATGAAATTTGGCACACTGAAGGATCAAATCTTTTGGGAATTTCGCAATGAAATTTTGTGGCTCTATGTTGAACGGATAAGCAAAAAAGCATTTACTTTTCTGAAGTCCATTGGAGCAAAATGGCCGGCATAATAGAAAGCTCACCGGCACACCAAAATTTTTCAAGATATGACATCCGTGTCATCATAAAATTTTCTGTTATTTTTGGGAAAAGGATGCATCATGCATTCACAAAGATCTAGTAGTGACTGTTTTAAGAGAAAATGCTCGCTTCCTTCTATTCAAACGGTAAGAAAGTGGGGTAAAAGCTGGGCGTTTCAGAGGGACGAGATGACATGGAGAGAATGAACCTCGTCCTGGCCGACCTGTGACAGCATGCAGGGATGCAAACATTTCTCAAGTTCTCGTTTCATTGAGTGATGACAGACGAAAAATCCTTGTGAGGAGATTTCTACATGGAAACATCGATGTCTAGAACGTCCGTGTTTAGAGTTCCTAAACCAACAAACTGAATAATAAAGAGAAGAGGTTTTCCAAAATGGGTTCCACATTTGCTGATGACAGATGAGCAGAAAAAAGTCATAGGGTCAATTTTTTCCAGAAACTTTTTGCGGAGATTTCCAAACTGAGCAAAAGGCATGATCTTTGGGTCGGATAATGGCCAACTTTGGGTGATGATGACTTGGGTGTATTCCTGGGATCTCTGAAACAAAGCGCAGTCAGCCCGAATGGAGAGACTTTGATAAGCCTCGTCCAGAGAAAGTTCGAGCTTGCAAACAAGGGGCTCTGAAGGTCATGCACATGGCGATCTTTTTTGACATGAATGAAGTGTGATTCTTGCGCTGGCCTGTGCACCTATAGGCACCACAATCAATGCACAGTACTACAAGAAGGTGCTGCAAGACAGAACTCAGACCTGCCATTCGAAGAAAAGAAACGACTCGGGCTGTTGGAGTCAGGCATCTTGTCATTTCCACCACGACAATGCGCCAGGAGATCCATACGGCCCGGGCAGTGAGCAAAGACGTTTTGGCTGGCTACAAGTGGGAACTGCTTTGGAGCATCACTTTCGCTATTCACCTGACACTTGCTCCCTGTGATTTTTGCACCTATTCCCTAAAATGAAAGAAGAGGCTGCATCTTCGCGGCCAGCGATTTGAAACAGAAGAGGACATTATTCAGGCTACGAAAGTGAGCAATAAAGAACTTTCCCTGGACAAACAATGTTCTTACGTCACTGCATTTTAAAGAACTGGTTACAACAGGATAGAGAAATGCGCCAACAATGGTGGATTATACGTTGAATAGGTCAGATATTAAAGGCAATCTGTGCCAAATTTTCATCATTCCTTATGCCTTTTGATTGTTGATTTATGGAGGTGGGAAACTTATTTTATGGAAACGGACCTCGTACGTCATTTTGATGAAATTAACTTCACCAAAATCTCTATCTCGGACCTGGAAATATTCTATACCAGGATCGAAATGGACGTAACACTTTATGGAACAGATCTGCATAGATTTGAAACACCCTACAAACATATTGATTATACTGTGTATTATATGACAATCTATTTATATTCTTTTGTTTTTAGGACTAAAATTCTTTTCATGCTTAATATTTTACGCAAGTCTCATTAAAAGATTGCTTTTTTGAGGATGAAATTGGGTGTAATGCTCGTGAAATCGTTACAAATAAAAAAGAAACGCATTCTAACAAAGTTCATTTAAGAACATTAGATTATGAAAAAAAGTGTAAAAGTAAGATTCCATACTTTCCCAACGATTACTCAGCAAGGTTAAAAATACTTTTACAAGCCTTATCCACATTCTAATCGACATATTGAGGGATCCTAATGGAAAAAAAAACTTAAATTGTCTTTCACAGAAAAAGAAAACGATGCCAGGGGAGCTCTTGTAATGTCGTTCTGACCAATTGTTTCCAGGATATGAAGGGGTTGTGACGAGATCAATCCCTAAACCAGGTCGATCCAGCCACTGGCGCGAGCAGCTCTTGACATGAACTGATGAAACTGGCAGATGTCGTGTCGGGAACTCACGGTCGACTTGCCCGTCTGGCGGAGGCTCCGACCCACCCGTTTTCTCATCTTATGCTCTGTTTTCCGGACCCACGACTTCCTAGCTAGTTGCATGTCTATATACTCCACTAGTCACGGTTAGGCAATACTATATAACGAGTCACTAGAAAAATAAATAAGGTTTCAGTGGCACTTTTTCGTCAAATTTTTTTTTAATTAAAGAAGTTGATTTTCAACAATTTTCACATGGTTGTTTCTTAAGCGGCATAGCGCCTTTATAATATAACTTAAAATAATGATTAAAATCGAAACATTGATGAATTTCAAACTGTAATATTACAGCAACTGATATGTTTTGAGACCGTCCACATTTGAAGAAACAATGAAAAGATCACCTACGAAATTCGTTTTTATTTTTTATTTTATTCAGAGAATCACTAATTTCAGCGTGGACCTTAACGAGAGCTTTCACTAGAGACCCAGGATTGGGCGAGACTTATCACAGGCCAGGCGTCACCTACTCAGTGATAGAGAAGCGATTAGCTCTGGTGACGTTAGTTCTGCTGCATCATGAAATTTTGATAAAGAGGCGGCTGCACTTTTAACTAGAGAGACCGACAAAAAAGACAAAAGAAAAGATCACGCACATCCTTTATTTTAACTATATTTACTAAAATAAGGATTGAATAGTTATTTTTTCCTATTGGAATTTGGTTTCTCGCTCACTCACTATGTATCCCTATTTCTTATTGTAAGTGACTAATTTTATCTCTATATTTCATTTGGGACAACAGAATGTTCCTACAACTCGCTAGTGTTCTCGCATCCGCGGTGGGAAAAAAGCACACAATTATCTTTCAATCAAAGATATCTTAAAAGAACATATGTACGTAAATACCTACATCATCTCTCCCTCTCATACCGCTCTCTCTCTCTCTCTCTCTCTCTCTCTCTCTCTCTCTCTCTCTCTCTCTCTCTCTCTCTCTCTCTCTCTCTCTCTCTCTCTGTGTGTCTCTCTCACTCTGTCTCTCTCTGTCTGTCTGTCTCTCTCTCTCTCTCTCTCTCTCTCTCTCTCTCTCTCTCTCTCTCTCTCTCTCTTTCTCTCTCTTTGTCTCTCTCTCTCTCTGTGTCTCTCTCCCTGTGTCTCTCTCTGTCTGTCTGTCTCTCTCTCTCTCTCTCTCTCTCTCTCTCTCTCTCTCTCTCTCTCTTTCTCTCTCTTTGTCTCTCTCTCTCTCTTTCTTTCTTTCACTATCTCTATCTAGAGTAAAAAAAGACAGTTAAACTATCGGTAAGCTGTCCATTCTATCTATCCTTATGTGGTTACTTCTTTCATCTTATTAATTGGTTTCGACAAAGATCTAGGTTTTTGGTTGATTTTTCTTTACTATTTATTTCTCTCTCTCTCTCTCTCTCTTTCTCTCTCTCTCTCTCTCTCTCTCTCTCTCTCTCCATCTCTCTATTTATCTCTAATGTATCTATGTACCCATCACTCTCCATATTTTAAAATAAAACCGAAGATTTAACTGTGTCGCGAACAATGTCAGACTGGTCTACCAAGTGTGTCCAGTAATTGTGGTGTCCATTTCCTACGTGCATGGATGTGTGAGAAAGCCGACACACAGCCTGCAGGTAACTGATGGGTCTTAGATTTCCGATTCTATTGTTTGTTATTCATTTCAGAAAGAAAAAAACAATAAGTTACGTCAACGAAATAATCCTGAAAGTTAAAGAACAATAAAGACGAAAATCCAAAGACTTCTGAACGAACACGTTATATTCATGTAGATGTTTTAAATGTTGTCATGGTAACAACAATTTAATTATTATTATTATATGCATAGTTCTTAGTTTGTTTATGAAGAAATGGTTTCTTATTGACAGTTTGAAATTTCATGATACAAAGAGAAAAACAGCAATTGTGCTTTCGGTTCCTCCTGTGCTGAGTCTTGAACCAGAAGATCTAAGAAACGAGCTGTGATCGGCTGAATTTTTATTATTTTTAAAATTGAAAGTATTGAACAAAATTTAATACTCCGACTTCCTTCTTTGGAGGTAAGGCCTGGATCAATATTAAACCTTTCACAGGTGTTAATTAGAAGATCTATTTTAGTCTTCAAAATTCACGGAAATAGAATATTGTCTTCTATAAATGTCTCTGACACAATTCCGGGGGTAAACAAGAATCTGATGTCTGTTATTTCTAGACTGAATTTACAAGTCTGATTGCAGACACAAACAGACACAAGCACAGCTAGCCGTGAAAATTCTGCACTTTGGTAATAACCAAATTGAAATTACGCCTTTGTGAAATGTTAAAAAAAAACAATCAATTAATCGAAGTAAAAGATTAGCAAATTGAAAATCACAGAAAATTTGCCGAGGGGTTGGTAAATAATAAAATGAGTACAGATTCTCATCCTTTACACACTGTATTCCGCAGAATAAACGGAAAATTAAAATTAACACCAATCCGAGCAGTGTGTTAAAAATCAGTGCAAAGAATATCACAAGACATTAATCTGGTTGATTATTTTCTGTCCAAATCTCTATTCAATGTTCATTTAAAATCATCTTCTGTGTCCTATCCGTACCTCTTTCCAGTAATCTCTGTGGCAAGTTTATAAATGTTACGTAGTTGAAGATCGTAAATAAAAATGTATTTAACTTGATTCTATTACGGTTTGTCTTTGAGGGATGAATAAAGGAATCTTTTAGCTTCACTTTTATTCCACCACGATCTTTGAGACTTCGGACTTAGTCTGCCAGTCAGAGAAATAAGGAAAACAAAAAAAAATAACCTTTAAGTAAATCAGCGAGGCGGAAGGATTTCAGGAAATTGGTTTTGCTTACGTCTCGACCACGTCATAGATTACTCCGCCAAGGAGTTAGTGACTGGGGGACCAGACCGTCAAGTGATCATTGGAGTCTATTTCCGGCGACCAGCGTAGATTCCAGTGGGTCCCTCCATTCAGCCCTTCAGAGAGAAACGGGGTATTCGAACAATAGTCCTCGACTTCGTGAACTCCCCACAACCCGTTCCAGTCTGTGGCTGCCTAACGTGCACACAGAATAGAAACTTTATATTTTTTCTTAACTTTCAGGTACATGTAGATTTGTTTTGTACAAACTCCTTTCATATCACCTAGGAGTTTTTTGAATCATTATAACGTAAACAAAATCGTGTCTTGGCCGTTTAAACTCATTAATTCCCAAGTAAATTTTGGTGATAAAAATCAAAGCCTTACTGAATGAGGAAAGACTTTATGTTGGTTTTCTTGTGTTGTCTATGTATATATTGCTTTATATCAACTTTAGATTTAAACTGTTTACAAAGGTTATTTAAAATAACTAAGCTTTTTTTTTTTGGAATCTGCGATTTTTGAGAGATTTATGAGGTTTACCTTGGCAGCTCCTTATTTAGTTATGGTATTTTTTTTTTTTTTTTTTTTTTTTGAGGACATGGCATTAATTGAAATTAGAAACAAGCAGTAAAAATTATTATTTTCTAGGTCTACAACGGGATTGGATTGACTATCTGTAATATAACTCTCACATCCTGATATTTTCGAGGTGAAAAACTCTAAGGTTGAAGAAAATCACCATTAATAGCTGAAAGTAAAAGAATCGCATTGATATATGAAACCAATAATAAAACTTTAATTCTAAACACAAATGACAGGAAATTCTTTTTCCCCTCTGGCAGAAAAGACAGTCCATCCCACACAATAGGCTTTTCTATCTCTCATAGCTCAGACCTCCTACATAAAACGGAAATTAGTACTCGAAATTTACTTTACCTGTAAAAATAAAAAAGAGATGAGAAAAAGTTAGACTGAATTTTACGATAAATAAATATGAAGAAGAAAATTAAAATCACAGATGAATAAAAGACTAAGGCGTCGTTTGTTGTGACATCATTTTTTTTTTCTAATAATAAGAAATAGCGTCAGTTTGTGTTGGTTTGCTTTGATGATGACGTTGTTTTAAAAAAAATACACATAAACGTCTCCGTGGCTATCTATTTTTTAAGTTTTGAAAATATGTTTTAATTAACCTAGATAGTTATGGGGTTTAGATAATGCGTATATAACATATATCTTGTATTGCGCCAAGGGTCTTGTCGTTAACTGAAACCCAAAACAAACTAAAAAGATTTAAATTAAACCACAAGCGACAAGAAATCCCTGTTTCTCCCTGCAGGAGACGACTGTCCATTCTATACCAGAACCATCTATGTCGCTCAGAATTCCTATATGAAACAAGAATATAATCTGAGCTAAATTCACCTGACATTTTAGATAAATCAAAACAAAGTTCTAAATACGTACCTAGGTTACTGCTTCCTCACTATCAGTTTTACCGCCTCTAGCATGCATCACGCCGCGCGCCCTGTTCATTGGTCAAACCAGCAGCGGAATTAGAGTGACACCGTCCTGCCAATAACACGATTCTTACACAACGGCAAATCTGGAGAGGTCCAATGACAAAAATACTGAGGGCTTTTTTTTTATCATCGCCATCAATCTTAAATGTCTTGTTTCAATTTTACTCCCATCAGGCAAGTTTGAGAGTAAATAGCTGGGGTGAACTGTCTTATTAACGCTAAAAGCCAATCAAGCACAAATTGTCGCCTCGAGACATCAGTTGACGATCCAGCAGCAGCTGTCCAGAAATGATGCTGTTCTATATATAGTAAACTGCGTCATGTTTTGCTTCCAGGCTCTCACCCAGAAAAAAAAAACATCATTGACCGAATCATTCATGGCATGCATGATTCTGGGAAAGTAAAAAAAAATCGAAAATGTTTTAGGCTTACAATTGTTTTTGTTTTGCTTTTTTTATGCCTACTTTTGAGTAAAGAAATCTATATAGGAGAATAACAGACATTTTGCCCGCTCTTAAGGACAACAAATGACTTCTTTCTAATACTTTCGTGTTGAAGTTAATCATGGATTTAAGAAACTAAGACTGCACGTCGTTTTTTACCGGTATAGGATGAGAGCTGGGTTTCAAAAGAGAGTTTATATAATCTAGTTATTAATATTTTGTCAAGACTGGTTCAGAAAAAGTGATTGAAATACCAATTTTTTAAATGAATTATTTTTCAAAACAAGTTTACATCTGCTTAATGTTCCAGTTATAATCCCAAATGTGTTTAGTTTTAGTGATTATTTGTTCAAAAGATTTTGTCTTAGCCTAGATCGGAGCAAATAGACCACTCTACATTAATAGAGTTAGAAATTGAATCTTTGACTTTCTAATCTTTAACGTTCAGACATCCTCATAGAGAGCAGGACGCTCCAAGATTCCCTGTATTCGTCAAGTGAGAGGAGCCCATCATCCATATTGCTGAACACGATATATACTGAGTTGATTGGAAACCTGCCGTTATGGATACACTTATTTGTTCAGCAGTTTAGGCGATATTCTTGTTGGCGTATCTATGAATTTACATCAATGTTAGGAAAATAGGTTTTTTTTTTTCTCTTTTAAGTTACAGGTATTTCTACTCTTCCTTTTAGTACGCCAAAAAAGAAAGCACTGAATACGCCGGCGACTAGCTTTGATGAAGTTTTGTTTTAACACCATACGATCAAATGTAGCCCCACCATGTAAAAAAACGCAACTGACCTAAGTAAACACTTTGTTACTGACACTTGTTACTTTATACTTTATATCCATATCATAATTCTGCTTTAACTTAGTGTTGTTTTTCTTGATCTTGCTGCACAATCCAGGTACAAAAGTCAAGGATCAAAATATGCCAGAATCTAATTATCTAACCTTTTATAATTTGTCCAGTGATTTTTTGATTGTTTGCAATGATTTTATGCCATGAAAATATCATTGTTCTACTTTTCAATGCTTGCATAGTACAATTGATAAATTAAGGTCCTTTACTATCCAAAATGGTACTAGATCCACTACAACAATCTGTTTCGATGTGTGAACTTATGCTGAATACATGCAGTTGAGCGTTCACTTTTATGGAAGTGATTAATCACTTTGTGTAGTATCTTATGGCTCGAATGACTCCTGAATGTAAGCCTGTTTAGACTAGCAGTCAAAAATTGTAAACTTGCAGCAGAGTAGATCTAGTTTTGTCGTTCACGTGCTTTTCCATACCCGATCTCAGCATAATTATTTGCCGAGAGCTTGTGAAGATCGTAACAGTTTCTACAGGACGAGCGTTCATACCAGACGCTACAGAATTTCCAGAAATCTCAAAAGTGTCTGGCTAGAAGACATAATTATGCTATTCATAAAGACTAAAGGAGCCATAATGCTATTTTTCATTTTATCTAAAAATGCAGGGAACGTAAGGCTCATCTGTCCTCAATTCAACATCTATGATCGTCTGAAGCCGATGATTGTGATCATATCTGAGCGGAATGTAATATGAACTTCCCTGGTCCTCTTACGTCAACGCAACTGACCGGAAGATCGTAACGCGCCATTAGACGCAGCTGCTTGGCGGGATTGCAGGGGAGGATCACGCCGAGAATCAGGTTTATGTGGGGGCGAGAAAGCGCTGTACTTCCCGGCATCGTCTAGTCCCGTTCAGGTCTCAGACCACCATAACTGTGGCTAAGAAGATGATTGATCTAATTGCGTCCCATTTCTCACTGGTATTCTCGGCTAGATCATGCTGAAGAATTGCTTCCTGTCTGGCAATAATGAACGTGTTTCTTCAATAAGTTTTCTCTCTCCTACTGCTCAGGTATTTCAAGAGCTTGATATTTACGGACGATTGTAGTGGCAGTACCTTTAAATAAGTTAAAGAACAATAACTACATCCGTGAGGTGAGACGAAATATTGCACAGTTTCAAGAAATGAAAAGAACTTATCCAGAAAGCTGAGTAATTATAATAAGAATTAAAGTATGTGTTGACTTTGTTGTAAGAAAAAATATCGCCTTCGGATGTGATTCTTCGAGATACTCAGGGGAGGTCACTTGACTGAGGAACTACGCCAAATGGGGATTCAAGTTTCCATTTGTAATTAGCTGAGATGAGTCAGGAATAGAGTCCAAAACATGGGTTCAGAGGTACTCGAGGAGTGTCTTTGAGTCAAGAACATGCAAATGAATTGTTGGAAATTTCTAATTGACAAAAGACTTCGGCTTGTTTTTCAGGTTTTGGGTAGGTTTTGAGTTGGAAATTTCGGAAAATATATCACGTATATTTAGTTTATAATGATGGAGTTATACCTTTTGATTACCAATTTAGGTTTTCTTTCTTTTCTGTCAATTTTCTGATCAGTTTTTAAACAGGTTGAGTAGATGTAGGCATATGAATGTCTGTTCTGGAAACAAAATTTTTTAAAGCTTACAAGAGGCAGTTTTGAAAATATCCCGTTTATGTAATTTATAAAGATGGAGTTATCTTTTTCATGACCAATGTAGGTATTCTTTCTTTTCTATCAATTTTGTGATCAGTTTTAGAACAGGTTGATTTAGATTATGAATGTTTGATCTGGAAACATAATTTCTTTGTTTAAAAAAGACAGTTCTGACTGTCAAATAAAAAATTGAAAATTCTCCCTTGTTCTTTTGGCATTCATAGGATATAA
>JAWDGP010001535.1:15000-22500 GCA_033675545.1 Elysia crispata
TACCGGCACGACCCAACACAGAAACACAAAACAAAAATTCGAGAAGCTTGGGGTGTTTTTTTTTTTAACATTTTGTGAGACTTGAATATAACGTGGTTTCTTTTTTTAGTTTTTTTTTTTTTTTTTTTTTTTAATTGCTTTTATTTTAAATGGATGAACGATATAAAACTTTGTCCTCAAGGAATATTATTGATAAAAAAAAAGGTAAATATGTCTAAAGTCGAATTTATAAATCTTTGTCTATGGGATATTTTGACCTTAATTTAGTTTTGAAAGAGCGTGAGAGAGAAAGAGAGAGAGTGAGAGAGAGAGAGACAGAGAAGAGACTGGCAGACAGAGAGACAGACAGACAGACAGACAGACAGAGACAGAGACAGAGAGGGAAAGTAAGAAACCGAGAGACAAAGGTAGAGCGAGAGAGAGAGAGAGAGAGACAGACATACAGACAGATAGACAGACAGACAGGCAGACAGACGGACAGACAGACAGACAAACAGACAGGCAGACAGAGAGAAAGACACACAGACACACAGTCACACTGAGGCAGAGACAGAAGTAGAGCGAAAAAGAAAGAGAGAGAGAGAGAGAGAGAGAGAGAGAGAGACAGACAGACAGACAGACAGACAGACAGACAGACAGACAGACAGAGAAAGGAAGAAGGAAACCGAGAGACAGAGGCAGAGGGAGAGAGAGCGGGCGTACATTATCGTATTTTTAGTTTAATCTCTAACGCTTTATACCTTCAAAAAAAAAAAAGATGTTGTTTTATTTAAAACTTTTAAAATAAGGAGAATGGAAAACAGACTGTGTTTACGAAATCTGCCATCGTCTTCTGAGCTTATTTAAGAGTGGTCTTATAGTTAAGGAACTAAATCCTTAATGTCCTGAAAGTTGTGACAACCGAAGAATTTCAAGAAGTAACCCTTACATAACAGCTTTTTTTGCCCACCCTTTGTTTTCAGAGTTTTATTGGTGGCTTAGAGCAGAAATACTTTTATTGTGAAGGACAGGTCTACTTTTATCTGCGTTTCGAAACTACGCTATCTTTAGAACAGCATTGTGTGGCTAAATAAGACTTTTGGAGAGTTGAAGAAGACATTTAGTAAACTGAAGTCTTAGAAAACTATAATTATCATGTGTGGTTATCTTTTATCTCAAACAAAATTCGTTTTATTTTGATAAATTCAGGTAAAAAATTAGTTAATTTGTGAATCATGAAAGTTTTGCTACGGATTTTCTTTTTTCAATTTAAGTTCCTTAAATTTATTACTTTCGGTCGTATTCTGTGAACGAAGTGCAAGAAGCAAAACAATTTTGCAGTGTTTGCATGAGTGAATTAATCTGGTTTACTTGAAATGAAACAGGAAAGAAGTCAAGTTCTGCTCTACTCATCAGCCCTCATCCCTCATTCTGCCGTCCCTCGGTCTCACTCCTCTTCTACTTTCTCCGACTCTTTCCTCCAGAGCCCATCCGACTAGTCCTCTCCAGCTCTCTCTCTCTCTCTCTCTCTCTCTCTCTCTCTCTCTCTCTCTCTCTCTCTCTCTCTCTCTCTCTCTCTCTCTCTCTCTCTCTCTCTCTCTCTCTCTCTCTCTCTCTCTTTCTCTATAATTCTGTCTCCCGATTGATTTGTTCAGGTTTTTAATCACCTCAGTTTATTTTCAAGGCCATGTTCCGAATAGACAAATACATGTATGCATAGAAAGATGTACAACATTAAGTTTATTTTAAGTTTTCCCGATGTTTGAAGTCTCGTTTATAGACCTAGATCTGAAGCCTGGATGGCTCTGAGGGTTTTTCCATAGTCTGAAAATAAAAATCTGGTGATCTTCACTCGGTTGATGACGTGGAACTTTGGTTTGAATATCAAACCTTCATTTCGATCTTCCTATCTTAGTTTTTTTAAATTCTAAAATAAGATCATTTTTCCTTTAATAGAGTCAAATAGCCTTTACTTGCTTTCAACTTGTGTTTATTTATTTGTTTGTTGTTGTGTGCAGTCCACCCTCAACAAGGCGACGTCAGGCATTATTGCCCATAAAAATTAAGCCTCGGCGGAGCTAAAAAATAGAGGACCTAAACTACCTACCGACAACGCTAATTTTTTTTCAAATTCTATTCCAACAAATAACATTTTTAACATCCAGATTTGACATAGAGATTCTATTTCAAATCTTCACACATCAAGATCGCTAAATGATTGTAGACCTGAAGTTAAAAGAAACTAACCGTTTGCAAATTGACAAAAGAAATGTGCAATACTTTGTTAAGCTCTAATTAAAGTAACAATCCAATTTTTTTTAATAAACTGAAACTGAGTTCGATTTTGTTGGTGTTTTTTTTTTTCTTTTTTTTTGGTTTTGTTTTTGAAAAAGGGGTGGGGAGGGTCTGACTCTGTAGAAGTACGTTGTCTAAAAAAGTTTTTCATTTGCTAAGAATCATAGCATTCATCTGGCATAATCTCCACAATCCCGGCAAAGATTGGTGAGAGCTGCGGCTGTGCAACATTAGAGTGAGACATTGGTCACTGAGAACAGCACCGGTCAGCCAGGAACTTGTTGCGTGGGCAGGTCATGTGTCATTGGGCAATGGTCGGTGACGTCCATGGTAAGCTCTTAACAGTGTGCGGATGATCCTGATTAAATAATGTGCAATTTACGAATTAACCTACCTACCTAGGCAGTTTGCAGGGTGTAGATCAGAACAATTCTAAGTCGGTTTATTTCCTTACGGATTTCTATTTTCTAACAATAGACACCGAGCTCGGAGGTGATGTAAAGCGCGCTCTTCTGATCTGATAGCAGTAGCTTTCTCACGACATGCCGGGCCAACTTCATGCAGGATTACTCAAAGCCTCAACACGTGACTATTTATAGACATAATTGGTATGTCCCAAGGAGCTAATCTTTATCTCTGTATTGTTATCCCCAAAGTTCTTTGGACCAATTCAATGGTATTTGGTTGGATTGAAGTTATAAGATGTCGCAACATAATTATAGTACGATGGTATATCTTAAATTGCGGATAAAAGGTGCTATGACAAAATTTCTGAACGAAACATTAAAAAGACTCTTGCATCAGATTTTATTATATCAGGGCTAGATTGGTATAATTGTTTATAATTAAAGATAACTAAAAACAACAGGATAGGATACAAAGGTGTCATAATCGTGATGCTAGGATGGTAGCAGACAGAAGAAACCGGGAAAATATAAAACCTCTCCTTAAACATCCCCTCTGGCTACCAATAAAATCATGCATTAAAGAAAGTCTTCGATTCTGTTATAAATACTTTAATGGCACTGAACCTACATGTTTGATGAATCTTCTATATTTTTGTATTGTAATAGTAATTCTCTTCAATGTCATGTTCTTTGTGAATAAGAATTGAAATAGTAAAAGTACCCTGAGCTGAGTTTTGTAGGGAGGACGTACTACAACTGAGCTGTACAATTGATTCTTCTTCTTCTTCTTCTTCTTCTTCTTCTTCTTCTTCTTCTTCTTCTTCTTCTTCTTCTTCTTCTTCTTCTTCTTCTTCTTCTTCTTCTTCTTCTTCTTCTTCTTCTTCTTCTTCTTCTTCTTCTTCTTCTTCTTCTTCTTCTTCTTCTTCTTCTTCTTCTTCTTCTTCTTCTTCTTCTTCTTCTTCTTCTTCTTCTTCTTCTTCTTCTTCTTCTTCTTCTTCTTCTTCTTCTTCTTCTTCTTCTTCTTCTTCTTCTTCTTCTTCTTCTTCTTCTTCTTCTTCTTCTTCTTCTTCTTCTTCTTCTTCTTCTTCTTCTTCTTCTTCATCTTCTTCTTCTTCTTCTTCTTCTTCTTCTTCTTCTTCTTCTTCTTCTTATTATTATTATTATTATTATTATTATTATTATTATTATTATTATTATTATTATTATATTATTGTTGTTGTTGTTGTTGTTCTTATTGTCATTATTTTTTTTAATTAAATCGTTACATGAGTGAGTTTAAAAGATGGTTAAAGGAAGAAATTAGGAAGGATTTGATTTTTTAATGTCAATAGCTTTAACCAAATTGACATTCACAGACAACTTTACAGTGTCTACGGTATAAGTGAAATTAGTTTGCGAAGGGTATATCTCAGGTGTAGTAAGTTTAGAAAGGGACGTTCTGATTAGGTAAAACTTTTCGAGTCGCCGCTTTACTTCCACTTGACGTTTATCCCTGTTTTTTTTTATTATTATTTCATTTTGGTTTGTTTTATTTTCAATCCATAACTCGACTCAAAATGCGCTACCCGTTTTAACACAAAAAAATATGTGTCGGGGATTCTGTCTCGGCTTGCTATCTATCCCTTTTCTTCGGTTTTTAAAACTTTTTAACTGAATGATTATATGTGAACATCTTGATTATCATCTGCAGTAAAAATCTGATTGAAAATATCATAATGCTAAGCTTATCTAATTTTTGGGTTCAAACTCTTCGATCGTGGTACAATATCGGGCGAAGGACATTGCCTTTAACTGCATGAAAGTCTAGGATTTGAGAGTTAAGCGCTCTTTGGTGTTTGTTTAGTTTGTCTCCGACGGTTTCTTTAACTCACTTACACTGACCTGATCGTGTTTTCTCGGTTTTACTCTTTTTCTTTTCTCCGATTGGCGCCTGTTTAAAGGGCTTCGAGCAGACGTTTCTCTGACTTCTGGTCGAATTTTCTTTGTCTTCTGTTTTTTGTGTGGGTAAAGGTGAACATATTTTAGGCTAAGCCTTAGAAGATGTTCAGTTGATTTTGTTTCCTTTGTTTCCAACCTTTCTGTGGGTAATAGAGATCGCATATTTTCTTGTGCGTTCATTTCTTTGGAGCGAAGGCCGAATTTTCCAAATCATGGTTGAAAAGTGTGAAAATGATTTCATTCCCTCTTGTGTCTCATTATTCTATCTGTTTATATTTGTTAAAGTTAACTGGGTTTGTTGGGGTTTTTTTTAGTTGTTTTTTTTTTCATAGTCCGCATGTATAAATCTTAGTTTCAAATTCGCAACAATCAAGAAGTTGCTCGAAGTCAAAATGAATGTATTTGATGCGCTTCCTTTGTAACTTTAACTATGTCTTTGTAAATAGAACTATTTTGGTTAAAAATGTTGAACAGATTTTACACCACTTGTTATCTTTACTGATTTTTGCAAAACTGATAAATGCAACTCAAGAATATAAAGGATGGAGGTGCTGCAAGAAAAATACGAAAAACTGAAAAAAAAAAAAAAGAAAAAAAGAGGCAGATGAGGGGAAGCGGAACGGAGAAAGAGAGGAAAAGGAAGACACATGGTTTGAACTAGGGAAGATTTGGAGATGTACGTAAACCTGAGCAAGCGGTTTCCTCTAGAGAGTCTGCAAACGTTTCCCAAAGCATAAACTAGCTCTTGGAAATACTTGGAAAAAGACGCTTTACCCTTAGCTTTCATTAAGCTTTAGTAGGGTACATGTTGAATGAGGTTCGTGCAAGCTACCCTCCTCCCTTTTAGGGCCATCTCCACTGCTTACTGGAGCAGCCAACTCTGACGACCAGATTAAAGTTACCCTGTTGATCATAATATTATACTATTACATTTTTCAATCCCCATCCCCTTCCTTTTAACTTCCTCCAGTAAACGTCCAACACATTCACAAAGTCAGTTGATCTAATGCGGATCCTCTATCATAGAGGTGTTGTTGGTTAAACTAGAGTGTGCCGTGAAAACAGTTGTTATACAAATGGTCTTTGCTTTAGAGGAACTCACCACATCTACAAACAGTCAGTGATACAGTTGTTATACAAATGGTCTTTGTTTTAGAGGAACTCACCACAACTGAAAACAGTCAGTGATACAGTGACAGAATCAGACCTAATTCTATTCTTCACCAAACGAATCGGTTAGCTTCCACTGCAGTTCTGCTCAAAATATTGTTGCAGCGAATCATTACGAAAGAAATTCCATAGAGATTCGTTTACGTAAAAACTGTCTTTATACAAGTTTTTATTTGTGTACTAGAACAGCCAACTTTATAAATAAAAATTGTATAAATTTTTTTAATGTTTTCTTTCGCAATAAAAACTTCTTTTTATAGCACAAGTTATTTTATTTTTTTTTTATAACTTTTTGTCCAATCAAAGTTAATTATTCTGATGACGTTGCTTTTTCGCCCGAAGCACTTATTTAAAATTTTTCAATTCAACTGAAAAATAAAATGGAAAATAGAAGCGGACAAAAGTACGTATAGTAATGAGGGAGGAAGTTGAGATATAGAGAGATAGAGGGAAAAAAAAAAAGACTGGGATAGAGATTTATAGTCTGAGACAGAGTGAGAAAGAGAGAGAGAGAGAGAGAGAGAGAGAGAGAGAGAGAGAGAGAGAGAGGAGAGAGAGAGAGAAAGGGGGGGAGAGAGGGAGGGGGAGAGAGAGAGAGAGCGAGAGAGAGCGAGAGAGAGAGAGCGAGAGAGAGAGAGAGAGAGGAAGGGGGAGAGAGAGAGAGAGAGAGAGAGAGAGAGAGAGAGGAAGGGGGAGAGAGAGAGCGAGAGAGAGAGAGACAGACAGACAGACAGAGGAGTAGGAGGGAAGAACAGGGAGGAAAAAGAGAGAAAGAGATGGAAAGAGGTTTTGAGAGCGGAAAAAGATGTAGGGGGGGGAGTGAGAGTATGTGTAAGGGAGAATGACTAATTATAGGGAAAACAGTGATTTGGGAATGTATTGGTGTAAGAGAAATTTGTTTCGCCTTTCTTCTAACTCAACACGTTGTATCGCTGCTTCAGCGTGAAGACATGGATGTGTCTTTGAGACAGACTTTGACGCTTCGTGATCCCTGTTAAGCTGTTAAGCTGAGTTGTCAAATACCTCGATTGATACCGATTTTACTACATAATAAACTTCTATAGCTTTCTTCAAGCCGAAATTGGGATTACTCTTATAGTCGATATATTTCATTCTTTTTTCTTTTTTGTTCAGACTATAGGTGAGGCATAGGTTTCGGTGCAAATATTGGCCATGTAGATTTTCAGTTTACTAACTTTTTTTTTAATCTTTAAATCAATTTATTAATAATATGAAAGATTGAGATTAAAAGCAAGAATATGTTTATGCGGTTCATTCCAATTATTTTATCTTTTGATTTGCTGTCCAGGCTGATTCTCTCTTGGATAGGTTGATTTCCTAAACACAGATTATATAGTCCGTTTGATGTATCATTCAACCATAGTCCAAAGCGTTTCCTATTCTTTTCCACATTTTGAAATATTTTAAACAAAATAGAAATCCCCTAATAAAAACAATAGTAGAAGGAAAAAGAAAACAAAACTTTCCATAGCTATCAGTATAATCATGTATATAATGAAGATTGTTAATCATTTTATAGTGAGGCTTTTGCAACTTTTTCTTTTTTTTTTTGGTTTTGTTTTGTTTTGTTGTTTATTCTTTCTCATCATTACCTTCGTTATATTTTTTTAATTATTTGTGCTCAATAAAAAATACACTAATGACGAGAACCACAGCTATTAAAATTTCCTTATCACATGAAGATAATCAG
>JAWDGP010001535.1:27500-28983 GCA_033675545.1 Elysia crispata
ATGAGGTATGGGTCCAAACAGTAACAAGCAGCACTAAAGATAACAGCAATATTGTGATATGTTAAAAAAAAAAAAATCCGTGTCGGATTTTTCAATTTAAACTGTCCACAGTAGCTTGGCACTAAGTCCACTTCTATAAAGACTAGGAAAGCTCTATAGAGAAATCCTGTAATCTGTTCCAGTATTTTTATCCTCTGTTCCAGTTGCTTTGTATTCATGTCCCAAACCGTACCGGACAAGGGGATTAGAAAAATATCCCGGCCAGTCAGGGAATTTCTAACATGGAACCCTTTGGCCCAGCGCCGCACTGTGCTTGGGGAATTTCAATTCTGACGAGTTTAAAAAACCAACAAAGCAATGCTCTGTCCGAAGAAATTCAATTCTCAATACAAAAGTTCTGAAGTTTTCCAAAACAAATAAATCGTCGGTAGCAACCGCCGAAATTCACCCTCCTTCCTTCACACTTTCTTTGTTTCTCCCTATTTTTTTTTTCAATTTCGCCCGAAGTATAAAGCTATTATATGTATCTGTAGCTCACATACAGTGATTTTTTATGATGCCAAATAAAGACTTTACGATTATAAGAAACTGTTCTAAAATTCTTTGGCAGCGCAAATTCAACACATTTTTAAAACCTGAACAGCATCACAATTTGTCATACTGATTTTTTAATCCGATGGATGCATTAAGAATGAAACTCGTTTTATTGCTGACACAGAGCTATAAATATTCGGAGAACCTAACAGATGCTCAAAAAAAATCCTGTCCGGAAGTTTATCTCAATTATTGTCGGTTGATCTACTTTATCCTCTGCAGGTTTATTTAGCGCCATCTCCTCCTCAAAGATCACTCTGTCAGGCCGAGGAGAGGTGATTACTTCAACCACCAAACTTATCTATTACCAATCAATATTGAGCCCACGAGGAAGAATCGATACTGACATACAAGCGCGGTGGAGACGGGAATCTGAAAGTAGACACACCGGCGGCGAAGGCTTTTCCTCAAACTTTTTTGTTCCGCTCACTCGCGTGCTGTCACTGTGGGTCTGAATCGTTTCTTTTGAAGATATCAGTTGTCATCAGACTTAAAGCAAATTAAGCTGGCAGATTTGAAAATTCATCGCTTCGTGACTTTTTGCACACGCTTTTTTGCTTAATCAAGTTCCTGTTTTTTACTGTGCATTGTGCAAGCTGAGGAAATCCGATGATGATCCCGTCTCGAACAATTATTATTTGCGATTTTTGCATCTCTACATCAGTGCGACAGTGTGTGAGGTCTAAACTGAATAGTTTAGTATTTTTACATTTCTCTCAATGTCTTTGTCTCTCCTTTAGTGGCCTTTAAAGTATCGCAATCTTCAGAAGTGATTTCCAATTTCTACTACAGACTAAGCTGTGTGCTCTAATTATAACAAGAGATCCTGTTATTCTCCCTCCACTTTCTCTCTCATCCCCTCTCTCTTTCTCTCCTCTCTCTCTCTCTC
>JAWDGP010001536.1:0-82500 GCA_033675545.1 Elysia crispata
CTCTAAAGAAATTTGAAAAACACACAATGAGCTTATCTCCCATTTACTGATACCTACAAGAGGAAATAATATTGGCAGTCCCGCTCGGTATGTATGCACAAAAGAGCAACAAACACACCAACAAACAAACAAATAAAAAAAAACCCATAGATGTAGATAGGGTTTACAGTTCCGTCTCTTAAATTAACTTCCGCTTAGAGAAAGTGTTTCATTTTAATGAATCTCTTTGTTTTAACAAAGGCCTTAGTATCTTATCATACCCATCAAACAGAGGGTTTTGTTATCCGCTTCTATTTCGGAGATCCGTTGAAATAAATGCATATAGAAGAATCTTTTCTTGCCTTACATTATTTGTGCCAGACTTTTGGCATTGATGAGCTTAACAATTTTTTTTCCGAGAAATTAGTTCATTCATAAATTTCCTTAAGTATTTCAACATCTTTTTAAACTCTTCTAAGAAGATGATGAATAGCACACAATCAACTTCACAATTTATACGAGCTCTGCTTTGCGGAAATTGAAAGCTGTGTATTTATCTAACCCTGCATGATAAGGAATGCTTAAAAGGTTCTATAAAGGTTCTGTTAGGAGAGAATTACGGCATAATTCTTGGTAGACTCAAAGATTGGGTCTGTAAATGAACTTGTGCGACCAGATAATTGTTAACAAATCTCCGAACTGTCAGCGATGATAATATACTTACCCTGCAGGCCTGTTGTTTTGAATCTGGTTATTATTCTCTGCTCGATATAGTATTGATCAATTTTATTGGGCTGTAGTTGATGTTTGTTATAATTTTTGTGCGCTCGTGATTTGATCAGTCTTGAAAATTATTTGTATTATCGTATCTGTGTAATGAAAGCTTTTGTAATCTGATTACGAAACATTATCAAAATGCTAGATAAACGGAGTTTAAGTAGCTATCATAAATGCTATATGTGGCAATTTCTTGTCAGTGTGTTTCACAGAGTTATGTTACTTAACTGAAAGTCTTGAGTTCTGTATGACAATCAGACGCGTTTCGAAGATGTGAGCAGAAAAGAGGTTAATTTTGTTGCCAATGTTATCGCATTTGTACATTTTGTTTCACAATTTTTATAATTCAAATTTCATACCAACCGACTCTTCTGGCAGAAGCTATTGCTTCATACGCTGAAGAAATTTAAAGCAGAGCTCATAACCTCCAACTAATTAGCATCACTCTTTATGAAGTCGAATTCCCTTTAACATTATTTTTTAATTCACAAACGAATCACAAAACTGGCTAATTCATGACTACTGATAATCTATCGAACGCAATGAATATTTTCAGTCTGCTCTTTTCCCCATCTGTGATGTAAACATTATGAAGCAGTGGCATGAAGAGTTGTGGGTGCACCATATCCTTGACTGTTGCCTAGGGTAAAAAGAGTCTTTTGGACATCGCTCAAAGATTGGGGAATACTTGATTTCTGAGGCTCGCAATTTTTTAACTCATCATCGTCATATTTATCATCATCTGTAGCATTAGTATTACAAATACTAATATTGTAAACAACTACAACGGCAACAATAACCATTGCACAATCATCAAAAGCGCTAAAGTTTGTTTGTGTATACCAAGCTTGATTTTAAGTCTTGGAGTAGGCGTTTTTGATTAAGTTTCTGACCAAACTCTTCAGGCGTTAAGAGATCAACAGCAAATGTTGCGAAGTTATCTATTACTGGGTTGCGGATATATAGCGGTCAATAGTGTTGCCGTATCGCGCACCGCAGATCGGCGATAATGTTAGCTGGTTTTCCCGTTGTTGATCAGACCCTATAAGATACTTGAGGCCATCAAGTGTATGGGACGTATTCAGATATCACTGTGGTCTAGTGTACACGTTTGTCCATGCGATAGTATTGGTATTGTGTAGCTAGCAGATCTAAACTTGACAGGTGCTGATAATATCCATGTTGGGAAGGTTACCATTGTGACGGCAGTGACAGAAAAGGGAAGCGTCCTATCTATATCGACAGTACTTTCATAGTACTTTATTGTGATCAAATCATTCTTAGTACTTATACCTTTTGTTGGAGTTAGACAAAAACTGTGAAAGTAATTACGCTTTTAGTTTTATAATTAATGTCATCTGAAGAAATGGTCATACGTGGTTGAAAGTATAATTTTCTTCGCAAATCAAAAACAACTTTCCAAATGAGTTTTAATATTAATGGAAACAACGTGATGCGTTTTTAAACATGATAGTCTTAACACGCTGGTTTTGTTGTCTTTTTTCCTCATAGGATTGACATCTGCTTGTGACCTCGTCGATACATCAGCGGCTGAAACTTGACAGGAAACTAGATTTACTGAAATCTTGCCCCAGATCTAGCCAGGATTTTGGTATTTGACCGCCCGCTGAGAGCAAACTCCGCGATCTTCTTGTTGTTCCCGTTACGAGCTAACCGCACACTGTACACGTCATCATGTCTGCAGACTGGCAACACGGACTCTTCGGCTGCTTCGACAACTTCGGGCTGTGCATCATCTCCTACTTCGTGCCATGCTACACCTTCGGGAAGAACGCCGAGGCTATTGGAGAGAGCTGCGTGTCCTGTGGCATCGCTTACATCGTGCCCATTGTGAACATATTTGCTGCTCTGAAGATCCGCGGCAAGATCAGGGAACAGCGCGGAATCCCGGGCTCCACGATCAACGATCTGCTGCTCATCTGCTGCTGCACACTGTGCACATTGGTGCAGGAGGCGCAAGAGGTGCAAGTTCCTGGTGCGCAAGCCATAGCCCGGGAGTAGTGGCACCCTTCACAAGGGGGGATAAACTCTACGCACTCAGCTAGGTCTAGGATTTCATTATAAAGAATGCTTCACAGTCATGGTTTCCTTAGACTATTTTTTTTTGTATCGTTCCGTTAATGAGGTTTTGTCCAATTGTTAATTTTATCAATTTAAACAGGATAATGCTGTGAATCTTCGTGTTTTTCCTTTTGTATTTTGTCCGTTGCGCTTCTATAGTTTATAATTGCGTTCTTTGCCTTGCTCACGCAATGTGAAGCAAACGTAAATCTAGATATGGCAAACGTGAAAACCTAAGATTTCAACGTGTTGTCGTGTTTAGTTTCTGTGCTTTTAGTTGTGTTCGCTGGCAGTTGTGTCTCCCTAGAGTTAGAAACTTTTGAATTTATGGAAATTTTCTAAGCGATTGTTGCTGATAGATCATGCTCTTTTCAAAATATCCATGATTACGTTTGAAAATTTAAAAAAAAAATAAAAAAAAGATCAACAAATTGCAACGAATCAAGTCAAATTATCAACGCTTTCTAGTTTACCATCAGCATTTAATACTTAGAGCAGAGGTTCTCAAAGTCTTAGATGGTGCACAATTGCTCAGTTTCAGAAGCTTTTTAGGTAGAGAAATATGAGATGATACCTAAGGGAATTAGAGAACCTCTCCGTAGTGACTTGATGAGAGAAATTCACCAATCTCAACTCAATAGAACAACCACTGTATTGTTTTATATAGCCATATAACTCGAACCATCATAACGACTTAATTTTTGAAGTGTTACTGTTACCCTCTGGAAAATCCATCTGCCATCCGTTTTAGATTCATCGCGAACCTCAGAAAGTAATCATGTCCCATATAATTCTTTGAAATAATACCAGTCCATCGGTGTCATAGCGACATACTCTGTTTCAATATCTTCCACAAGTTGTATTTGTTGAAGTTGAGTGTAAAAAGCTCGCCGACTGCTCAGTTTTGAACGCCTGCTGTTGAAGTTTCTGCTAAAAGCTCAAATTGATTATTGTTTTACTGCTGTTAATGCGTTTTATCGCCGTCGTCATTTTCATCGATTTTACTATCGATATTTTTTCGATATAACTTCATTTTTGACTTAAACATACAAGTGACTTCTGAGTATGTCAGGACCCTCATTTCACTAGAGAGATCTAAACTTTTTTTTCTGTAGTCTGATTGGTGGTTGCTACAGCTACAACTGTTTCAGTGTTAAATGGTAGGTTTTACTCGACTCGTTAGGATTTTGTGAGAGGACCAAGAATTCAAAGATTACAAAGTAAAAAAAAAAAATAAAAAAATAAACTTAATGTGTGCAACAAACATTGCTTTTAACTGCGTATTATTAAAATATTTTTTTGTTGTTTTTTAATTCCCTCAATGTATTCATGTTAAATGTTTTTTTTTGTTTTTTTTTTGTTTTTTTTAAATCCAATCCGCAGCCCATTTACGCGCTGACAGTAGCAGCGTGAATTAACCTTTAAAACGAAGGTCTGTTTACGTTTTGACAGTGTTGTAGGAAGTATTCCCGGTAAACCGACAGGTGCTTTTGTTTTGTTTTCTTAACATCAAACTGTACGTTAGTTATTCCAGGTAGGGCATGTTGCCTCCTAGCATCGTTATTAATGTACTGTAATTCCAGAGAACATCCCAAACTGTGTCTGGAGGGTTTCGATTAACGGTTGAGTAACGATCCTCGCCAAACTTTCCATTCAGCATTTCACCTGTTCAGATTTACCACCTTTACGCCCATCAAAAGTGGGCGACCTGTTTAAATGTTCCAAACACTTGAAGCCGTTAAGATCTTAAGTATAGGCAGAGATCGAACCCTCGACATACATTTTAAAAGTGATTTTTTTTTCTAGCAAAAGGTTTTCTTATTAAAAAGAAAAAAAAAGAAAAAAAAACAGGGAGGATCTAACATAAACGTTTTATTTAAATGCCAGGGAAAAAAACAAAGCAAAACTGTCAATGTAGCGCTCTTCAATGAGTAAACGTCAGCCTTTTATTTATAACGTTTATTTTCAATAATCAATTAAGTTCACCAAATCTTTGCTGTGCTTCAATTAGCTTAAAATTAAGTCTACCTGAACAAAGAATTTCCGATACGTCATGTGGTTACAATTGTATTTGATTTGTGTTTGTGATATCTCTTGTCTTCTTTTTTTTTAAAACGTAGTTTGTACTTGGTGTGTTTTAATATCTATACCCAAGCGAAAGAGAATTGTCTTCACTTTTGAATTCAGTTTGGCTGTACTCAATATCCTTACAGAAATGCTATAAATGCGAGCGCAAACCTCACTAATTATCTATTATTATGTATGAATGGCAAGGCCTCCGTATTTTAATACCATTGTCATTTGTTAATGTCATTACCCTTATAATCTTTTATCATTTCTTGTTGTATCCATATATTGTTTCACAGCTAAGTTTCCTTTCTGCCTTAAAATAAAGACATAAATTTATATGAAATTGAAACGCAACACTATGATTTATTTTCGACAGCTATCAAATAAATGTATTTTATGAAGTCTGGGTAAACTTTTTCATGTTTCAAAAGTTTTGCTCGTCTTTATTTTATTTTAATTACTTAAGTGAATAGTTTGATGAAACAAATCATGGAGATAATATAAACCCAGCACTATTTATTTTGCAGTGTATATGAGGATACGCATGAGTAGGGTATTACCTTTTTTAATTTTTTTTTTCTTTTTGCTTCTCTATCAAACTAAAAACCAACTTTTAGGCTTTCTGCTTCCACATTTTTTTTAATTATACAATATAATAATTATTATAATAAAAAAATAAAACCTGTTTGGTGCCAAAAATAGAACAAATTCTCAGAGTTCTTTGATTTCTTTATGTTGTATTCGAGCTTGCTAAGCGATCGATATGAGTTTATGTGTGGGGAAAAGGGAGAAAAAGCCATTGTGTCACTTCTTAAAAACGCTGGGTTACTGGTTCTAAACACTTCATCGTTCTTTATTCCCCACAAGCAATATCTATGAGCAGTATTGACATGCATGAATGGCATGAGAAAGTCTTGCTATTGTTGGACGTTATTTGCCTCGAGTAAAACTTGTATATCTCGATCTACACGAATTGGCTGCGGATCGCGGAGGAGGAGTTTCGGCATCAATGATATTTTTTGAATAATTCAAAACTAGTGGTGATACCACGCCTTTCCCCCATATTGTATAATAGCCGCGAACATATATGCCAACAGGTATGATAGTCCCCATGCCAACTTATACCAACAGGTATGATAGTCCCCATGCCAACTTATACAAACAGATATGATAGTCCACAACTTATACCAACAGATATGATAGTCCCCAACTTATACCAACAGATATGATCGTCGCCAACTTGAAGGAACATAATAGTCGCCAACTTGTACCAACAGATGTATGATAGTTATACCAAGAGATATAATAGTCGCCAACTTGTACCAACAGATATGATATTCGCTAACTTAAGTTATACCAAGAGATATGATAGTCACCAACTTATACCAACAGATATGATATTTGCTAACTTATACCAACATATATGATAGTCCCCAACATATGCCAACATATATAATAGGCCCTAGTCCCCAACTTATACCAACAGATATGATAGTCCCCATCTTGTACCAATGTATATGATATTCGCCAATTATACGAGCAGACATGATAGTCCCCAACTTATACCAACAGATATGGTATTCGCCAACTTATACTAACATATATGATAGTCCCCAACTAATACCAACAGATATAATATTCGCCAACTTATACTAACAGATATAATAGTCTCCAACTTATACCAACAGGTATGATAAGTCACCAACAGATACGAGAGTCCCTAACTTGTACCGACATATATGATATTCGCCAACTTATACCAAAAGATATGATATTCACCAACTTAAACCAACAGATATGATAGTCGCCAACTTATACCAACAGATATGATAGTCACCAACTTATACCAACAGGTATGATAGTCTCCAACTTATACCAACATATATGATATTCGCTAACTTATACAAAGAAATATGATAGTCACCAACTTATACCAGCAGATATGATAGTCGTCAATTATACCAACAGGTATGATAGTCCTCAACTTATTTCAACAGATATGATAGTCGCTAACTTTTACTAAGAGATATGATAGTCACCAACTTATACCAACATGTATGATAGTCACCAACTAATACCAACAGATATAATAGTCCGCCAACTTATATAAACATGATTAATAGCCAAGTCTCTTGCTTTTGGATGTTGACATCTCAGGTGATGGTAAGAAAGCTGAGCAACCATAACATTGACTCGATATTTTGTGGTCGATAGGGATATAACTCGGAGAAAGCTTTGTAGGGTCATGCAGCCATGTGTCTTGGTAAAAGTGATACAATCAAGGACTAATGAATTCACTATCTAAGTTCAAAATCAGAAAAGAATGGAAGTTTACCTAAATATAATTATAGTGTGAAAGTTATCCTCATTGTTATTGCTTTTAAGTTGTCTTCAAGATAAAGTGTGAAAGTTATCCTCGAGGTATATCTCTTTCATTCAAGTTATCTTCAAGATAAAGCGTGAACGTTATCCTCGAGGTATATCTCTTCCGAGTTATCTTCAAGATAAAGTGTGAAAGTTATCCTCGATTTATACCTCTTTCAAGTTATTTTCAAAATAAAGTGTGAAAGTTATCCTCGATGTATACCTCTTTCAAGTTATTTTCAAAATAAAGTGTGAAAGTTATCTTCAAGGTATACATGTATAGATTTCAAGTTGTCATCAAGGTATATCTCCTGTGAAAGTTATCCTCAAGGTATACATGTATCGATTTCAAGTTGTCATCAAGATATATCTCCTGTGAAAGTTATCCTCAAGGTATACATGTATCGATTTCAAGTTGTCATCAAGGTGTATCTCCTGTGAAAGTTATCCTCAAGGTATACATGTATCGATTTCAAGTTGTCATCAAGGTGTATCTCCTGTGAAAGTTATCCTCAAGGTATACATGTATCGATTTCAAGTTGTCATCAAGGTGTATCTCCTGTGAAAGTTATCCTCAAGGTATACATGTATCGATTTCAAGTTGTCATCAAGGTGTATCTCCTGTGAAAGTTATCCTCAAGGTATACAGGTATCGATTTCAAGTTGTCATCAAGGTATATCTCCTGTGAAAATTATCCTCAAGATATACATGTATCGATTTCAAGTTGTTATCAAGGTGTATCTCCTGTGAAAGTTATCCTCAAGGTATACATGTATCGATTTCAAGTTGTCATCAAGGTGTATCTCCTGTGAAAGTTAATCTCAAGGTATACATGTATCGACTTCAAGGTGTATCTCCTGTGAGAGTTATCCTCAAGATCTAGTGTAAATGTTATCCCATCATGTGCGTCGATCCGTGAGCCCAAAAGAAAGAAGAAAGCCAGAAGGTACAGACACAGGTCTGCATCGAAGATGCATTTTTTTTAAAAACAGTAGGCCCTCGAGCATGTATCATGGAAATAATAGCAGTGAACACATACATGTATTGAAGAATTCATTTATTTTCGAAACATTGACAAGCGACCTTTTTCAAAAGATATTTTAAACTTTCATAGATCGATTAAATTATCTGCTGTTCATTAATTTTTTTTTTTATTTTTATTCATAAATCACGTCACTGTGAAACATTTTTAGAATATCGTTTTTCTTAAACTTTTCGTACTTCCTTTTTCATGATTTTATCTTTTTTCTAATTTTTTTTTTCAAATGGAAAGCAAAAAGTGGCATTCTTTTATTAATAGAAACATTTTTCAGTTGCCTAAGTTAAACTTAGTTTGCAAGTTTTAATAAAATAACAATACAAACAAAAAGTATGAATTTTTGAGAGGATAGTCATCCATGGTAAAACAAGAAAGTATCGTTTTATGGCAGCGTTGTTAATAAACAAGTCGATAACAATCATATATAATTATAAGGGTATGACCAAGGCCTCCATAATATTACAAGATGAGTCACCGGAGTAAACAAAGCATTGCATTCTATGTCAAAGTGAGCTTCATCATCTACCGGTACATTGTTGGCACACCCAGAACAGTTTAACATTGTTGATTGGGGTAATATGAAAACTGCTTACTGAATAATTATAATATTCAGTCCTAAATATACTAAAATATTTTTTTTTAAATCGATCACTAAAACCATACAGATGAACGCCCTGAGGTCGCTATTATAGGCGGTCCTGGCGTGTGAAAGTCTTCAGTCAATCAATCGTTGCTGAACATACCAAAGTTTTCTTGCTTCGGTCATTTGACTTGTGGTTGTGGAGGCCTCGATAATGGTTGATATGTTGCGACTGCGATACTTATCAAATTGTGATAGATTATTCCCTCTACTCCGCTATGACCAGTCCTGCATGCACTATATGTTTGGAGTTGAGCTGTGCGAGTTCAGGGTGTCTGACGGGGATCAAGAAGTCGCCGTCTGAAGCTCACCGCAAGTCCTGAGGATGCACGTGAGAGACTTTTGTGTCTCACCAAAATGCATTATTGTGCTTTCAAGCAAAGTGAAATATCACCGAGATTTTTCATGGATGTCGGTCTAAAAACACCTTAGTATAGATGTAAATTTACATAGCTTTAACGTTTTAGTATATTACTGAACTATACTTTTTATTAATTCATATGTTAATAATTAACGTTCAATTCCCTCTCTTTGAGAAGCATTGCATAGTGGTACAACAGAATAATTTAAATAGCCAATATTAAATTTAATAGCTGTTAAATCCTTAAAGATTGTTTGAGGAAAACGTCAGAGCAAATCTTTATGGTGAGTTAAATATATCGATAACGTAATCTGGTTGAATATCCTAACTCTATCAAAATGCTGACAGCCTGCTAGAAAACTGTAATGTAAGCTTCAATCCGTGTAAAACCTATGTCCTCATTATTGAGAAACCGTGTAAGTCTTTTGCAGTTCCAAGGTGTTCAAACCGTGTAATTCTGTTCCTACAACATCGGGACAAAATAACCTGTTAAATTCCACTTTACATTTTCTATTTCATTACAAAAAGCCCACAAGTAAAACAGTTTTTACCTTCTCTTGTATAAATGAAGAAACATGACATACACGGACTGTGCTTTTCACCGACATTATACCAGTCTGTAGAGCATTGGGCTAATAGCAAGGAAGTCACGGTTTGGATCTCTGAGAGTGAGAGACCGTTTCACCGACGTTATATCTGTTGGGCTTTGTGCTAGCAACAAGGAAGTCGCAGTTTGGATCTCTGAGAGTGAGAGACCGTTTCACCGACGTTATATCTGTACGGCTTTGTGCTAGCAACAAGGAACTCGCAGTTTGGATCTCTGAGAGTGAGAGACCGTTTCACCGACGTTATATCTGTAGGGCTTCGTGCTAGCAACAAGGAAGTCACAGTTTGGATCACTGAGAGTGAGAGACCGTTTCACCGACGTTATATCTGTAGGGCTGCGTGCTAGCAACAAGGAACTCGCAGTTTGGATCACTGAGAGTGAGAGACCGTTTCACCGACGTTATATCTGTAGGGCTTCGTGCTAGCAACAAGGAAGTCACGGTTTGGATCTCTGAGAGTGAGAGACCGTTTCACCGACGTTATATATGTTGGGCTTTGTGCTAGCAACAAGGAACTCGCAGTTTGGATCTCTGAGAGTGAGAGACCGTTTCACCGACGTTATATCTGTAGGGCTTTGTGCTAGCAACAAGGAACTCGCAGTTTGGATCTCTGAGAGTGAGAGACCGTTTCACCGACGTTATATCTGTAGGGCTTCGTGCTAGCAACAAGGAAGTCACGGTTTGGATCTCTGAGAGTGAGAGACCGTTTCACCGACGTTATATCTGTAGGGCTGCGTGCTAGCAACAAGGAACTCGCAGTTTGGATCTCTGAGAGTGAGAGACCGTTTCACCGACGTTATATCTGTAGGGCTTCGTGCTAGCAACAAGGAACTCGCAGTTTGGATCTCTGAGAGTGATCTTTTGATCGTTTCTGATTCGAACATGGCTCACAAGCAGAGAAGCGGGATGGTACAATTTCAAACTGCGTACAAAGTTATTGAGGTCCATGATGCTTCTCTGACATTTTGTTAAGTGATCTAACATTCTTTTGATCACCCTCCATGTTAAGGAGTTTGGATGGACAGGGCTCATACTTATAGCGAAAATGAAGATCTTAGGGAACGCTATCTGTGCTAGCGTCTAATTATAATTATCTAGACTTTTGGGGCCTTTGAGCGACCAGCCTTGTCAAAGAAGTTCAAAACTAACCAACCTCTAGGTGAGAAAATCTCGCTCCTGCGGGGCGAGATGATGTTATGCGTTGCCTGTGATCAGCATGCGGAGTTTTCAAAGTATAATATGTACATGTGTGTATTCTGAGTTCAACTAAGGGACAAAAAATCCTTGTCGACTTTCTTTTATTGTGGTGTTTCTTACGGAAGATAAAAACTTCGGTATAGCAAAGTTTAACAATTAACTCCATGGAAAGGAAAGAAAAGCGTGATACCATCTTACTATGTTTTAAATAATCTGAGAAACAAAGAAACCAGGCTTTCGTACCTCTGATCTACCGGGAATGCTGCTTGAACAAGTGATGGTTTCTTATCATAGTCACAGCACAGCATGCCCGTGAACAGCCAAGAATTCCTAAGTCTGTTGTGCTTCTCAATACATTCTGAGATTTCTGTCTGTTTGAAGAAAGATGTTATGCAATAATAAGAACCAGTATGGAAACCCTTTTTAGGAAAAAATTGATATCACGACTATTTGTTTCTAATAATTCAATGATAACTGCAGCCTGAGTGAGTTACTTAAAGGGTTTTAAAGATGATAAGATAAAGGCTCGTTCAGTTCTGGTATAATTGCCTTGAGATTGGATTGAAGCTTGTTTTGTTCTTGTGTCAGCTGTGGCATTGGTTCTGTCCATTGCCCAAGAACAATAACACAGTACAGGTACTCATGTTTAAAGAAAACAGCACAGTACAGGTACTAAATGTTCAAAGGCAACAGCACAGTATACTAGGTACTAAATGTTCAAAGACAAGAGCGCAGTACAAGTACATCTATTAAATGTTCATAGAAATCTCCTGTCTCTACTATGTGTGTCAAAAATATTTTTATCGTTTGTTAATCAGTGATGAAAGAAGTAAATAGAACTAGTATTTCCCTGTGGTTTTTGATTTGATCTAACTTGGAGAACCCTTTGTGTTCCAGTTTGACCTCTTGCTAGAGGACCTTGTTTGGTTTTAATTTCCCATCATAATTTCGCTTGCTTTGCCCGTGAGAAGCCCAACAAAGCTGTTTCTTTTCCATTAAGGAATAGATATTCAGGGACGGATGGATATGGTGGGAGAGACAGGCAGACAGACAGAGACAAAATGAAAGAGAGAGACGGAGAGAGACAGACATTCAGACAGACAGAGACAAAGAGGGAGAGAGAGAGAGAGAGAGAGAGAGAGAGAGAGAGAGAGAGAGAGAGAGAGAGAAAGAGATACATACATACATACATACATACATACATACATACATACATACATACATACATACATACATACATACATATATAAATACAGATAGACAGATGGACAGACAGAGCTAGAGACAGGTACAGAGACAGAGAAGGATTAACCATTATAAATTGGGAACTTTCGAGTCAGTGAGTGAGTCACATTGCACTGGCCTGGCTAGTCTGCATGAAGGAGACCCTGGTACGAGAAAATTCGGATTGATATCTTAGCCTCTAAGGTCGTTGCCATGGAGAGTAAACAGGGAGAGCAAGGCCAGAGACCAGCACAAACAGCCACGTCCTACAATTAAATCCTGACTCACACAGGGCCCCAAATATTGAGAATTCCCAAACATTTTTTCCTGTTTCTGTGCAAATAGGCAACATGGTGAAACGTGTCAATCGTTAGTTTTATGATTTCAATACTGGAGAATTCTAAATCAGTATTTTCGTAATCGTTTGAAAGACAATTTTCAACGTTCTTTTGAAGGGCATGAATTCCTTTAAACAGCGCCTTAGTTCTACTGCTTTGTGGGAATACACGGCTGACCATTCTTTTAAACCAGCTGATAAAGAATGTTTAAAAGAATCCATAGTTTTGGATTTTACATAATCAACTTACTATTCTTATATGCATGAGAAGTAAAATTATTTCATCTTTAAAGGCCGCCAGAATCTCGTATTAAAAACCTTGCACCTATTTACAACCGCTGGTTTTTTAGAGCCTGATTTCCTTTACATGCTTTCCGTTCATCAAAACAGTAGCAGCCGCTCTAAATACAATAAGTGCTTATGAAATTACAAAAAGGGGCAAAAGTTTGTTGTTACTATGTCCAGATTCAATATGTACAGTTTTGACCGCGATTCCAAATATCATGTCATTCAACCTACCACAATGCCTGTCCAACTCGCATTATCACATTATCACATGACCACAAAAGACACCCCTGTAACACATTTCAAACAAAAGAGAACTGGTCAACTGTAGAAAACGGATAGGAATCGAGTTAAACATAAACAAAAGAGTTTTCGATTTCTCGGTCTCTAAACCTCGTGCTTGGAGAAGAGGAAAGGATGAAATTCGTAGAAGAAGATTCGTAAGGATAACGTGGAACAGATCAAGGATTAAATTTTTGTGGACATTCACCAGGAAAAATATCAGGGATATATGACCGTTCACCAGAAAATAATATCAGGGATATATGACCGTTCACCAGAAATTTTAAGAGCCTGAAAAAAAGTCTTTTTAAGATAAAGGGCCTGGTTTCTGGCTTATGCCTGATAAGAGACAACCCTAGAATATGTGCAAAGAAATCATCTATGTCAGAATATGGTCGGCAAAAATGAAGGGAAGAAGACAGAAGGCCAGTGAGAGAAGCAGATACATGCAACACGGATAAGGAGATAGAGAGAGGATGGGACATATTAGTAGATCAGATCAAACGCTATTCTAAAGGACCTAATGTTTTTCGTCTGTCTCCTAACTTAACGGTCAACAACCAACAAGGCCTTCTTCTCAGCTTGATGCATGGCCAACAGCCAACAAGTCAAAGGAGAGATTTTTAGGAAGTCGATACAATTTTGTGATAGGAAACAAGTTGATTGCTGCACCATTATTGAGCACACAATTTTAGGCAGATTTGTTTTAATACTGGTGCAAATTTTTTGTCCTAAGACCCAGCGGGATCAGCAGTTGCTGCTAATTTAGTAGACAAATTAACTTCACTTGGTGATGCCCATCTGATTAAGAAATTTGTGCACACTGTTTTCATTGTCCGGCCTCTGCCTCCTCGATATAACATTACATGGACTGTTAACATTGTGTTCAGTTATATATGCATAAGAGAGAGAGAGAGAGAGAGAGAGAGAGAGAGAGAGAGAGAGAGAGAGAGAGAGAGAGAGAGAGAGAGAGAGAGAGAGACAGACAGACAGACAGACAGATAGACAGACAGACAGACACAGACACAGAGTAAGACAGATAGAGTCAAAAAAAGAGATAGAGACCCAGAGAAAGAGGGAGAGAGAGAGAGACGGACAGATAGACAAACAGACAGAGACAGAGAGAGACAGACGGACAGAGTCGGAGACTGAGAGAAAAAGAGAGACAGTAAGTCAAAGAGAGAGATCCACAGAGAGAAAAAAAAAAAGAGAGAGAGAGAGAGAGAGAGAGAGAGAGAGAGAGAGAGAGAGAGAGAGAGAGAGAGAGAGAGAGAGTAGTAGTAGTATTTGAAAGTTGTTGAACGTCCCTCATATCCCCAGGACATCTTCTTGAGTCGTATGTTGTTAAAAGGGAAAGAAACACAGAATAAAATGAAAAACAAAGTGCGGAGAGGAATCGCTTAAAAGTTGGAACAACAAACAAGTAAGTATAATGAGAGAAAAAAAAATCACGGAGTTAAAGACAAATAGGAAGATAGACAGGAAATAAGTCATAAACCAGGGGGAGGGGGGGGCGGGGTAAGAGAGAGAGAGAGAGAGAGAGAGAGAGAGAGAGAGAGAGAGAGAGAGAGAGAGAGAGAGAGAGAGAGAGGGAGAGAGAGCGTAAGAGTGACTGTATATGCTAATTTTAGGACCTGAAATATCAGCCCCACGTGTAAACGTGACCATCGTACGAGAAAAAGTTAACTAGGCCCAAAGATCGTAGCTTTCGATAGTAAACAAGTAGTTCAAGATGGAAGCCCAACATGATTCCTCTATTGATCCCGAAGGAAGCTCCAAACACTGACCCCGATTACATGTAAAAAGTCATAGGGATAGAGAAATCGAGGGATAAATAGAGAGAGAGATATACAGAGAGAGAGAGATAGAGAGAGAGAGAGAGAGAGAGAGAGAGAGAGAGAGAGAGAGAGAGAGAGAAAGCGTAAGAATGACCTCACAGGCTAATTTTAGGACCTGAAATATTATATGCACGTACTATAAAGATGCCCATCCTACTAGAAAAGGTTGAGTAGGCCCAAAAGATCGTAGCTATCGATAGTAAACAAGTAGTTCAAGATGAGAGAGAGAAAGCGTAAGAATGACCTCACAGGCTAATTTTAGGACCTGAAATATGATATGCACGTACTATAAAGATGCCCATCCTACTAGAAAAGGTTAAGTAAGCCCTATAGATCGTAGCTATCGATAGTAAACAAGTAGTTCAAGATGAGAGAGAGAGAGAAAGAGAGAGAGAGAGAAGAGAGAGAGAGAGTGTGTATGTGTGTGTGTAAGAATGACCTCACAGGCTAATTTTAGGACCTGAAATATGATATGCACGTATTATAAAGATTCTCATCCTACTAGAATAGGTTAAGTAGGCCCAAAAGATCGTAGCTATCGATAGTAAACAATTAGTTCAAGATGAGAGAGAGAAAGAGAGTCAGACAGACAGACAGACAGACAGACAGACAGACAGAGACAAAGAGATAGAGACAGAGACAAACAGACAGACAGACATACAGTCAGAGGGAAATGATGAGGATGATGTGAAGTTTAGTTTATTCCTAAGACTCTAGTATGACAGTAGCTGGAACAAAACAACAACAACCAAAAAAGACCAGGCACGATTAATGAATACCAGTAAAAAAAGAGAAAAAAAAACAGCAGCAAAAGTAACTTCACTCCTGTGTTGAATCCGCAAGAAATCCCCAAATTATTGAACGCGCTGACTTGCGCAATATCACATTTTAGTTCTGAGAGTCTGACTGACCTGATTTATAGAGGACTGTCGGAAAAGTCGATAATCGGCTTGTTGTGTCTAATCTCATCTTGTAAGAAGCTGGTTAACCAGGCCTTATCTCAGACACTGGGGGCCTAGAATGTACTCCTTGGTCACCCAGGCCTTATCTCAGAAACTAGGTGCCTAGAATGTACTCCTTGGTTAACCAGGCCTTATCTCAGAAACTAGGTGCCTAGAGTGTACTCCTTGGTTAAGGACCCATTTTGTCAGGTACTAGGGGCCTAGAATTGGTATTATTGCAGATATCGGCCCAACTCACCCTAAGCTTTAAAATTGTATTTTTCGTAATAAATTTTACATGCTGAATTTGAATATGAAGGTTTTATTCCTTTCAAATAAATACTTTTCAAAATATAAGCATTTTTTTTTTGTTGCTCTGAAGTCACTTTAAACTACAAGTTTCGATTTCGTCGGGAAACATTCAATGTGAAGCCTGACGTAAGGTAGGTCGATATTTGCAATTTTACCCTTGAGTGTACTCCTTGGCGTGAGTTCTTTAGGCCAATATTTTTTAGACATATCGTGGCATAGTTTGATTATTGTTTGGTATAGCCAGTTGACAACACGGGGAACTAAAGCTTTTTCACGTGTCACGCCGGAGCTGAATAAAAATAAGTTCCTTCAACTTACCTGCTTAAGCTCGTAAACACTGTATCCGCGCAGCCATCGGTCCTCGTTTCGTGTTACACATAGATCTAGCGTATGGTGCACCAGGGGAGATGGACTGCTTCACTTTAGTTACACCTGTGAGGCTGAGTCTAAGAGTCGTGTTGTTCTTAGCTTCCTGTCACAGCTAAGAATGCGTCTGGTTAGGTAAAATCTCGTATAATCACCATCTTAATCAAACAAAGGATTCGAACGTACAACCTTCGCCTCCTCCATTCAACGCTTTACTTACTGAGCAATCTAAACTCCCAACTAATTTCTTGGATTATTAAAGCTTAATGCCCCCCTCCCTTTCCTCCTTCTCCTCCTATTCTACTCTCTACCTTGTTTTTCTCTTTTCAGGGTTGCAATAATGTAAAATTCCCAATGTTCTCAATGCATTGTGAGTACAACTAAAGAGATTTACAGCGGATCAGAGCCCATCTTTTGATCTCAGCCAGTATAGAACCCGGAGTGACATCACACTTTAACTCCCTATATATAGCGAGTCTTGAGGAGTTCACCGATTGTTTAGGAGTCGGGGTAGGCGATCAGTTGGGGCCACCCATTGTGTCTGTGTAGCTTGTTGGAAAGTTATTTTTGACTGTTCTGTGTTGCCCCCCCCCCCCCCCCCCCCCTGAGCTGAGGTCAGCCGTTAGTAATATTTCTACAGAGTGGGATCGATGCAGTTTCTGTGCTGTACCTGTAAGTTGATAGTCACTTGACTGTTGAACTCTTGACTGAGGCAGATCCGTCCATATATCCTTGGAAAAGGTCCTGGAATTGTAACAGTATTTCATTTAGCTTATGTTTAACGAGTACTGCTTTCTCAGTCCTTTAGAGAAACAATACACTTTTTCTTCTATAAAATAATAATTTCGAGAGTTAAGAAAGGATTCCTAATTAAAATTAATCTGTTGGATCAAAATATTATATATATTTTTTTTCTTCTTTTAGGCTCAGATTGTGGTCAGGTATATGTGGTTCATAAATGTTGGCCTTTTTAAATATTCTCTTTGGAATGTGTTAAGTAACATATTCATGGACAGTGATTATAAATGGGGATGTTAATCTTAACCTAATTGGTAAAGTCCTGATTACTTTTTTTTACAGCCGTATGTTTTGAACTCTAATATTTTTGTTATGCCCTTTCTGTCCATTTCCTTTTCCATTTGTCCTTCAATTGTTGTGGTTGCTATTTGGGCTCTTTCTCTTTTGGCGGTGTGTCTCGGACCTGATAGGTCTGCATGTTACGCTGCCAAAAGATTTATTTTCGCCTTACGTCTACGCGAATGCCCCTAGCTCCTACCCTTTGGGGTACTTGATCTACTTTAGCACCTTGATCTAAGGCAATGGCTCCAAGACCATAGAGACACGCAATAGGAGATACGGCCTCATGCCCTTAACAACACACTCAGTCAGTCAGTCAGTGACTGGCCAAAGTCTGTAGTCTATTGCTCCGCAAAGGAGCCTTGGTGGCTGTGGGGTTAGAGCATCCGCCCCAATAATTTATCCGTAGGAACATTCGTGAGTTCGCGCCTGACACCGTCAGTTGGCGAGTATTTTCAGCTCCGCCCCGCCCGACGGGTTTGCAAACATGCCTAAGATCGCCATGTTATAGACGGACTATATCAAACAAGAATCAAATAGAACAAATCAATCGCTCCATAAGCAGCATGAGTGTTACAAGTCATTCGTAAAGATTAAAAACTTGGAAAATAGATTGCTCTAGCTTTGAGTTTTGTTTGTAAAACTCATTTCAAAATTTCATATTTGAGTCGATTCGGAATGATAAAGCCTGCCTCTCTAATGTTCTCAGATATTTAGAACCACTCTTGACATCATAATTATCCTCCCTGTTCATTCGAACAGTAAAATTCCCAATGTTCTCTCAGCACCCATTTAACTCGAGTGAGATGGGTGTTCATGTAACTCTATCACCATCATTACCCTCTCAACCTTCACATTAATGTGGCAGGCAGGTCATTATTTCCCACCTCCGACCGCCAGGCTTACTTTTCACACCAAGTCTAGTGTCTTCTATCACAAAAAAGTACTCTCTGAGGTTTAGATCTAGTCTGCGTGAGTGTGTGGCAGCACACGTAGATCTGTGTAGCTCAACCTACACGGTAAGATACCAGGTTGCCAGCACGGATCCTACAAGTGTGGTCTTGCCGAGTAAGTTAACATTATGGGGTTGCGCAAGATTTAGATTTACACTTAGCATCGGAGAATGAAGTAAGAACCGGCTATATTTATTTTTATTCCCATGGTTGACTTAAGCGGGGCCTAAAAATGTGAAGTAGAAATGCTCTTTATCTTTCTTTATAACAGACTGTCTGTCTTGCTTTCTGTCTTGCTGGTCTTTCTTCTTTTATCTATCTGTGTCTGTGTATGTAATAGACTAGTAGTGTTATTGAATAAATACAGAAATACAAAAATAAAAAAGTCCAAGACACCCCACATATTCAGTTCACATATTAGGTTCTCATCCTGGCCTACTATAATACTATATATATATACACAAACCCAACGGAGGTTTTTGGCTGCTGTCAACTTATTGATAACTTCATTTAATATTTCTATAAACCAAGTCCACTGCGGACGGTGATTTCTGGACTTTCCTTGTGGTCGGTAACTGCACCCTAAAAGTTCCAGAACTTTTCCTGTTCTTAGTACTTTGGTCTTGAAGCGAATCACAATAGGGGTGACGAAATCTGTTTATTTTGCTCCGGTGCGCTGTTTTCTAATATATACGGGATATGGCCAAACAATTTCTAATAATAGCAATTTATATTAATAGCATATCTTTGGATGTGGCAATGAGAGCTGCCTAATTCTATGTCATTCTGATTTAGGTTAAAGTTAACATTCTGATCTCAGCAGGCCTTGCAGACCCCGTCATGCAATGTCATAATCAACGTCTAGATGAGTTTAATTAGGGTCTTTCCTAGCACCCCCCTCCCCCACCCCTTTTTTTGTTTTTTTGCTTATCGAAGAATTGTTTAGGGTTTTTTTTAAATCAACAGACACGACTGGAATTTCTTTTTATAAGTTTTTTTTTTTCTTTCTGGATTATCATTAGTCAATACTACTGTTATGAAGATGAACTTAAAAAAAAAAAAAATTCAATTTATTTACTATTTTACTATGCTTCACTATCGGAACATGGCAAAAAAAGTAAAAACAAAAATCATTGAGATAAATATGACATGAATTAAGTTCTATTCGGACGTGAACTCTGTAATTTTGTCATTTCAAGACTCGATGTAGTCATAAATAATGACCGGTGAATTGTAAAACTGATGCTGCATTTCAATATATATGTATATATATACCGGTTGAATAGTATGCTGCATTAGTAAAAAAAAAAAAAAAAAGGCAGCTATTATTACCCGATAGTTTTCGTGCCAAGTTGCAAATACTGTTAGATTTAACTTTATCATAGATTCTTTAAAAGTCTAACTTAAATGAACAAAAAAATTGCTTTGGGTGAGACTGTCAGATTTTGATCTATCTGTCTATACCAAAGTCTTTCTAGTGTATCTCTCTCTCTCTCTCTCTCTCTCTCTCTCTCTCTCTCTCTCTCTCTCTCTCTCTCTCTCTCTCTCTCTCTCTCTCTCTCTCTCTTTCTCTCTCTCTCTCTCTTTCTCCCTCACTATCTATCTCCTTGTCACTCTTTCTCTCTCTCTCACTTTACCTCACTTTCGCTTTATCTCTGCTTATAACTTTTTTTTATCTCCCTCTGTGACTGTGGTTATTCCTATCTGAATTGCTCTCTTCCACTCACTCACTATCTCTCTCTCTCTCTCTCTCTCTCTCTCTCTCTCTCTCTCTCTCTCTCTCTCTCTCTCTCTGTGGCCCTTTTCATTTCCCCCCTCTCCTAGTTTCTTCCCCGACCGTTCCCAGTATGTTTGCCCTTGTCCTCAGAGCTTCTATTTCTACTCCAATAATGCAATATAAATGGAGTATTTTTGTACTCAGCGTCTATCTCTGCATCAAGCACGCTAGATCTCCTCCGCACCATCGAGATCCAACCCTCTGGAATGCTCCCCGGATTTACAAAAACAAAAACAAAACAAAAATTGGGAGAAATTCAAGGCCGTAGCCTCATTAACACGAACGTATACTCTCTCTCTCTCTCTCTCTCTCTCTCTCTCTCTCTCTCTCTCTCTCTCTCTCTCTCTCTCTCTCTCTCTCTCTCTTCCGAAACATCTACACACAAGCCTGTACGGCTGTCGGTGTGAGCTATCTGCTCACTGATTGGCTGCTTAACGATCGATGCGCGGTTGCTATGGAGATTCGTACGCACGAAATATCGACCGACCGGCTTAGCAACTGTTTGGAACATCTAATAAGAGAGTGAGACACCGAGACCGAGGCGGAGGAGAGAGAAAGAGAGAGAGAGAGAGAGAGAGAGAGAGAGAGAGAGAGAGAGAGAGAGAGAGAGAGTGATGTAGAGACATAAAAGAAGAAGAAGAACAAAATGCAGATGATTTTTAAGATTAAAGAGGAAGAAGGGAGAAACTTAAAGGAAAGATATGAACAGAAATAATTTGTTGAGAATTTTTATTGTTCTCGAGCAGACCAAATTAATATCATGATACATTAATTGTCTCATCATCAATATGTAGATGTAATGCTGGTGCCAAGTTTATGAGTCATGCAAGGTTGTTGTTTTCGTGCTTGTATTTCAATACAGCTGCTTTTGCTCACCCTGTTCACGTGGCTTTGGGTGCCACTTGGATGCCCTGGTTCTTGGAGAGGTTGTGGATACCCTCTCTGGTTCTTGTAGAGAGTGTGGATACCCTCTCTGGTTATTGTAGAGAGTGTGGATACCCTCTCTGGCTCTTGGAGAGATTGTGGATACCCTCTCTGGTTCTTGTAGAGAGTGTGGATACCCTCTCTGGTTCTTGTAGAGAGTGTGGATACCCTCTCTGGTTATTGTAGAGAGTGTGGATACCCTCTCTGGTTCTTGTAGAGAGTGTGGATACCCTCTCTGGTTGATGTAGAGAGTGTGGATACCCTCTCTGGTTGATGTAGAGAGTGTGGATACCCTCTCTGGTTGATGGAGAGAGTGTGGATACCCTCTCTGGTTGATGGAGAGAGTGTGGATACCCTCTCTGGTTGATGGAGAGAGTGTGGATACCCTCTCTGGTTGATGGAGAGAGTGTGGATACCCTCTCTGGTTGATGTAGAGAGTGTGGATACCCTCTCTGGTTGATGGAGAGAGAACCCACCACCGGGCTCTCTCAGTCGTATCCCCCGATAATGAAGTCCAGGCCAAGCGGTGCAGCGGCACAGCCAGATGGTTCGTCTCTAGGGCAACCGCGCGATAACTAGTGGCCAGCGGTTCAAGCCTCTGTTCAGGGTGTCCGATGCCGATGTTGGGGTTACACATATACTGATATTTCAGATCTGATGTTCCGTGTCACAGAATAGAGGAAAAGAGGGGATGGGTTGAGAGAGGAGTGAAAGGCATGAACAGATTCTGTAATACTGTAGATTTAGTGCATCCGCCTATCTATAATTGAAAGTAAGTATACTCACACACACACATATATATATATAGAAGATCTTACCTTAAATTCTCTTCATACGACACTGGTGTTTCGAGCGGAGCACAAAGGTGTCGCTTGTCCTCCGCTCTCTTCGAGTATGAGCAGAAAATGAGTTCAAAACCAGATACAACCAGGATACATCGAGCTTTAGACTTAACCACAAAAACAAACAGACACAACTTTAAGTGAATTCATATGGAAACTTAAGGAAACAAAAACTAAATTCCACTTATCATGAAATATAATCGAAAGAGCGCAGCCATACTCAGCAGCAACAAAAAGAAGCAAACTATGCATAGCAGAGAAATATTTCATTCTAAAAACCAAACCAAGCATCAACAAAAGAAGGGAAATATTTTCATCGTGCCCCAACAGAAAGAAACATTTACTACAAAACTACCAGTGGCCCGGAAACGAAAAAACAACAACACAAGGTCGGAACGGCAACCGAACACACCTCAGTTATACCCGAAGAGACCGGGGGACAAGCGACACCTTTGTCCTCCGCTTGAAACACCAGTGTCGTATGAAGAGAATTTAAGGTAAGATCTTCTATATCTATGAAATGCTCCCACAGTTGAGCACTCTTATCAATTATTTCAATTTATCTTCAAACTATATATATATATATATATATATATATATATATATATATATATACATATATTTTATTTTTTCCTTCTTAAATTTTTGTCGTGACACGTGACTTTTTTTATTTATTTGATTACAACAAAAACTGGAGATGGAAAGAGAGAGAGAGAGAGAGAGAGAGAGAGAGAGAGAGAGAGAGAGAGAGAGAGAGAGAGACAGAGAGACAGAGAGAGACAGAGACAGAGACAGACACAGAGAGAGAGACAGAGAGAGACAGAGAGAGACAGAGACAGAGACAGACACAGAGAGAGAGACAGAGAGAGAGAGAGAGAGATGGGGGGCGCGGGAGGTGTAGAGTGACAAAATGTAGCCAGAAGGACGACAAGCATATGACTATACATTCACACCTGCATACGGATGAACAAACACACATATGGTACGACAGTTGGGCACATCAGCGAGGAACAAAAAACAGATGAGTAAAATAATTAGAAATAAGGAGGCAGAGAGACAGGAAAAATGTATATAGATATATATATATATATATATATATATATATATATATATATATATATATATATGTCAATGGTAGGCCTTTCACTTCAAATAATTACAATGTGTAAAGGGTTCAACCAAGGGAGCTTTAAGTTTCAATAAAGTTTTATTCACAGCCAGGTCTTCTCCGTCTGGCTCTCTGCGTGTGAGTTGCTCCGCATTGGGAGATATTTTCTTAAATTCTTGTTTTCTTTCGTTTCGTTTTTCAAACTTTTAATAATTATTTAGGGGGTGTTTCTATCGTGGTAAAAGTTTCCATTCTTTTGTTTAGACTTGTTTTTCTTGTAAGGATGAGGTATTTTACATCAAGGCATAGGCCGCATTTATTAAATATAAAGGCTGCCCTTTCTGTGATTTTCCACAATAGATTATAAACAACCCTCAGCGACCACATCATTCTGGAAACTGAAATGATTCTAACATAGACTTCAACTTATCATGGAAAATTATCAAATCTCCCACTATACCTGAGCACTTTAATTTACTGTTCGGATTAATCTCCCATTATAAACCAATTGATAAATAGCTTAAACTCTTCAGAAATGAGCTGATATTTCTGTCACTCTTCATCAACTCATGATGGTCCAAAAGTTAAGATTGTAGGAAACTATTCACATGAGCAGACTAAATTCTATTTCTCTCGCAAACAGTTACTGCAGACTGCAGACTCTTTACTTATCACAATAATTTTTGTGTGCTGCTGTTTGTGCACTTCACAAATTTCAGGCACCGTTATAAACGGGTACCGACTTCATGGATGTATTTACTGGAGGAACTGTGGACGAATTGCTTTGTTCAGGGAATGGGGAGCGCCCGTGGCTGTGTGGTTAGAGCGTGCGGCGGTGGCTGTGTGGTAAGAGCGTGCGGCGGTGGCTGTGTGGTTAGAGCGTGCGCCGGTGGCTGTGTGGTAAGAGCGTGCGGCGGTGGCTGTGTGGTAAGAGCGTGCGGCGGTGGCTGTGGGGTTAGAGCGTGCGGCAGTGGCTGTGTGGTTAGAGCGTGCGCCGGTGGCTGTGTGGTTAGAGCGTGCGGCAGTGGCTGTGTGGTTAGAGCGTGCGGCAGTGGCTGTGTGGTTAGAGCGTGCGCCGGTGGCTGTGTGGTTAGAGCGTGCGGCGGTGGCTGTGTGGTTAGAGCGTGCGGCGGTGGCTGTGTGGTAAGAGCGTGCGGCTGTGGCTGTGTGGTAAGAGCGTGCGGCGGTGGCTGTGTGGTTAGAGCGTGCGGCGGTGGCTGTGTGGTTAGAGCGTGCGGCGGTGGCTGTGGGGTTAGAGCGTGCGGCTGTGGCTGTGTGGTTAGAGCGTGCGGCGGTGGCTGTGGGGTTAGAGCGTGCGGCGGTGGCTGTGTGGTAAGAGCGTGCGCCGGTGGCTGTGTGGTTAGAGCGTGCGCCGGTGGCTGTGTGGTAAGAGCGTGCGGCAGTGGCTGTGTGGTTAGAGCGTGCGGCGGTGGCTGTGTGGTTAGAGCGTGCGGCGGTGGCTGTGTGGTAAGAGCGTGCGGCTGTGGCTGTGTGGTAAGAGCGTGCGGCGGTGGCTGTGGGGTTAGAGCGTGCGGCGGTGGCTGTGGGGTTAGAGCGTGCGCCGGTGGCTGTGTGGTTAGAGCGTGCGGCGGTGGCTGTGGGGTAAGAGCGTGCGGCTGTGGCTGTGTGGTTAGAGCGTGCGGCGGTGGCTGTGGGGTTAGAGCGTGCGGCGGTGGCTGTGTGGTTTGAGCGTGCGGCGGTGGCTGTGTGGTTAGAGCGTGCGGCGGTGGCTGTGTGGTAAGAGCGTGCGCCGGTGGTTGTGTGGTTAGAGCGTGCGGCGGTGGCTGTGAGGTAAGAGCGTGCGGCAGTGGCTGTGGGGTTAGAGCGTGCGGCGGTGGCTGTGGGGTTAGAGCGTGCGGCGGTGGCTGTGGGGTTAGAGCGTGCGGCGGTGGCTGTGGGGTTAGAGCGTGCGGCGGTGGCTGTGGGGTTAGAGCGTGCGGCGGTGGCTGTGGGGTAAGAGCGTGCGGCTGTGGCTGTGTGGTTAGAGCGTGCGGCGGTGGCTGTGGGGTTAGAGCGTGCGGCGGTGGCTGTGTGGTTAGAGCGTGCGCCCGTGGCTGTGTGGTTAGAGCGTGCGGCGGTGGCTGTGTGGTTAGAGCGTGCGCCGGTGGCTGTGTGGTTAGAGCGTGCGGCGGTGGCTGTGTGGTTAGAGCGTGCGGCGGTGGCTGTGTGGTAAGAGCGTGCGGCTGTGGCTGTGTGGTAAGAGCGTGCGGCGGTGGCTGTGTGGTTAGAGCGTGCGCCGGTGGCTGTGTGGTTAGAGCGTGCGCCGGTGGCTGTGTGGTCAGAGCGTGAGCCGGTGGCTGTGTGGTAAGAGCGTGCGGCGGTGGCTGTGTGGTAAGAGCGTGCGCCGGTGGCTGTGTGGTAAGAGCGTGCGGCGGTGGCTGTGTGGTTAGAGCGTGCGGCGGTGGCTGTGGGGTTAGAGCGTGCGGCGGTGGCTGTGTGGTAAGAGCGTGCGGCGGTGGCTGTGTGGTTAGAGCGTGCGCCGGTGGCTGTGGGGTTAGAGCGTGCGGCGGTGGCTGTGTGGTAAGAGCGTGCGGCGGTGGCTGTGTGGTTAGAGCGTGCGACGGTGGCTGTGTGGTTAGAGCGTGCGGCGGTGGCTGTGTGGTAAGAGCGTGCGCCGGTGGCTGTGTGGTTAGAGCGTGCGGCAGTGGCTGTGTGGTAAGAGCGTGCGCCGGTGGCTGTGTGGTTAGAGCGTGCGGCAGTGGCTGTGTGGTAAGAGCGTGCGCCGGTGGCTGTGTGGTTAGAGCGTGCGGCAGTGGCTGTGTGGTAAGAGCGTGCGGCGGTGGCCTGAGATCATTGTGTTGTGGACAGTCTATATCTAATAAAATAGGTGCAAATCAACATGATTTGTGGTGTCTTCGAACCCACTGTCAAAGGCGGCAAGTCTACTGTGCTGACCACTCATGTTCTCAGTGCGAGTTCAGCGAAACAGAAGCTTAACTGATGTGCTCAAGGAAAATTTAAAAAGATAAACTTGAGGAGCCACAGTGATACAACGGAACAAAATTACCCACAAATATGAAATGAAAATAACTCGAGGTTTTGAGGCAAGATTTGAACTGTTACACAATCAATGAGTCTCTCTCTCTCTCTCTCTCTCTCTCTCTCTCTCTCTCTCTCTCTCTCTCTCTCTCTCTCTCTCTCTCTCTCTCTCTCACTCACTCTCACTCTCTTTCTCTATCTCCCTCTCTCTCTCTTTTCTTCTCTCTCCAATTTCAACTCTTTCTCCCTCTTTCTCTCTCTCTCTCTCTCTCTCTCTCTCTCTCTCTCTCTCTCTCTCTCTCTCTCTCTCTCTCTTTTCCCGTCTGTTTCTCTGTCTCTGTCTGTCTGTCTGTCTCCCCCTCTCTCTCTCTCTCTCTCTCTCTCTCTCTCTCTCTCTCTCTCTCTCTCTCTCTCTCTCTCTCTCTCTCTCTCTCTCTCTCTCTCTCTCTCTCTCTCTCTCTCTCTCTCTCTCTCTCTCTCTCTCTCTCTCTCTCTCTCTCTCTCTCTCTCTCTCTCTCTCTCTCTCTCTCTCTCTCTCTCTCTCTCTCTTTCTTTCTCTCTCCAGCTCTGTCAATTTTTCCCACTTCACATCCGCAAAATCTCATGTAAAGTGTCGCAATCCTATCGTAACCCATACACCAGTACAGTAATACAGCAGTCCCACAATGTTTCTCGTTTGCCTATGTGTCACTCACAGCAACCTTTTAATACCGGACTTTTCAGGTAATTGGTCGCATTAAGTGGACCACTCTCAAGCCAACATGGACGCTTAGTACCAGGAGTGGGAGAGGCCACACAGTTCTCACAGCGCCCCCCCTCTCCACAACCTTTTCAAATCTCTCCTATCTACATACTTCATCCTTATCTGTAAATTCGGTGAACTACTTATCATGAAGGTTTAATGTACCGTTCACTTTCTATGTATAGAGATAGCTTGACTTTCAAAACCTCTAAAGCATTATTTTCCTATAGTCTAGCGCTTTGTCGCCGATGTTGTTTTTATACTTTCTTTATCTCTTCTCATCCTCTTCTCATCGTCACACATCCATCTATCCATCTAAGTGCTTGTTAGGCAAAACGTTTTCTCTTTCTGTCTATCGCATTGCTCATTTCCACACCAGTCTACTTACAATTTAATAAACTCCCCTTGAACTAACGCGCGTGGTACAATTTTTGCTTCCTGGACACTTGACTGGGCGCAGCCTTTCCTTGATATAAACATTGAAATGTTCTTAGACTCCACAAATGTCAATACTTTTATGCTAATCTTGTCACAAAAATACCAAGTTTTGATGCAGAAAAAAATAGCCATGTTTTTATTTGTAACCGAATCTAAATGTTTACTTTATGTTCTTGTGATATTTCTTGACACTATAAATAGACTAATAACTGACTCATTTTTTCCAAATTATTATTACACTACATTCTGGACGTCGGTTTGAATGTCTTTGTCTTTGTATGTGAATTTCTCTATTTCTATCCAAACATTATTTTTCTTGATATTTTTTTTATGTTTTCAATCCACAATATATTGTTCATTCCCATTTAAACATCTTTCTATCTTCCATTTTCCTTTTTGTCTACTCATTAGCCATATCTTTCACCATTTCAGTTTTTGGTAGTGCTTTTATCAATTTCTTGCATTACTGAAATAATCCACCAAGACCTTCACACCCACTTCTTTTATTCTATGTGCCAAAACTCTAAAGAGTTTGGTTTTGACTTTCAATATTTTCTACATACCTCGAAAAGTTCTCCCGAGATCTTTACATCAATCGAGGTTCAAATGTTCGGGATAAAACTTCAATCTTCAGTGTAATTTGTTTTTTCTCACGACCATCCGTTTATGAATTATCAATAATTCTCCTTACTTATCAAACTGTGTGCACAAGTGACACTCTTTCAATGTACTACAGATCTTTACATCTTATCTTACTTAACAAGATCTGATCCGTTGAAACTACATTTGATTTCCTCTTATCTTTTAACTCTCTATTGTGATTTCTTTTACTTTAAATCTTTTACATTGTATGGTAACAATTACCTGCTTGAAATATTATAGAATAAAAAAACAAATGCCATACTCTTGGGTACAACTAAACATAAGTAGAATGATCCGTAGTATACACGGGTGAAAGATGGAATAAAATAACTTGAGGTGTAAGCAATCACCCAACCTGTACTTAAATGGACAAAGATGACATAATACAAAAATTCTTAGAGACGTTTTACCTTAATTGGGGCTTCATCAGTAACATTACAAACATAGGGAATGCGATGTTATATTACCAGACCATTTTAAGGCTAACATTTTTATATCTGGTATTTTAATCTTTCAGCATTCTGTCTCTCAAGTGTGTGTGACGAAAGGTTAACGTACTTGTCAAGGGTGTCGGCGGGTTTCATCTCTGCGCATGTCAGGTCCTTGTCTTATTAACCGTTCAGTTCTCTTGCCACTTGTAGACCTGCCCATCCTATACTCACAACAATGCCTGTTACGATACACTCGTTCGCTCTTTATCAAATATATTTATGTTCCCAATAAACTTTCTGTAACTCTATAATTTTATTAGCACTTAATAATATACCTTACTTTTTGTGTATATTCTTTCAAATATCTAATATAGATATTAGATAGTGACCTAATGCTTACAGGGCCGTCGTGGTCCTTGCTTCAGAACTTTCGCTCTGAAAGCTACAGGGATTTGAACTGGTGGTTCGTGCCACCCTGTTGTGTTTGACCAATGTCCTTTTGAAGGATCTTATCTTCACCATACTCCAGCGCTTCACGTAGGCGAGTTAGTGATACTGCCCAGCGGTAGAGGCTATTTAAGCATGATACAAGTTATGTGATATAAATTTTCATTCAATTGTCCTGTCTTCTCTTATTTTCTTTTCGATTTGAGGTTCTTTTTAAGAGTTTTTTTTTCCTGCTACGTAACATCCTCAGCCCTTGCTGCTCGTTCTGTATGAATATGAACTGTTCACGACCACGAACAAACCCTCTGGTCAGGTTTGTCTGTCATCTTTTAGATCTGTATATTTGAATGCCTATTTTCACTTATGATTCCTGCTTTTGTGGTTACGTCTCCCTTTCTAATCCGCCAATATGTTTGCCATATAACTTTTCTATCTGCATTATTAAATCAGCCCTTTTTTACTTATATTTTACCAAATCAGCGCCTTTTCCCCCATTCAAACAAATGAAATAGTGTATGGTCATATTAACTACATGTATTAAGATCTTCGTAAGGACAAATAACATGTCCTCACTGCTGAATAAAAATAAACGGAAGGCAATAGAGACCAGACCTGTCACTTCTGATGCGCCACATTTTTTTTTCACTTTTTCAGAGCACAATGTCGCTTAGGCCAGAAATTATCCCAGAAATTTCCATCCTTTCTAAACGTTTAGAACAATGCTGTCATAGAGGTATACCAGACTATGCATCGTTTGAAACCAGGAAATTAATCAAGTGTAATCCCGCTTCTCCCTATCCCTAATGACAGCCAGCTCAGTTGGCGGATGTCCATCTAGTTGACCTTTGAATTGTGGGCGAGTTGAACTACAATGAAGCTCGTGGGCGGAACTTAGAGCTTAGTTTTATTTTTCATTTTTCTCGTCGAAAGGACAAACGGTAAAATGATGACTGTGTAAGAGCTTTTGACTTGGTACTATTTTTATCGTATTAGTTAATGTTTCATGAACGATCTCAAAATAAATCTTGAAAGCATTTGCTTATTTTGATTTTGATGATTGTAATTTGTCAACAAACTTACACGGAATTGTTTGGGTTTTTTTTTTTTTTTCGATATCCTCCATGGCATTTAATAATTATTTAGGAGGTGGTTCTACTTGATCTTTGAAGAGGACATTGTAAGAGAAAGATTTATTCCCTGGACGTAACCCTCTACATTATAATATTTAAAAATTCAAGCAATTATAGAGTAAATTATATTTTTGTCAAGAGAAGATAATGTCCAACTGCAAGTAAAGCAATTATCAAATTCGTGATTCTCCTATGTGTAAAGAATAATAATACAAATTTGAAACAATTTAGCTCTCGGTGGGGTTTTGAGAGTAGAATGTTACTGCTCGTCGAAACATTGGCGGCGCATAAGAAGTGATAAATCATCGCCATAATGGTTTGAGATTGATAAAAATCAGGAGCGACAATCAGCCATAAATCTCGATAAAACATGGATCTGTGGTGCTGCGACCTCGGTCCGTTATGTTCAGAGATACCGTGGATTGTATAGATGCGTATAGAAGAATATCTATTTATGAACTTAGTTCACTCGGATGGTTTGCTCTGTACGCAGCACAGGCCAAAGCCACAAGAAAATTGCAACATATAACAGTCCCAGCGTAATGGAGAATTCTTCGTCTCTTGGTGTAACGGTTATGGTAGGTCATAGGTCACAGGTCACAACGCCTGCGCCCTAAGCTCCCGCCCAGCATGTTTGCTGACGTGTACAGGATTTTTTTTTTTTTTTTTTTTTTTATTGTATATATGTACTTTGTGAAAATTGTACGGTTTAAAAGGAAAAGGGTTGCCGATTGACTTGCTGAAGCAAAAGTAATTTTTGACGTTATTTTACAGCAGCTAAAAAAAATTCCTGGAGGCCATATTTAAGCTACGAGGCGTGCTTAAAAACATAACACATTATATCGGAATTATATCTTATAGCTCTGATGGTATTTAAGTATTTCAGGATGATTAAGTCATTAAACAAATTAATATCTTATTTTTCAATTTTTCTCCCTGGTTTTCAACCTTTCAATTTTAGGCTATAATATTGAAGTCTAATCCTGTTTAGACTAAAGGATAATTGTATACAATTTTTTACCATCTCTTACTTCTTTCCAAGTTCGAAATGCTTCGAGACTGCAAGTGAGGCCTTACATTTCAAAACTCAGTTTACATCAAGAGAAAAGAGGTAACTAAGGTACATAACTTTTTCTGGTTAAATCATTGTTGAATTTTATAATGACTCCCCTTAATAAAACTTCAAGGGAATATTTTTTTTTAAATAACAGAACAGGTAAAATATTAAATAGGAAAAAAGGACAAAGAATTTTGTCGCGTTTCAAAAATACTACAAGAGTTAACTTGGCAAAACCAAGAACATATTGAGATAATTGAAGTCGTAAAAAAATGTTTAGTGAAAATATTTTAAACGCTAAAAAAAAAAAACAAAAACAAAAAAAAAAAAACGTTGATTCATTTTTTATAGTTTTGAATTAGGCAGAGCTAAGCAGTTGGAGGCGAAATAAACCTTTTTAGAGCGTTAAATGAAGGAATCAATAAATTGAAACTCAGGCAACTGAAAGAAAATGTTTTCAAGCCGATAGACATGAGGTCAAGCCTAAAAAAATAGATTCCAGGTACATGCCTAAAATAGTAAACCTAAATATAGGAACACCCATAGGCAACCTGGGTTATTTTACTTATATTTGAAAATATTTTTCGTATGTCTTGGTTTGATAAAGATTATTGTGTCATTTTAGATTTAGCTTTTAGCCTACACTTGTTACTCTCATCAATTTGTTTTTGATCTCACTTCAATTCAGTTCAGTCACGTTCAATATCATTGTTTGTTATAATTTCTTGGCCAAGCTTATTAAGGTTTTTGTTTGCTTTCATATTTTTTGGTAAAAATCTTGTGGTGGTAGGACGTATATATATATATATATATATATATATATATATATATATATATATATATATATATATATATATACATATCAAGAAATAAATAACGCGTGCACTCACTTTAGAGCTTGCTAATGATTGATACATTTCAACCTACCAACCACCAGCATCATCACCATCACCGTCACCATCACCATCACCATCATCACCAACATTATCACCATCACCATCACCATCACCATCACCATCACCATCACCATCACCATCATCATCACCATCACCATCACTATCACCTTCACCATCACCATCATCACCAACATTATCACCATCACCATCACCATCACCATCACCATCACCATCACCATCATCACCAACATTATCACCATCACCATCAATCTGTATTCTAATAATGAAAAACGGGGAATGTTAATCCGTAATATGAAATCTACGATAGCGGAAAGTTTTCTATTAAACTGGAAGAGGAAAGAAGAATTTAAACATTCGAAGAGAAAGGCAAACAATGCCATGGGTTCAGTAATTTTGTATATCTTCAAGGCGTGCTCAAAATAAAATCAAAATTAAGCCACGATTAGTACAATACGATGGTTATGTCCTTGCATAAAGAAAATTCGCTGTATGGCAGCTCTTGGTCAATGTTAATCAAAAAGAATTTAGGTGGGAAACCAAGTGCTGGATGGGATGTTAACAAGACCAACAGTTCAGTTGTCCAATGACAAGTGTGTCAGAAAAGAAAAATAAGAACATTGAAGAAGCATGGTCAGAGAGGGAAAGAAAAGAAATATGGAGAACACGGCATTGGTAGAATGCGCGATAAATAGTTAGTTTTAACTCAAGCCTCTGATTTCCCATAATAGAAAATCTGTATAGAATGATATGAATGGTTAGGTTTACGTTTCAAAGATCACAATCTCATATGGATTGAGACTTCTTTTGATGAGATGCTTTTCTACCAAACCTGACTTTGGACTCTCATAAACAACACATTCAGGATACAACTGAAATACATGCGTATTCAGCGTTCAAGCAATTGAAAATATATCTAAAATCAGAATTTTATGAATGGAACGTGCAATTTACATAGCTGACACATACACAAGGATTTAAATCTCACTTGTAAGTGAGTAGCCTGGACAACGCATAGTCAAAGCTGCCCAAGACTGTAGTTCGTGCACTTCAGGACAGGATGGATGGTTCCTGAGACAAGAGGTGGAAGTCCTGCCTAGCGCCTTGGTGGTCACTCACCACTTCATACTTCAATCGGCAGCAAAAGGCCATGCCGAACATCATCGTTTATCACCCCAGGATTATTCACGTGTATCAGTGAGTCAGGTTTGGGGCCAAAGGGGCAAACGAATAAGCTCCATATCATGAGCCCGTGGAAAGGCTTGGGGGAAAAAAAGGGACGACAAGCATCAGCATCAAAGAAGATAATAAATTCTTCTATGGAATTCTCTAATTTATACCTGAAGCTTTCCCTATGCCAATCATCATGCGCAGACATTAAATATATAGCAAAGCTGATATGTAGTCATGCATGATGTTAATGCATTATTATGTGTATTTTTAAATGTTTGAATTGTAAATGTTTTTATTCACAAAGGTGTGAAAGATATGTAGCATCCGCTATCACTGTTTATCAGTCTGTTTACCAATCAATGCTCATGTGATTTTTAAAGTTGTTTCCGCGAAGATTTCGGACAGCCTTAACAAACTTTTGGATACAAGATGGTCAGTCCAGAACCCTGCATGAAATCCGGCGGCTTCGATACACGTTCGTAATGAGTAGAGAAAGCGATGACGTCACTTCCCTCTGACGCCACTTCGTAAGCGTCTCTAAACGATTTATAGTTTTCAGCAGCAGGATTTTTTTATGTGTATAAACAAGTCCAAGTGATTAGGGGATGTCTGCCTCATGTTGAGCTTTATGTCCAGTCAGTACACCATCAATACTTCTTGACTGTAACATCTTCATGGATAAGGTAGGGGAATAGCACTTGAGAACCATTTTTTTAGACCCGACTGTGTATGTGACATCACATTTTTGTCTCTTGATAGCTAATAATTTTAACAGCCGGGTGTAATTAGTTTATGAAACTTAAAGATTTTCAAACCTGGTTTTGATAGATCAAAAGGAACGGCATTCGCGTTAAGACCGAATCACATTTAGATTGAGAGAATGGAGAATTTTATAGCAAACTAAAGGTTTTCTATGTCGTGGCATTACTTTGGTGAAGGAATAAAATTAATGTAACATAAAACGATTTATTGTAAAATAATGAATCTTGTCTCTCTTATCTTCTTTCGGACATCTCTGTCTCTTTCTTTCTTCTCTTTGCTCTTTCTATCTATCTGTCTATCAACACACTCTCGGTTCAAACTATATCACCCTGTTGAATCTTGTTTCCCTCACTCTCGCAATTCACAGAAAAAAATATTGAAAAGTAAATAAACCAACAAAAACACCTCATGTATTTTGTATCCTTTAATGAAGATTGTGTTATAGTTGATTTAATTGAAATCAATTAAAGATCTTCTTGCAAAATTATTCCACTAGTTTTATAATCGCAATATTAATAATAATTAATAATAATGATAGTAATAATAATAATAGTAGTAGTAGTAATGGTAATACCTCGCACAAATCAGCTAACAAGGAAATGATGAAACACACACATGGGCTAACGTCATGAGAATTTTCGTACCATTTACAATCAAGGTACAGCGACTCCAGAGGCACATACACCTCATTATAAGTACATAACAACAACAGCTACAATAACATCATCATCAACAACAACAGCATATATTAACAACAGAAACAACAACAAAAAACAATAACAATGACGTGGTTACGGCGAAAACAAGGTCGAACTAGCTTATCATTTTAACAGCAAGGCGATCAACAGTTGATGGCTACAACCTGCGATATTCTATCATCTCTAACTGGCCATTATTCTACAGAAAATTTGATGTTTGATCTTTTCCAGTAATTTGTGTAGATTACCCATATTAAGGGGTTTGCTTCAGTCTTTCCTATGCTTACTTCTCGCAGCTTCCTGTGTAGGCAGAGTCACCACGATCCGAAGCAGATCAAGAGGTCTATAGCTGTCTTATTGTGACAAAAACTTCCCGATTTTCAGTGTAGGCCTACTCAACCACGGAGCAGGTCCATCCCCCCCTTTTTTTTTTTTGCAGTTGCTGATGTAAATCAATCAGTTACAGACAATCAAACCTCATTTCCAGTTCGAACAAGGAGTTTATTTTTGCTCGCAAAGAATACTTGAATTGCAAAGTGCTCAAGAAAACTTCTGTTGGATAAAAAAGCAACAACTTGCAAATGCATCTCTCAAATAGATTCTATAGTGCAGAGCTAACAAGCTAATAATCCCACTCAGACGCCTGAATTGATCAAAGAAACACAAATTTTCACAGTATGGAATTTTGTCCGCAAAACTTCAACACCATTCTAAACATTAAAATATATATATATATATAATAATAATAATAATAATAATAATAATAATAATAATAATAATAATAATAATAATAATAATAATAATAATAATAATAATATTAATAATAATAATAATAATAATAAAACCAACCACACTGCCTCAAGAGTCGACTGGGTAAATTGAAACTCGACATCATCCTCATTCTCCTCCTAATCATCATCATCATCATCATCATCATCATCATCATCATCATCATCATTATCATTATCATCTTCTGTGTCATACATCTTTCGTCACAAGTTATTGAAACACCTTGATGTATGTACAGACTGAGGTTGGCGAGAAGAGGGTCAAAGAAGCCACTCTCACACAATAAAATTTAATGATAGTAGATTTAAGGAGTGCGTCAGGAAAAGTGTCCAATGGCTGGATTCGTACCATGACGTGTGTTGTAAGAAAGAGGGATCATGAGTATTTCAATGACGATAGACTGACCTGGTGATTGTAATCGGTATGGCGGTAGGATATCACAATCCTTGTGTTGAAAATGGTCGTAACACAAATGATTAGGAATTAGGATAAGAATGAATGGTAAAACATAGGATACAAAGTGAGAGAGAGAGAGAGAGAGAGAGAGAGAGAGAGAGAGAGAGAGAGAGAGAGAGAGAGAGAGAGAGAGAGAGAGACAGAGACAGAGACAGAGACAGACAGACAGACAGAGAGAAAATGATCGGGAGAGAGAAAGAGATGAGAGACAGAGAAAGAGATGAGAGACAGAGAGAGACAGAGAGAGACAGAGAGAAAGAGAGAGATGGAGAGGGGTAGTAGACAGGGCACACACACACACACACATATATATATATATAATATATATTATGTATATATATATATATATATATATATAATATATATATATATTATGTAAACGTTACTACTAATCTTAAATTCACACACCATTTTAAAACTGCATTTCGATTATTTCATTATGGTAGCTCTTTTTGTCTTATTTTAGAATAAACAAATGGAGTTTTGATAATTTTAAAGATCTCTCACTGATTCGTAAAATTAGGTAATTTATTAAGTTACGAAATAAAACCACACCATCTAATGGCAAAAGCGCTACTTTTTGCTTGTCGTATGATAACTTTGTCACGATTCAGTGAATATGATGATGATGATGAAGATGATAATGGTGATGATGATGATGATCAAAATGCTGATGAAAAAATTATGATGAAAATGTATGATAAAAATATTGATGATAAAATCATAATGATGAAGATAATGACGAAGATGATAGCCATTAAATTATTATTGATATTGATATTGATGATATACCACTATAGTGAGTAGGAGGACGAAAATGACAGAGATGATGATGATGATGATGGTTGTGGTAGTAGTAGTGAGAGTGGTGATGGCGTCAAAAATAACAATAACATTGTAATGAAAATAATTATGATGAGGACAAGAATGAACCTAATGAAAAAAATCAATCTCATAATTATGGGACCATTGTGGATGGATACAGTGATACAAAAATGATTTCATACATTGGTTCACAGTCATAATAAAAAAAAGAACCAACGAAAGCCAGGACTAGTTATCAGTGAAACGACAAATTAATAATCTCACATTATAGCAGGGTTGTTCTTCTTCGAAAAAAAATTAGTCAGCTGTGAGAAACCTATGATCAAAAACTATTTCTGGTATAAATAAAATCGCAAACACTTCCTTACTGACAAAGCCACCGCAACTTATCGTGCAAAGTTCATATTTCTTGAACTATGATACAAACTATAATATTCATATTGGTACTACACAAATATTTTAGAAAATATTCTTCTTCTTCTTCTTCTTCTTCTTCTTCTTCTTCTTCTTCTTCTTCTTCTTCTTCTTCTTCTTCTTCTTCTTCTTCTTCTTCTTCTTCTTCTTATTATTATTATTATTATTATTATTATTATTATTATTATTATTATTATTATAATAATAATAATAATAATAATAATAATAATAATAATAATAATAATAATAATAATAATAATAATAATAATAATAATAATAATAATAATAATAATAAGAAGAAGAAGAAGAAGAAGAAGAAGAAGAAGAAGAAGAAGAAGAAGAAGAAGAAGAAGAAGAAGAAGAAGAAGAAGAAGAAGAAGAAGAAGAAGAAGAACAAGAAGAACAAGAAGAGTCATAATCATAATCATAATCATAATCATAATAATAATAATAATAATAATAATAATAATAATAATAATAATAATAATAATAATAATAATAATAATAATGATAATGATAATGATAATGATAAGAAGAAGAAGAAGAAGAAGAAGAAGAAGAAGAAGAAGAAGAAGAAGAAGAAGAAGAAGAAGAAGAAGAAGAAGAAGAAGAAGAAGAAGAAGAAGAAGAAGAAGAAGAAGAAGAAGAAGAAGAAGAAGAAGAAGAAGAAGAAGAAGAAGAAGAAGAAGAAGAAGAAGAAGAAGAGCTTAATATTTAATAATGATGGTTATAGAAATGATTACAAGTCAAAATGAACTCCAGTCATTATCATAATATTCCTTTTTGTGAAAAAGAACATTGTCTCCCAAAAAAGTTCGTTAACAAATATAATAAAAGTGCCATAGGCTTCAAATACACACAACCAGTGTTCCACAGTCAGAAAATACAACAGAAGCATCACAAAGTCCAGTACCGATGAGAATGTATCATGAGAAGTATGGCTACCCAAGCACACCATAATCATCCTGTAGTGATCCTAGCACAACCTGTCTATATTAAACATCTACAATTTTCCTGGATTAAATATTCATAGAGTCTTCCTTTCACCCTTACAGATGCCTTTAATATACGATTACATTCTTTTCCTTTATACATTTAGCCTTTCAGTATCTCCTCCATGCATACACAGACATACAAAAGACATGTTATCTGTTTTCTCCAGTTTTTTTTTTTTCATTGATAATTTTGTCTTGCAATGAAATCAAAAAGCGACTGAGGGTTCAGACTCCAAAGTCAGCTGGACAGTTTAGTAGATGATTGAAACACCTCGACAAATTCGTCCACAAAATATTCTTAATTATGAGACCATTAGGAAAACCAAGTGCAATAAGCTGTTGGTTGATAATATGAATACTCAATATTGTGTTGGTCAGGCTTTAACAAGAAATGATACTAATAATTCAATGATAAGGCTTTGTAGTTTTAATCAGAGAGATTTGGAGTTAAATGTTTGTTGATCATTCTTTGTGCGATGCCACCAATTGAAAACTCAAACCACTTTGTTTTTAAGATGGGTGCAGGGTTTGACTAGTGAGTGAAGCTTATGGCAAGAGACTTGCCAATATATCTTTGAGATTCCAATAAAAAGGGAAAAGATTTAATTTGTGTAATCACACTTTCAAAACACAAAATCTTTTCCAATTCCATATAAATTGGCTATATCTGATCACCTCGATGAAAAATGTCAATGTTCTTGACTTCCTTACATTTATATAATAATTTTGTAGGCCCTTCCTTTTTGTTCTTCACAAAATATTGTCTAGAATTTTTTTTTTCCGTTTAACTGTCCCATAATATAAAAACTATTTTGAGCATCTGATCATTCAAACCTTCTTGTGAAGGGACAAGTCTACTTCAGGTCCATGAAGTCCTTGTCATTTACAAAAAGACAATAATAGCAATTATCATCTTAGAAGATATTTTTACTCTCACAAATAATGACCCAGAGCAAAGCCATGCCTCAAAAAAGCTCAAAATTATGAAAGAATCGAGATAAAGTAGGTCTGCAGGCTCAGGGCCAGAAGAGAATCTTACTTTCTCTTTAAAGTTCTTAAAAGAATTGTGATGGAAAGAGTCAAGTTTACTACAGCTTTTATCAGAAAATGATGATCAAAAGGGTGAGTTTCCTCAACAAAGGCATTATTTATTCTATTTTTTCTTGGTCGCAGTCAGGACACATTTGATCAACTCTCTCAAAGCAGGGCAAGATTTCGTAGATTTAACTCATGACAGCATCGTACTAAATGATACAGAGTTGGGAAAACCCCCATATTCTCTCTTCATCTAAATTATTGACAGAATTGGGCTAGAAGTATGATTTTATACCTCGTGCTGGTTGCAGTGGAAGAACAAAACATGGAGATCAAGGATTTAAACCTGTTGTCTCTCAGGCTTAACAGTTACAGGCAATAAAAACACATTCGTTTATTTTGACCAGTTAGCATTAAACATTGAGGCTAAAAATCACATTGCCTTAATGACACAAAACTAATTAACGTTTAATGAGAAAATAAAAAATGGCTACATACAATAAGCAGTTTCGAGTCATACATAATGTCGCCATACCAAACACTTAGTCAAACTTAAGAATATTCCTGCTATGCAGATCAAAAGGCTGTCACTTAATTTAAAAAAACCAATACAAGTTTATTCTGTCTAAAAGGCAATGAGATTAGGAGAAGATAAAGTGTATTAGGAGAAGTGGCACTAGATGAGTGTACCTTATTGGTCTTTATTAATATCTGTTACACAATGCTGTCATATGAAGGAAGGTTGGTATGGTGAAGTGACATATTTTTTCTCTGGAGGTCAACTTTGAAAAATTAACTACTAATTCATTCATTAATTAATTAATCGATTAAATAAATTAAAGAAAGAAATATTTATAATATGTTTTTATTTTTCATCATCATTAAATATTTTTCGATTTATGCAAAGAGGTTGATAGAAACTTTTCTTGCCTATACAGTTAAAAATAGCCCATATTATTTCAGAGTTATATTGTTCTGTGTTAAAACTCCAATAGATGACTTATATATATAGTTCCAGAGATTTTTAATGAGGTGCATTACTTATATTCTAGATATTATTACAACCAGGACTCCTTTTATTTTGTCTAAAAAATTTACGATTATTATTTCGTTCATCTTGGGTCAAAGCATTTCTTAAATCAGACATATGAAGCAGAGGCATAATATGACCCTTAGCTTCATGTTTCATGTTCAGTTTTTGATGTTTTGTGGGTTGTTGTTTTTTTTTTTTTGTTCCATTGGTTTCTCACTAATGAGATGGCAACTCGACCAAAAAAGTCAGAAATTCAAAAATAGTAGACTAAGAAATTTTGACATGAAAAATAAAAGTATTTTCTTAAAAAACAAAATTTACCATCATAAAGTTAAAAGAGTATAAGTTTTATTAGACTTCTAAAATCTTGATATCACCAAGCATACAGAAAAGAGAGCTTAATGAAAAATCTTACTGACCGTTTAATTAAATTGATGATAAAATAATCTCATTGCACTCTTTTACATACTGATTTTGTACTGTTGTGCTTTCAATACAAAGAGTTCTATAGTATAACTAAGCATTAAGGCATGCATTATCATATTTTTTTTTAAATTGGGAAGATATGTTGTCCTCAGGGGCTAAGCTGAAATTACATCTTTAAGTGCTAGCAAAAATAGAATCTAAGAATTATACTGACAAAAAATATGACATTACTGACTATAACCTTCATTCAATTCAGAACATGATAAAGCAGAAATCTTTGACAGATATTTTTGTCAAACTGATGCTCCACTAACCACAACTGAAATGAGATAAAGTCAGGGCTTCAAATGATATTAAACTATTTCATAGCAATAACACAAAAATATCATAAAATTTGAAAAGAAAACAACTTCTGGGTTAGACATATTGAAGCACTACAAGGATAAAACTGAGAAAGACAGACTTAAAAAGGAAAGGTAAAACAGAAGAATGGTTTACCCTGGAGCCGGCAAACACAGAGATTACACGACAAAGCTACGATAATTTGTTAAAGAGTGATGAATGTTCATTACACCTATGTTATAGCAAATTTAACGCAAAAGTCAGGAGACTACAAGATGGAATTATAATTTCTTCAGCCTCATTCTGCGTCACAGAGTAACTCTACAGTGAAAATGTTTATATAACAAGTGAGAAAGGGTATGAGTACACATTTCAATTGACCCGTGTTTTTATTAAGTAAAACTAGGTATAGAAATCATGATGGCATCAATCGTTAATAAGAATTATGAGTAAACAATGGAAGAATGCATAACAGCTGTTAGATGAGGAAGGCATGGCAAATGTTTTATGAGAATGGTTTGACTTTTCCAGTGAAAAAAAAATTGAATCTTCTTTTATGCTACCATATACAGCAAATTTTACAATATAAAAGCCTATTTAAACCATATTTTTTGTTTGGAAATTCCTTCACCATTTTGTCTAAAAATAAAAGAATAAAAGAATAAAATTGTATTACAGGATTGTTTTTATCTCCTTCATAAACCCTAGTTTGGTTTCCTAAGACATGAAGTTGAAAATGCTGATGCAGTTTTAGTCCATGAACCTGGAATGGCCAACGTTAAGTTGTTAAGCCCACTGCTGTCCTCATGTCACAAACTTGAGGTACTTGTGATAGAACTATTGATATCCATATCACTTTCAAGGAAATAATAGAAGGGTTGCGCCCAAGGAGTGACAAAAATTAGAGACGACGTGACAATCTCTGCTAAATGAAGTTAGAGAAATAAAACATTCAGACATAGGTGGTGTAATTCACGACACTGCCTGGGAAAAGCCAATTTAGAGCATAGTTTCCATTTTGAGGTGAAGAAAAAAAGTGAGCAAGGTCGATGTGAAGTAATAGGCCAATCATGTTCTTTAAAAGGTTTATAAAAATTAAAACCTTCCAATTGGATTAACAAAACATGAAATGTCTTTCTGACAAGGATAGGTTTGTGGGCTTGGTATGACCAGCAATACTTTGTTAACTTCTTCATATTTAACAATATTTTTTTTGCTCTTTCTGTTAAAATGTAAAATGTAGATGATAAAATCTTTTTTTACTCGAGCTGGGTTTTGTCAAATCTAATCACATGTTGATAAATTCAGAAGAAACAGGTACAAACATAAATAGTAATAGTCAATGAGAACAGTTTGTGCCAATAACAGTCCATGTAGAAAAGTAGAAGTGTAAATTTGAATGCAAAGAGAAAAATATGTTGTAAAAAAAGTCTATGACACTTGAAAGAAAATTTTGCTCTATTAAAATCAAAAAGTGTGACACATTAGGTCTAGAGTGAGTATAGTTTATACTTTGACAAATTAATGTCGTGACCTGTACCATATGAGAATTCATCAGTATAAAGAAAGTTATATCAGGATACAAGGAAAAGAAAAAAAGAGCTTTCATCAAGGACAAAAAATTCACACACCAACACACACACACACCATGACATTTCAGTGTGGTTTGTAATTAACTAAGTAACTAGTTTAATATCTATGAAATTAAGACGAATATGTAGATACAATACTTGCTTGTAACACATAATAATCTTCAGTCATTAAAATAAAAGAAATAATTAAAGAGAGGTGAGAGGCGTAGTCAATAAAACCAAAAAAAGCTACACCAAGATTGGAAACTATGATGGGAGCATATCATATTCTAATGGCAGAACCAACATGAGATGTAATTCATGTAAGGCCCAGTTAACACCTTTTTCTGTAGAGGAGAGATAAACCAAATGCTGGTGTCTGTAATGATGAAGATAGATACATATTATGGAAACAGCAAGAGCAAGAAATGTTTAGAATGGAAAAACATAATTATAATTATCATTAACAAAATGTAATGATGTAGTGATAATGTAAGATTACGATGAGCTAGATGAAAGTTGTGATGAAATCAATGAAAAAGAATGGTGCAAATGGCTATATGGCTTTTCCGACTATGTATCAGCTTCTGTGCACAGAATTGAACCATCCAAGATTGGCAAATTAGATACAACAGTTGCCAAGATCAGTAAATGATTATCATAATCAATACAGGACAGAAAAAGTTTATTCATGACCACATGAATGAAGCAAATTAATGTACAAAAAAAAAATAAAAGCTAAATGAAAAAGCAAAAACAACAGCAAAACATGAACCCTTTATGTCAAGAAATAATGACTCAATGAGAACAGAATGAAACACACAATTTTAAATACTATACTGTCCACAGTCTGAGAAATACTGCCACACAGAATTGACGTCAGAGCTGGACTGATGCGTAGTCCTATCCACAACTCTGGTTGCCTCATAAGTTTGGACAAAGGTTCAAAGGGCATTTGATAAAGTTCAGGGCTTTTGCCATGTCTGCAATCAACAGTCCCAAAATGCCTTTCTGTATGATGATTCAAACATCTCTTGTAGCGAATCCGTGATTAGTATGCCTTGGGATATATCACAGTCATCTCTCTTGGATTTATGGGCACTTCACTGAGTGTCAAGAGCATTAATTTGCATGTTTTTGCTAAGAATACAGTAGAAACAACATGTATCTTTTGTAAGAATACAGTAGAAACAACATGTATCTTTTGTAAGAATACAGTGGAAACAATGCGAATCTTGTCTGACAAACACTTGCAGCGATATTTTTCACACAAGTATCAAAAAGTATGGTTCTATTGTAAAATGCTGGAAATTCATGAAAAAAAAATATACCTTTATTACTAGATTGGTAGCTTTTAACACCTCAACGAATAACAAGTTCTAGAAAAAAGACTTAAATAAAAAGGTTCTCTGTCTAAATTTCTTCCCTCAGTTCTGGTAAAAAAAAAAAGCAGCTAAGAAATCGTCACTGCCATTATGAGAGATAGTATCCTCTGCAGGGGATAGAGCAGTTTTAGTGGTCTAGCACTGCAAGAAACGAGCATGGAACTGATCAGTCAATGTTAATCTAGAATAAAATCTGTCGGGCTTGATCAAATCATGCCACTGTGCAAGACACAAGAAGTTTGTTAAGGATCAATTATAAAAAAAGATACATAAAATATTTCATGGTTGAAAGAATTCATACTGAGCCGCGATGCCCAGCTGGAGATATAAGAAATATCATAGACTGAAACTTGGTCTGAGGGCAGGGAGTGTTTTGCCCCATTTCATTTATCTTTTTTTTTTCTCACAAGATCAGGGGCACAGATTAAGTGGATATTCAACATCTCCTGGGATAGAGCCATTGAAGAACCCTCCTTTTGAAAATTATTGAAATATCTCTAATTTGCTGGAAGATATCTGCCTTCAGTCTTTCAATCTGCATTTTCCTCTCTGTCAAATTTTTTGTAATCATCTTCTTGTTCAATTTGGAAAAACAAATGTCAGAATTGCTCAAAGCTCAAGGGTTTTCATATTTAGAGTCTTCAACCATGTAAGAATTTCAGGCGAAAAACACATTCTTTTCTCTTCTTCTCTTGAGTGTTTCTGGTGAAGCCAAGTTTTCTCACCTTCTCAGCTCCTCTGTGCCCAATTTAAGGACAGCCTTTGAAACAAAGCAACGCAGTCTTTTTCTGATTGATTAATTATCATGCAAGAGTGCCAGTGTAGAGAAGTTTATAGAAACGAGAGGTCCACATGTACAGTGTATCAATAGATATAGGTTCAAAGATGAAAATCACACAACTAAGTTTGTTGATAGTAACATCCAGCACACCGCTAGGGAGAAACAGTCTTGCCCTAAGTAGAATCATCTTCATTTGAGAAAATACATTGATGGTGACACATCATAATCTCCTTACAGAGACTTAGTTGTAAATTTATCTCCGAATACAACTATTCAACCTAATCATAGTAAGATTCCGATTGTTTACCAAGCAAATTTCAAAACCCAGGGAAAAGGAAAGTATTGCCCAGGTGGCAAAACTTTTGCCAGGCTGATTATCCCTCTGTCTTTGATAGCTTTCATAGTTTGTCAGAATGAAGATTCCCAATAATGCCGTGTATAACTAGGGCTTGTAAAAATGGAGAATCTCTAATTACAGAGGGGCAGGAAAGTTGATCCATCAGGGTTGTTAACGTCCCGTCTTAAAACTGACAGATGGCATGTCCCCTCCCCCACCACCACCGCGGTCTCCACGGCTCCTGCCTCCTCTGTCTCTGTCTCTGTCTCTGTCTCTGTCGCGCTCTAACCCCGCCTCGCTCGGCTCTTCCTTCACGCTTGGCTCTATCGTGAAAGCCATGCCCTCGGCAGAGTTTGTCGACTCCTCTGGCGTTTTGGACATTTCATGATCGTGGTCGTGGTCCTGGTGGTGCCGGTGTTTGTGATGGAACGCCTGCAGGGAGAACCGGCGGTGGGTCTGCTTCCTTCCACCTCGCCGCTTGGAGATGTGTGGGTTGTCTTTCCGCATAGTTTTAGTCTTATAGATCTGGAGCTGTGTGTAGAGCTTCTTCAGCTCCGCCTGAGGAAGAGGGAGAAGTAAAGTGTTGGAGCTGCAAGATACCTGCACTGTACTAGTGAGGAGGAAGGAATTTTTAAGTTGCGAGATACCTGCACGCACTGTGCTAGAGGGACGGAAGAGAAAAGATAAGACTTCAGACTCACACACAAACCATTATTCAAAAGAACAGTAACGTAATAGAGCTAGGAGCAGATTGAAAGACAAGTAAACATTGCCTGCTCAAGCCTCAGAGGATCTTCAGGAATAATGATCGTTAAACAAAGTGGAAGAGTGTTGAACATAACAATTTTGTTCTAAGATTATCTGCGGTAATAGCTTAGCTCTCGTTCTACACATCTTTCTCTCTCCGTCTCTCTCTCTCTCTCTCTCTCTCTCTCTCTCTCTCTCTCTCTGTCTCTCTCTCTGTCTCTGTCTGTCTGTCTGTCTGTCTGTCTGTCTGTCTGTCTGTCTCTCTCTCTCTCTGTGTCTCTCTCTGTCTCTCTGTCTCTGTCTCTCTCTCTCTCTCTCTCTCTCTCTCTCTCTCTCTCTCTCTCTCTCTTTTTTCCAGTCATTCTGCTTGATCAAGATCTCAACTCGTTACTATAATAATGCTTAGGTTTTGTCTCTATAATTATTTTCACTCACACTCTCTACCTTTCCCCATTTCCGGGACATCCAAAATTTCTACATCAAGTACAGCTTGCTTGCTCTCTCTCTCCCCTTCTCTCTCTCTCTCTCTCTCTCTCTCTCTCTCTCTCTCTCTCTCTCTCCTTCCCCCCCCCTCTCTCTCTCTCTCTCTCTCTCTCTCTCTCTCTCGTTTTCCAGTCATTCTGCCTGATCAAGATCTCAACTCGTTACGATAATAATGCTTAGGTTTTGTCTCTATAATTATTTTCACTCACACTCTCTACCTTTCCCCATCTCCAGGACATCCAAAATATTTTACATCAAGTAAAGGTTGCTTGCTCTCTCTCTCTCTCTCTCTCTCTCTCTCTCTCTCTCTCTCTCTCTCTCTCTCTCTCTCTCTCTCTCTCTCTGTCTCTGTCTGTCTCTGTCTGTCTGTCTGTCTGTCTGTCTGTCTCTCTCTCTCTCTCTCTGTGTCTCTCTCTCTCTCTCTCTCTCTCTCTCTCTCTCTCTCTCTCTCTCTCTCTCTCTTTTTTTTTCCAGTCATTCTGCTTGATCAAGATCTCAACTCGTTACGATAATAATGCTTAGGTTTTGTCTCTATAATTATTTTCACTCACACTCTCTACCTTTCCCCATTTCCGGGACATCCAAAATTTCTACATCAAGTACAGCTTGCTTGCTCTCTCTCTCCCCTTCTCTCTCTCTCTCTCTCTCTCTCTCTCTCTCTCTCTCTCTCTCTCTCTCTCTCTCTCTCTCTCTCTCTCTCTCTCTCTCTCTTTTTTTTTTCCAGTCATTCTGCTTGATCAAGATCTCAACTCGTTACGATAATAATGCTTAGGTTTTGTCTCTATAATTATTTTCACTCACACTCTCTACCTTTCCCCATCTCCAGGACATCCAAAATATTTTACATCAAGTAAAGGTTGCTTGCTCTCTCTCTCTCTCTCTCTCTCTCTCTCTCTCTCTCTCTCTCTCTCTCTCTCTCTCTCTCTCTCTCTCTCTCTCTCTCTCTCTCTCTCTCTCTCTCTCTCGCTTTCTCTCTCTCCCTTTTATATCCCTCACCGTCCTCCCACTTTCTAACTCCCTCATCCAACTTGCTCGCGTTCCATCCCTGTAAGGCTCAGATTCCATCCTCATCTTTATTTTCACAGCCTCGTCTCACTGAGACGGATCCCCTTAAACTGACCCGTTTTTCACAGGCTCGTCTCACTGAGACGGATCCCCTTAAACTGACCCGTTTTTCACAGGCTCGTCTCACTGAGACGGATCCCCTTAAACTGACCCGTTTTTCACAGGCTCATCTCACTGAGACGGATCCCCTTAAACTGACCCGTTTTTCACAGGCTCATCTCACTGAGACGGATCCCCTTAAACTGACCCGTTTTTCACAGGCTCGTCTCACTGAGACGGATCCCCTTAAACTGACCCGTTTTTCACAGGCTCATCTCACTGAGACGGATCCCCTTAAACTGACCCGTTTTTCACAGGCTCGTCTCACTGAGACGGATCCCCTTAAACTGACCCGTTTTTCACAGGCTCATCTCACTGAGACGGATTCCTTTAAACTGACCCGTTTTTCACAGGCCCATCTCACTGAGACGGATCCCCTTAAACTGACCCGTTTTTCACAGGCCCATCTCACTGAGACGGATCCCCTTAAACTGACCCGTTTTTAACTGGGGGTTACTTCTCAGAAGTTAACCTCGCTTCCCACCCCACAACTTTGCTTTCTCACAAATTCCTTAGAAATTATGCTCGAATTTTCGGAATCCTATGGAGCTGATATCTAATGCTAAGTCCTGAGTTTCCGGTACATTGTGAATTCTTTAACGTCTCCAAAGTCCCGGTGAGAACTCACTCTTATGTCCTCTGGGTCCATCTCTGTGAGGCTGATCTCACCCACCTCGACGTCCCCGTTGGAGGAGATGCCGACGTTGAGCTTCATGGTCTCTGGGGAGGCCGAGTCCTGCACGTCGGACTGCGAGTATGCCCTTGACCTTGAGTGGTCCTCGTCTGGAGGCCGATGGGCGTACCAGAGCTGCGGCAAGAGGAAAAAAAAAACAGTTGGCATTGCGATCCAAGATTACATATACGAGAAAAAATACGTTGGAGGAAAAAAAAAACAGTTGGCATTGCGATCCAAGATTACATATACGAGGAAAAAAAACCAGTTGGCATTGCAATCCAAGATATATATACGAGGAAAAATACATTGGAGGGGAAAAAAACAGTTGGCATTGCGGTCCAATATATATATATAAACGAGGAAAAATACGCTTTGGGGGGAGGGAAACAAGTGGCATTGCGGTCCAAGATTATATAATTTTATGCGAGGAAAAATACGTTGAAGGAAAAAAAACAGTTAGCATTGCGGTCAAAGATATATATATATATATATATATATATATATATATATATATATATATATATATATAAGAGGAAAAATACATAAGAGGAAAAAAAAGGATCTGAACATGACAGAAAAGTTTTAAAATCCTATTTGAAACTTTAAAGTCAGCAACTTAACTCCACTTTAAACCGTAAAGAGATAAATTAAAAAAAATAAAATAAATAAATAAAACATTGATATTGAGATAAAAAGTGCTTTGACTGAACCAAGCATGTTAAAACTAAAGCTGGTGAAAATACCCGAAGCAAACACGTTGTTTGAAGCACTCTACTTGTATATGTACGGTACTTACATTATAGCACGAAGTTTAATGAGAAGTGTCAGTATTGGTGATTGAAAAAGTTCATAAAAATATTGAGTATTAAGATAAGCCGAAATACTTGGATAATTCGCCAGTATTGCATTTTTTTTCTTTCATTTTTTCCTGTATGTGAAATCACACAAGCACAAACACAAAACACACTCGCGGAAAAAACAACAACTGCCAATCATTCAAATAATTATTATTCCCTTCACTACGTGTCAAGAAATGTAATCATGCAATGAGATATACATAATTTTTCCCTTTGTTATCCCCCTTCGGCGAAACGCATGTTGGCTCACTGGCAAATAGAATGGCGCTTTTTGGATGAAACATTATGGTAATTTATGAATACACAAATATTGATTATTTTTTTAATGCCCTTAAGCCATGGCTGTAGCATTCTTCGCTTGTCGGCAGCCAAACCCAGGACAAGTGCCGTCATGCACTGATAAATCTTAATGGTGAAACATTTTAGTAAACAGCAACCGAGCCAAAAGGATTGGTAGTAGTCTACTATCCTTGGTGTCTGCTGGCCTAGTTTTACAGCAAGTCAGTTAGCGATCACGTGCGATGTTGAGCAAGGGGCAAAGGTCATTCGAAGAGGGGAAGAAACTGTCTCATTTCTCCACAGTTTTGAATACCATCTAAATCTAGGTCATTTTTTAATCCTTTACCAAGGCGACTTCGCTTAAATTGCTCTTCGCCTGGAGCTTGAGCATGGCTTCCTAAAATACGAACTGTAACCTAAGAGAACAAACTTGCAATAAGTGTGAGAGGGCTTTATCATTTCACTACTTGGCAGAGTGAGGACAGTTTGATATTTTTGTTGTGTAGGCCTGTAGACTGAATTATAAACGTTCTGAGTTCAACAATAATTATTCTGTCCTAACTATGCCCAAATAGATCACTATAACTCAAGCATGCACAAGTTGGTTCACTCCGGTGACTTGGCCTGTATATATTAGGAAGCCTCGACCTTGATTCGTCAATGACCCCATTGTATTTTGATAGTACTTATTTTAGACCTCCAGTTAAGAAGTTGAAGGTTATTAAGACAGTTCCCTCGAGCATTAGAGTATCAGCGGTCATGTGTTAAAGCACCCACCCATCAAGACAGTTCCCCTCGAGCATTAGAGTATCAGCGGTCATGTGTTAAAGCACCCACCCATCAAGACAGTTCCCCTCGAGCATTAGAGTATCAGTGTTCATGTGTTAAAGCACCCACCCATCAAGACAGTTCCCCTCGAGCATTAGAGTATCAGTGTTCATGTGTTAAAGCACCCACCCATCAAGACAGTTCCCCTCGAGCATTAGAGTATCAGTGTTCATGTGTTAAAGCACCCACCCATCAAGACAGTTCCCCTCGAGCATTAGAGTATCAGTGGTCATGTGTTACAGCACCCACCCATCAAGACAGTTCCCCTCGAGCATTAGAGTATCAGTGGTCATGTGTTACAGCACCCACCCATCAAGACAGTTCCCCTCGAGCATTAGAGTATCAGTGTTCATGTGTTAAAGCACCCACCCATCAAGACAGTTCCCCTCGAGCATTAGAGTATCAGCGGTCATGTGTTAAAGCACCCACCCATGACAGGAGTTCAAAATCGTTTTTTAAGAAGGCTGAGTCTTACCTTAACCAATGCCTAGCATGACAAGACACTGTTAATGTTGTGGAAAAGGCTCTTGTATTGAGCCAGCTATATCAATCAACAGTTAATAAGTTAATCAATAAATCGATAGTTCCATCAGTATAATATCATGGATCTGGACTTCCTACAGGTAAGAGCTACATCAAGAGACAGGCCCAATCTTTCCTCGCCCATCTATAATATGCTTATGTTCCATCTAAATAGACTGAATTATAATTCGAAAGAGGTTGGGGTTTTTGTTGTTGTTGTTGTTTTGTTTTTGTTGTTTTTTTCTATTTATCCCTACAATTTACTTTTTTTATTTAATAGAAATGTCGATGGGTTGAACTAAAAGATCACAAACAGAACAAAAGAAGAAAATGAAGGCGTCTTATTGTTAATTAGATAAAGTTTATATCTAAGATTAAATCATACTCCTCAGTATGTTTGCGTTGCCTACAGCTCGATGCATCTTTAATTATATCGAGCATTCAAGCTGGTTCTTTGTTTGTTGCTGTCGTTGTTTTATCCTTTTTTCCTTGGTTTTTTTTATTTCTTTCTTTTTTTCCCTTCTTATTTCATTTCTTTTTTTCCCTCGATTTTCTCTTGTTTGTTTTCTTTTTTTTTAAGTTCTACGCTTTTTCTCTAGTGGAAAAACTATGTGAATTGTTTTCTTATACTTGTCTTGCATAAGGCAAAGCCCAAGATAGGATAGAAAACGCAATATTATTCAGTAAAAATTAAAAAAAAAAAAAAAGCGAAAGAAAAAAAATGTCAGCCACTTTATCTGTCAATAAATCTCATAAGCTTTTGCCCACTAAACTTTGTTGCGTCAGTTACTGTGGCCCAGTGGTGGGCTATCGTAACCATCCTATGTTTGCAGCATGTTTTCCTTTGTGAGTTCGAAACGTGGCGGAAGAAGACTACAGAGCCTGCTATTTTTTCCTATTCTTAAAATTAAAAACGCAAAGTGAAAAGAATATTGGAAGCTGTACAAACCAATATAATAATGAAATCATTAAATTTGCGTGAGTGGCAACACAGTAAAAAAAAATTACGGATAGTTATTGAAAAAGAGTTTGTCTTCACTCACATTTCACCATCTCCATCTCCATCACCCTCCTCAACACGCCATTCTTTTCATTCCTCTCTTCCTATTCTCCAATATTGTTCCTCCTCTTCGATTTCTGTTCCTCCTCTTCTTTTCTCCGCATATCTTATATCTTCATTTTTTTTTTCTTTCTCCTACTCCCTTGTAAGACCCTCTCTTTGTGCCTTAATATTCTTCTTCTTCTTCTTCTTCTTCTTCTTCTTCTTCTTCTTCTTCTTCTTCTTCTTCTTCTTCTTCTTCTTCTTCTTCTTCTTCTTCTTCTTCTTCTTCTTCTTCTTCTTCTTCTTCTTCTTCTTCTTCTTCTTCTTCTTCTTCTTCTTCTCCTCCTCCTCCTCCTCCTCCTCCTCCTCCTCATCATCATCATCATCATCATCATCATTATCATCATCATCATCTTCATCATCATTATCATCATCCTTTTTCTCCTCAGCTACAGTTAAGTCGTGAAGATCTCTTATTAAGCCTATGTTGTAGAGAAGTGATTTGATTTTTTTTTCCAGCTGAATATATTGCTTTCATAGAAAAAAAAAGAGTTTAAAGAAAATTGATAAGTACCCAATTTCCGAAGGAATACTTTTAAAAAAGCTCTAAATAAGTTTTATATTTTTCCATCTTTTATGCCAAATTTGGCGGAAAAAAATCTATACAACTGTCTACAAATGCCAAAAAGCGATGAGAATTCGAAAAAAAAAAGAATAATACAATATGGTAAAGATTTAGAGTTATGAGTTCACCGTGATTGAGATGTACAATCTAGGGCCCGTGATAACGAACGCAAACTTACTTTACGATGACCAAGCTGATACATTAAGGTATGGGTTACGATGCGCTGTTAAGACTTAGTTCCTACGCATACAATAATACCGACCAACTTCACGGAATATCCTTTATTGGTTAATAAAAGACGCTATGATTCATATTAATTTATGTTTATAAAACTAGCCGTGCGAAAATTGCACCAGGTGTAGCAGTGATTTAAATTTCTGTTCAATATTGTTGGCCATAACCTGTCTATGGCGAAATCGATAGCTTGCTCAATTACTGTTACAAATGACAGCTTTTGGCGAGCTGTAAAGCTTAGCTAGGCCCGTGTAGTTAATTTTCTAGCTTTTAGAGCAGATATGTTTTAGGAAACTTTATTGTGCTTTTGGGAATCCATGATGCTCTGATTAATAAAAGAAATAGTTAATTTAGTACAATTCCAAAGTATTTATAGACACTTTCAAACATTTATAATGATGTAGGTTTGAAAGAATACGCAGTTATGAATTCTTTCAAGACTATGCATCTTTAGTCGGGAATTTTGAAGGTGGTAGAACGCTCCTAAAACAGATTTGAAAACAGAGGTACCGGTAGCTGATTTTCCATAATATTGACACATTTTAATGTCTCAAAGTAAAATATGCTCTCCAAATTGAGGACCATAACGCTCGGCTTTCCTAGGTATTATTTAATCCTTACTGCTCTGCGAAAATTCCATTGTAATCTAAACAAACTGTGAAGAGAAGCCATAGTATCTCATAGTATAAATTGTGTATTGAATTCGTTTTTGAAGCCGAATTAAAAACCAATAACTTGAAGATTCTGAAACTTACCGGCTGTATTACTCTTACCCTTCAACTCTGAAGTCTCATAAACATTAATGTTGGCGACACAGGCGACATTGTCACCGTGTCACATCGCTTTAAAAACCCATAGAGTAACTGCTTCCATACAATGTACCGTTCTCCAGCAGGAAGAGATTAACCGTACCACGAGCGCAAACACAACAAAAATAGATCTAAGATCTTGAAGACATCCCTTTCCGAGTGGCCAGCGTTGGGTTGTGAGCGAGGAGTTCATAATCACATGACTGATTGCCTAAAATGTAAACAAACTGTGTACCAGAGTGATAGTAAGCTATTTGATTTGATTTTTTTTATCGAGTTAGGACAGAATAAAACTCATATTATGGACCGGCTTTATGGGCTGAGTAAATACATCACTATTCCATAGGTAGACAGTTTATTTAATTTTCCGGCTAGCAGTCCTGGAATAAGAACTCCTCGGTTGTGAGGTAAACTCACATCTTGATGTAACATAACCTGCGACGGACCACACAGAGGTGATAAAGTTTGTCGTTCTCAAAGTGACTGAAAACAACAGTGCTAGTGACGTCACAGTTTTTCTCCCTCTGCCTTGACTTTCTCCGCAATGTTATTCGGCCACGGTCGGTCCGATTGTTAGAGAATGTAGAGAAGTGAAGGAGGGGGGTGGGGTTCTGCTGCTGCTACCGGTGATGCTGTCCACAATGTTGCTATTATTGCTCGGCCTGTTTCTGTTGTTATTGAAGATGTTGATGTTTGTGGTGGGGTTTAATCACTGTTAAATTGCAGCATGTAAATAATGGTTTATGTCGCTTCAGTGACATTACTCAGTTGATTAATTTGAGCATCTTTAGACCTGCTTTTGCTTTATGATTAAAAGAGAGAGAGAGAGAGAGAGAGAGAGAGAGAGAGAGAGAGAGAGAGAGAGAGAGAGAGAGAGAGAGAGAGAGAGAAACTAAAGCGTGTCAAAAGCTCACGTCTTTAAGTTGGTCTTGACCAAAAAAAAAAAAAAATAAATAAATAAATAAAAGTGGTCCTACCAAAATCTATCTAGATCAAAACATAAAAGGTTTGATTGCTGAGACGTCTTTGAGACGAAACTGAGTTTCAATTTTATTTTAAGAATAAAAAAAAGAGAAGAGGCCATTGCGTGGTAAGTAAATTATGAAGGCAAAGCTGATTGATTTAAAATAGCTGTTTCGAATTCCTTAAGAGAGTCAAAGTTGAAAACTGTGTGACGTATGAGAATCCTATCTTTGATCTCAATTATATACTTTCTCAAACTTTTTGAAGATCTTTCTTTAATCGCTCACCATAATTTTGTATTGCGTGAATTTAGAGCTACCTATTTATGCGGCACTATATTATATTAGCGTTTGACCAGACATCTATGGGACATAACTAGATTTGGATTTCACAAAATTAATTAACTAATCGTATTGTATTTCATTTCCTATGTAGTAGGTGAATGTGAGCTTGGGCGGACTTACCTTTGGCCCCACTATAATGGCGAGGTTGATGGTCACGGTGAGGTGACACCGGAAGAAGAAGACAAGGAAGAGCGTATCTGGATGGAGCTTGTAGCGCCATATGTGTCTGTTCCGCCAGAGGCCACATGGCAAGGTCAAAATATCACACAGGTCACAGTTCATGAGGGGTCGTTTGAAAAAAAAACGGAAAAAAAAGAACAATATTAACTGATTAACCGATTAAAAACTGAGCAGTACAGGCATGTTTTATCTGAAGGGTAAATCAGTTCGTCCATAGACACTGTTAGTGATGTCTTGTCAGATAACGACGGATGGATAGGCCTGGGAAGAGAGAGAGAGAGGGGGGGGAGAGAGAGAGAGAGAGAGAGAGAGAGAGAGAGAGAGAGAGAGAGAGAGAGAGAGAGAGAGAGAGAGAGAGAGAGAGAGAGAGAGAGACACAGAGAGAGAGAGACACACACACAGAGAGAGAGAGAGAGAGAGAGAGAGAGAGAGAGACACACAGAGAGAGAGAGACACACACACAGAGAGAGAGAGAGAAATAAAGGTGGAAAGTTTTTTTAAAGTAACGATATGAAACGAGTTTGGGAAGGAATGCATGTGATGAGTGGGCGCAAAAGAGAGAATGATTGTAAGACGCTGAAAGAAAATGTTGAGTATGGTAATGATTTATAAGCTTTATGCTAAGATCGATTGTCATGATTTTTAGAACGAAAGAGAACAGGGAAAAATGCACTGGAGGAAAGACTTATAAACGTAAATGCAAGGATTGTTTTGAAAGAAGATGATATATACAATGTATTTAAAAAAATGAAACTAAGTAAAGCATCGGGGTCATATGGCTTAAGATCAAGTGTCTAAAACATTGCGCCGTGCAATTATCTGGCATCCTTTGTACAATTTTTTATTATGTCTGTTAAGAAATGTACAGTGCCAAAAATTTGGCAAACATCTTGCATTATTCTAGTGCCCCAAAAAACGCCGTGTAAATAACATGTATGATTTACGCCCTGTCGCTCTAGATCTAACATCTTGCTTTATGAAGGTTTTTGAAAATCGTATTACGTCTCATATTAACAAAATCGTTGGGCAATTTCTTGGATCCCTACTAATGTGCTTTTAAAGCCAAAAGACGTGTAGATAATGCAATTACACATGTTTTAATTATCAAGCACACTTGGACAAACCTGGGGCAAGTATTCGTCTTAAGTTCTATAACTTCTCCAGCGCATTTAACACCATCAAACCCATTTTTTGTGTGAGAAGCTAATGACAATCAAAATGTTTATCCATCATTTTTTTTCTTGGGCACCAGAAGATTTTTAAAATCACATCTTAAATTTTAAAGAGATGCATTCATGTTTCTATACAGAGCTAGTATCTTATGTAGGATAAGTTTAGAGACACGGAGAGCATTCAGAGATTAAAAAAGTGTCCTATAGAATTATCTAAAAATGTTTACCTTGAAAAGACTAATGAATAAAAATAAATAGAGTGTATAATAATGGTATTATTCTTTTTAAGTATAAAATTTCCTTCGCAAAGTCCCCTTTCTCATATGAAATTCTGAATCTCCTCCACAGGTTTCCAACTGTTGTCAAAAGTATGAAGGACCGCTGGTCGGGAGGAAAAGTCTCCACACGAACATGTTTTGAGTATCTTATTCAAACCACACATATGGGTTTGTAACCAGTCCATTTTTTTATTTTTTGGGCGTTAGTAAAACCTGAGGAGTCTGGTTTTACTTTTTTGACAGGTGTCTTTACCTAAAGAACGATGAGTAGTCAGATTAATTACTTTTCATTGATCAATGAGACTTTTCCTCTCTTGAGATAAGGAATATTCACCGTGTTCAAGCATCAACTTGTATGCCTGACTTCCTCTTTAAGTTTTATCTTCTGTTACAAAATCCTTGTCTCGAAAAGACTCCCGAATGCCACACTTATCTACATTTTTACGGAGACAATATTATTTTGTCACTGTTCCATAAACACTACGGTAGAATACAAGAGAAGCGTCCGTGTCAATTCTGCAGTTCGCAGCATGTCAGAGGGAAGAATGTGCTGGTCTTTTATAAACAGGGACTGATGGTAGTTCTTGTGGTCTCATTTTTAAACGTTTTTCAAAGGAACGACAGATGGAATAAAAGTTCATTAGCTGTAGGTTTTCATTATCGCAATAAATATTTAATCCTTGCAACCCCCCCCCCCCCCCTCTTCCTTTTAACCAAAAAAAATGATGCGGTAGTATTGTTTAGTTTGAAGTAAATAGATCATGTTAAACTAAGTCCACTTTATAACTTTATTATACACTAAACCCGATTCAGTTTATCATTAAAATGTGGTCAAAGTTTAAAAAAAAAGAAAGAAAAAAAAAGAGTCATACCTGAGTATGTAGAAGATTGTTGATACGATCGTCTCATAAGCAATGGCACCAGTGATGAATTTTCCCTCAGAATATTCTGTCGGGGCAGACCGTACACAGTAACACAGGTACAGGCCAAAACACAAGAACAGGATCTCGCCTGGTGGACGGTGGACGGTGGACGGACAGAGGGCAAAGGTTAGTGGAGCTCGTATCGGTGTAAGCAGCACCGATGGTAGTCACACAATGTCATTGATGTGTGAGCATCATCGGTGGATGTAGCACCGATGGTAGTCACACAATGTCATTGATGTGTGAGCATCATCGGTGGATGTAGCACCGATGGTAGTCACACAATGTCATTGATGTGTGAGCATCATCGGTGGATGTAGCACCGATGGTAGTCACACAATGTCATTGATGTGTGAGCATCATCGGTGGATGTAGCACCGATGGTAGTCACACAATGTCATTGATGTGTGAGCATCATCGGTGGATGTAGCACCGATGGTAGTCACACAATGTCATTGATGTGTGAGCATCATCGGTGGATGATGGTAGCACCAATGTCATTGATGTAGCATTGATGGAGCATCATCGGTGGATGTAGCCACGATGGTAGTCACACAATGTCATTGATGTGTGAGCATCATCGGTGGATGTAGCACCGATGGTAGTCACACAATGTCATTGATGTGTGAGCATCATCGGTGGATGTAGCACCGATGGTAGTCACACAATGTCATTGATGTGTGAGCATCATCGGTGGAGATATGGCGGTATGTACCATGAAGATAAATGGTTCTTGTTATTGGTGGTGGTGGTTGTTGATGGTATTATTATTTTTAATTATTAATTAATTAATTAATTTACTTATTTATTTATTCATTTATTTCATAAAATTATTATGAAAACAGTTAATAACTTGCTACATTATCACAGTCTTTAAAAAAAATTAAACTTTACGAGGCATGGAAACGAAGGAACACTTACCAACTTCTATGACATAATCCCACCACATGGAACGACAGAGCGTGTAGGCCTGTCTGTGGTCACCCTCGGTGTAGAGCCTCTCCAGGATGGTGCTGTTGTTCTCCAAGTGGTCAATGTTGACCGCTGTCCACGCCGACATGTAGGAGATGACCACGGTCAATATGACGGCCAGATACTTGATCAGGTCTTTATCCCTCACATGCACGCGATGGGCTTTACGGGATTGAAACTCGGCCAGGATTCTGCAGTGTTAGAAAAAACAACATTAGAAATAAATTTAAAAAAAAAAAAAAAAAAAAAAAATAATAATAATAATAATAATAATAATAATAATAATAATAATAATAATAATAATAATAATAATAATAATAAATAAATAAATAAATAAATAAATAAATAAATAAAATACAAAACATTGAAGTAAATGTAACAGCAACAGGCGCAACAGTCACAGAAATAAAACAAAACGAGTTGCTTCCATAGAACTGTGCTCTTAAAAGAACTTGTACTTTCTTATGTCCAGTCATTTTTTTTAAAAAGGCAGTAAGAGAAAAGTATGCTCTACGTGGAAAGAAAAAAAGCTGAAGCGCAAAAAAGGTAAAGATGAAATGGAGTAAAAGTGTATTTTCTTAAAATCAAATGAGGAGAAATAATAGTGACACGCTTTATTTTTTATCTTTTGTTCTTCTTTTTTCTTAAAAAAAAAAAAAAAAACGCACACGATAGAAGTCAACTAATCTAAAAGATGTGCTATTTTCAATCAAAATTTAATGCTGAAATTATTTTACTCACTATATCCAAACTGACCGATTATCTGTGATCATCCACTCTATTATTCATTTAAATGAAGACACAGTTCTGACACATGCACACACAATAATAATTATTAGATTTCGCTGGAAGCAAGAGATCGAGACATTATTAAGTTCTACACATTTAACCATTCATTAGGTGTTTTTTTTTTTTATTAATTTGGACACACTTCACCAAAGTTCATGATTCTGACGAGGCTGACCATCCCCTGTTCTCACGGAGATTGCTCGGGGTCCATTCAATAAGACAACAGCAACAAATTGTTTGGGCTTGGTCAAATAGGTTTCCTTGACGCCTTAATTCAGTATTATCTCACATAACTTGAAAAAAAAAAAGGAAGCAAAACTGAAATTTTTCGCACCCTTACAAACAAAAGACAGTGTTGTTGGTTTTTTTTATCCAGTTTTGTTTATCTAACGTCCCACTAAAGGAAGACCTATAGGTGTGTGTTGAAAATTTAAACCACGCACCTACAGAACACACCCCAGTCTAAACAATTTAGATCCACATCCAATATGATTGTGTTCTAAAAATGTATTTGGAATATTAGGGTAAAGCATGCATCATTCGAAGAATAATACGGAGCCGATATTTTCAATATTCTATTCTACCTTCAGAACAGTGTCGCCCAACAAGGATAGGGCAGCATAACTTGAAGTCTTGAGCCCCGCTGTAGAGTCACTGGGATCAGATCGGCTGAGAACCGTCAGGACTCCAAAACAAAACAAAACAAAATTACCCGGGTCCATCGGACATGACTCATCACACAGCTTTTTTTTTTTATTATCTTTGTTAAAATAAGATTCGAGCGTGAAATTTTATTAATCAAGGGCTAAATATGCAGAAGAAGTGGCTCTAAAATTACCAAAATAATTTTTCACTTTTTCAGAATCGCTTCTATTTTAGTGTTTTGACCTAATCCTTTGAATAAAATAGAAACTTACCTTTACAAGCAAAATTTAATATCTAAGACATTTAAATAAAATGGAATTTATCTTTCAAATAAGGCCGGTTTAAAGCGCTTTCGATTATAGCTTGAAATTCATAACGTATAACTCTAAACTTGAATCCCCAGCACTTTCAAATATGTTACTTCAAACTTTCATTCTAAAACTATTTCACTGCACTAGATACTGCCCACCTAGCCAACGCTCGCAATTTTTTTGCTAAGATTAGTTTCACAAGCAGTGTCAGGGGAGAAAATTTAAAAAATGCACATTCTTCTGGCACAGAAACTGAACTTAAGTTACGTGAAAAGTGCATTTGCTTGAGGCATGAAGCAAACCAGCCCTAGAGTCGGGCCCTAAGTAGGCCAGGCAGTAGGCGTTGACTTTTCTCTTGTATTTATTGACGTTGATCTCATTAGAGGGAGAATAAGCCGAAGTTAGAAATAAAAATAATTTTTGTTTTAAATTCAAAATTACCCTGAAGACCACTCATTAGCAGACATACTCGCAAATAACATTATTTTAACACATTCTCCCGTCTACAATCAATTTCTTTTTGGTGAGGACATTATTCAGCTGCTTATCGTGTTTAGAATTGCAAATAAAATTAGATTTTGTACGCTTCCGGATTTTTTTGTTTATTTGTTGTTGTTTTTTGTTGTTGTTGTTTTTTTTTTTAATTTGTCGTAAAGATGGGATTTAAAAAAGCCCGTCTCGGAGTGGCATAACAGCGAGGTTAAAAACCTGCACCGATTAAAAAAAAGGCAACAAATCTCCGGAGGCAGTGTTGCTGGCTAATTTTTTAAAACAACATTTACTCTGAAAGCATGAAGTCGAGTGGGAAAACTCGAGTGATTAAAGCAGAAATCCTATTCCCCTTAACACAAGCGTGTCAAAAAAGGAGCATTTCTCACTAGCAGAGAGGCATAAGTGACGATTCACCGGATACAATTAGCCCAGTCGTTATCATTTCTCTCCGTATAAACCAACTGAGCCTCCGTCAGGCAGAGTAAGCTATACAGGTTAATATCGTGGTAGTGAAAGCGGCAGCTCTTGGAAAACTTCCCATTATTGTTCGTGCGTCTGTCCCACATATCCGTCTAGCGGTCAGTAAGGCAAGGGATGAAATGATTCACTTACTGCTAGAGAAAGTTCTTTGTTTGCTTGTCATCTTAACTTTCTCGTTTCATAATACTTCGAGGTGATTTTTTAAAAAAAAAACCTTCCTCGTAAATGGTACGAGGTTTAAAACCCGGTGACTCAAAAGCTTTTTAAAAACTGCGTTTGACTTTGCAGGGTTGATGCATTTCTCTGTCTCTGTCTTTTTCTGTCAGTCTGTCTGTCTGTCTGTCTGTCTGTCTGTCTGTCTGTCTCTCTCTCTCTCTCTCTCTCTCTCTCTCTCTCTCTCTCTCTCTCTCTCTCTCTCTGTCTGTCTGTCTGTCTGTCTGTCTGTCTGTCTGTCTGTCTGTCTCTCTCTCTCTCTCTCTCTCTCTCTCTCTCTCTCTCTCTCTCTCTCTCTGTCTGTCTGTCTGTCTGTCTGTCTGTCTGTCTGTCTGTCTGTCTGTCTCTCTCTCTCTCTCTCTCTCTCTCTCTCTCTCTCTCTCTCTCTGTCTGACTGTCTGTCTGACTGCCTGTCTGTCTGTCTGTCTGTCTGTCTGTCTCTCTCTCTCTCTCTCTCTCTCTCTCTCTCTCTCTCTGTCTGTCTGACTGTCTGTCTGTCTGTCTGTCTGTCTCTCTCTCTCTCTCTCTCTCTCTCTCTCTCTCTCTCTCTCTCTCTCTCTCTCTCTCTCTCTCTCTCTCCCTCTCTCTCTGTTTCTGTCAATATATATTATCTAAGTATCTTTCTCCCACCTACGCTATCTTTCGTCTCTTAGTTTCTCTCTGTGTACATGATACTCTCTGTCTTCCACCCCCTCCCTCTCTTCCTCTTCCCTTGCCCTACCTCTATCTCTCTCTGCTCATCCCTTGGCCACCCTCACCAATATTCTACCCGCACCCCTTCCCATCCCCTCCCATTGGGCAAAGATGTTCCAAAGAAGCGCTGAACGGAGAGATCACGAGCTGTCACTCACATGCTCAGCGCACTGTACACAATAATGCCTCTAACCTATCCTCTCTGCTCTAACCAAAAATAAAAATCTCCTTATCACTGTGATACTCATCAGTAATTCTTGAGGCTGCCTAATATACAGGCCAAGTCACTGAAGTGAACAAACTTTTGCATGTTGGAGTTATAGTGATCTATTCCTTTCAACTTTTGGGCATAGTTAAGACAGAATTAAACTCAGAACGTACTTATAATTCAGCCTCCACAACAAAAATCTCTAACTGTCCTAACTCTGCCAAATGGTTAAATGATATAGCTCTCTCTTTCAGTTCCTGCCAAAGTTTGTTCACTTCGGTGACCTGGCCTGTGTGTGTTGCAGGGAAGTCTGGGCACTTCCTCAACTCTGCCGGCTTACCGGTAGATCTTGAGGACAAGCACCCCGTAGACAATGGCGAAGCCAACCTCTTGGAACCATGGAAGAAGTAGACACGTAGTAGTGGTTGGCTCGAAGTATTGAACGACGACCTGTGGTTAAGATGGAATTAGGACTTTAGTTGTGGTAGCTTAGACAACATAAAAAGTAAGCTGGTCAGGAGTAAGGATACAAATAACGAAAGGAACATGAAAAAATAGTTCGTCCATAAGCGCATGATGGTTTTCTTGTTCAGCCGCTTGATAACCGCTCTCTCTCTCTCTCTCTCTCTCTCTCTCTCTCTCTCTCTCTCTCTCTCTCTCTCTCTCTCTCTCTCTCTCTCTCTGTCTCTCTCTCTGTCTCTCTCTCTCTCACTCTCACTCTCTCTCTCTCTTTCTCTCTCTCACTCTCACTCTCTCACTCTCTCTCTGTCTCTGTCTCTCTCTCTGTCTCTCTGTCTCTGTCTCTGTCTCTCTCTCTCTCTCTCTCTCTCTCTCTCTCTCTCTCTCTCTCTCTCTCTCTCTGTTTCTTTTCGTCTCTATATATGTTATATAAAAATTATATATAGTATACATTATAACTATATATATATATAATACATATATATAAATATATATGTGTATATATATATATATATATATATATATATATATATATATATTCGCTTGCCCAAAATAAAGATAAGGGTTATTACAGTAAACATACGACATACCATGACCTTATTCACACTTAGCAACGCTTACAAATCAATTTTGACCAATCTATAAAGTATCTTTCCTCGGTAGCGAGTCTATTCCATTTGCAGTGCGAAGCTTTCACTTCCTAGGAGAGTCTAGCTCCGGATTAGATCCGTGTGTTGTGATCACAACTCATCATTTGATGTAACGTTTGCGGAGGATAAAAGATGAAAACTTCTGGTCCATCTTACTACCAGACATCACCTTTAATCTCTATACTATCAACGCTCTCTAATATTTCATTGACTGGGCACAGTGGTCGAAGTGTTTTGACTGATTCTTTGCCAGATTTTTTTGGTCCTGTCACTTACACAACATCATTGCCGGCAGGAATCAGAGTTCTACATCTTTAATAGCACAAGCAGCGACAGCTTTAGACGATTGCGTACTTTACACAATATCATAGACACAGTCAGACTTTTGCCAAATTTTTAAGTTAAAATTACTCGCGACACTGCAAAACGGACAGAGTGTCTGTTCGCAAACAAGTCGATAATTATGTGAGAAATTCTCACGAACAGTCTTTTTTATGTAAGGTATTTCACAATATTTATGTCGTTGATATATGTAGAAAAATTATCAACCTGTTCGCAAATTACAAAAAAAAAGCAGTCACAACGCCAACACAGGCAGACAAACCGTCTGTTTGCAAATTACTAAGACTTACAGACAAACCATCTCTTTTGCAAATTACTCACAGACAGAAAAACCGTCTCCTTTGCAAATTATGGAGACTCATCGACACAGACAGACAGAATGTCTCTTTGTAAATTAATAGGAAATTCACAGGACTCATTGACACAGACAAACAGTCTTTTCACAATAAAATATCCAATCACACAAAACAGAGACAAGGAGTGAGAACGGGTGTCCAGGTTCTTACCGTGGCGTATAGAAAGATAGCACCGAGTAGCAGCATCTCTAACATGAGCCAGATGCTCGTCCGCATTACCTGGGAGCAAACAGAACAAATCAAGAGTTAGTCATCAGTTGGAAAAGTCAAGTGGGGAAAAGACGAAAAAATAAAGGAGGAATTAAATAACATAATATTGACACATCTTCTGTATGTTGTGGGTATCGTTCTTGTTTTTGTTAGTGGTAGTGGTGCTGCTGCTACTGCTGTTGTTGGGTTTGAAAGAGATGGAAGTGGTGGTCGTATTTGTAGTGGTGATGACACTAAGAGGCAGATGACAATTTAGTTAGTGTGTCTTTTGTCCCATCGGAGAATCTGATCTCTCCAGTTCGAGGCTGGGTGATGATGAAATGCGACCAGCCACGGGACCCTTCAGCACACTGTGACACGTAGTGCTCCTCCGCAAACTTTATGAAAAGTTTCAGGATGCCAGCTTTTACAAATTTTATGAGAAAAACACACACACAAAAAAAATGCCGAATAAAAAAAAGAGTAAGATTGATATGAAGGTAACTATATTTACACAAAGCAATTTGCAGCTAGCGACATTATTACATTATTCCACAAAAAAAGGTCTGACATCACAACCAGCAGCTCGTCGCTTACGCGTTATGGAAGACAGCAGCTGCTGCTTCCAATGTTGGCCTGCTGTCCACAAATCGCAAGGAACACGAATTGCTGCCTGCCACATCAGAGATTTTTGTGCGCGTGTGTGTGTGTATTTGTGTGGAATAATGTTGCTAGCTGCAAACGACAGCATGTAAACATACCTTAAAATAAACGGAATGTGTAAAATGGCCATGTAGCCAGAGTAAAGTAGTGCTCTGCCTCCTTTTTTTCCTAATTGTAAGTTGACCTTTCAAGGATATCTTGACGTCATGGCCAAAATAGTAGAGTTTAGTCTCCCTCTTTTCCTTTGTAAATTCACCTTTTAAGGTTATTTTGGCTTCATGGCAAGAATAGTAGTATTCTGTCTCCCTATTTTCCTTTGTAAGTTTACCTTTCAAGGTTATTTTGGTTACATGGCAAAAATATGTTCTGTCTCCCTCTTTTCCTTTGTAAATTCACCTTTTAGGGTTATTTTGGCTACATGGCAAGAATAGTAGTATTCTGTCTCCCTCTTTTCCTTTGTAAATTCACCTTTTAAGGTTATTTTGGCTACATGGCAAGAATAGTAGTATTCTGTCTCCCTCTTTCCCTTTGTAAATTCACCTTTTAAGGTTATTTTGGCTACATGGCAAGAATAGTAGTATTCTGTCTCCCTCTGTTCCTTTGTAAATTCACCTTTTAAGCTTATTTTGGCTACATGGCAAGAATAGTAGTATTCTGTCTCCCTCTTTTCCTTTGTAAATTCACCTTTTAAGGTTATTTTGGCTACATGGCAAGAATAGCCGCTCCTTAAAAGAAAAAGGCTTTAAGCCACGCCCGGTGTAGGGGCAGATTTACCTCCCTCACAGATTTAACAGCATCAAAGGATTAATTCGCGTTTAGGAAAACCGTTGCCGTTATTTTTCGCACATTATTTCATCCAAGTAAAAGTTTTTAAATTTATAAACGCGGTTATGGAACCGTTTAACACTGTGTAGTGTCTTTATATATTTCGGTAATGAAATAATTGGTAGATCCTCTTGACAGGCTTGCATTTCTGATAAAATTGTGTGAATGTGTTATCAAAATTAAAAAATAAAAAAAAGGTTAACCTGACTTTCCGGTATAGTGATAGAGTACCTGAGTCGGTTCGGATCTTCACATACATGACAAATTGATTAGCATCTTGTGATATGTAGTTGGCTGAGTGGTAAAGCAATTGCCCTACGATATGCGATGATTTTATATAATGCGCATCTATTTTGCTAACTGTGATATTACAAACTTGTGCGATTGGTATTGTGTTGATATTGTGTTGTAGATATAAACTGGCACTATGTATTAGTGCATAGGGACAAAACGATACTTTAATAACATTTTGAAGACTTTTCCACGGATATAAAGAATTTAAAATAATGGTGTCGACTCATTCTAAGGCTGAGTTGTGTCATGTCGCCTGCCCTCACATAGGCTTGAAAATACATGGGAATCAAGAGAGAGCAAGGAGAAAAGGAATAGAAGGAGTGTGGGGGGAGAAAGAAAGAAAGGCGAGAGGAAGAAGAGAAAGAAAAGGGGGTGAGTAAGATAGAGGAGAAAGAGAGAAGATGAGAGAGAGAGGAGAGGATGCAGATTGAAAACTTTCTTTTATTTCATAGAACACGGCAAGCTTCAAATGGCACTAAAGGTCTTGGCAGCTCTTGCAACAAAGAGAGTTGAAGTGAATGACGAAAGCTACGCTAACTTATTTATGCATGTATTTATTCATTCATTTATTTATTTATTCATTTATTTATTTATTAAAAAGCCAATCTTTAGCTTACATCGATGGTAAATAACAATCATATATTATGAGAATATCCAGCTTACCTAATTTGCAACTGCGTAGTTTTCTAATATAGTTCACCAAGGCATAACAATATGTCAGCAGGCAAGGAGTAAAGGGATGAAGATGGAATGCCACGTATTGATGATTTGAAGGCCTGGCGTTTTATGTCGTTGAAAGAGAGCAGAGAGAGAGAGATAGAGAGACAGATAGAGAGAGAGAAAGAGAGAGACAGAGAGAGAGAGAAAGAGAGAGATAGAGAGAAAGAGAAAGAGAGAAATAGAGAGAGTGAGAGAGAGAGAGAGGGAGAGAGAGAGAGAGAGAGAGAGAGAGAGAGAGAGAGAGAGAGAGAGAGAGAGAGAGAGAGAGAGAGAGAGAGAGAGACTTATGTTGTACTTGGAGCGACCAATACTATTGCGCAATGAGCATTTTAGTTTCATATTTCAGGGGGAGGGAATTATAGCTGAAAAATGTCAACACTGGTTATCGGCCTTTTGTTTGCTTAAAAGCTCTTCGGATTTTGTTGATGTTGTTACTGTTTTCGTGCTGTTGTTGTTGTTGTTGTTGATGTTGTTGTTTTTTTGGTTGTATTTTTTAAAGTGTGTGTGTGTTACGAAATGTTGTGAAGGTATTACAACATTATTTTAACTTCTTCAGAGTCAAGACGCAAAAGAAATTGGTATTAGCTTGCTCTCACGTCATTGTTCTGTTACTGGCGTGTCGTCATTTCTGGACGATGTATATGACTCGCCTACTTTGGCATCTTATTAGGTTAGTACAAACCTGTTCTAAACATCGCGGTTTTTTTTCCTTTTTTTTTAGTTTTCAAAAGAAAAGAATTCAGAGATTTCAAGATTGCAAATTCCAAACGCATAACTTGATATCTGTGAAAAAAGTTGTTAAATTGCGTAATGGGCTAGTCACTTGTAGAAAAGTTAAGTTAAACACTGCCTACACAAATTACTTATGAGACGTCTAAAGTAAAGGTTTAAAGAAAAGATTTTTAGCTTGGCCTGAAACCTTGAAACTTTGCAGTACTTGTCAGATAATCAGATCAATCGATAGGAAGGGTAACGGCTTAGCACTATGATTTTGAAATGATTTTAAATTGGAATCCAGAGAATCTTGTTCGTTTATTATTTATTAGTATTTAAATTTGCAGTTTATTTTTTTTTTTACGGGAAAGAAGCATGTTATTGTATTTAAAAAAAAGAAAAAGAAAATAATTAGTTGCCTGAGACGATTGATATGAAGCAACCATCCTCTGAATAGCTTTAAGAAGTCCTAAAACTTTCATAAAATTATCAAATCATGTTTCTTTATTAAATATATTCTATACCAAGTAATGTTCTCCCCCCACACACACACACACACTCACACACACCCCAAAAAAAGTAATTCAAGCCAAGAATAAAAACTTTGCAAGTCGTTGTCAAACAATAATTGTTTAGAATGACGATGCAGTTTTTATAATTAAATTCTATTATTCATTTTTTGCTTCCCATAAAATTAGAAAATGAAACGAAAAAACTCATGTCTATGGTTGGGTAGGGTTAACTTCGCCAAAAAAAAAATAAACAAAGAGAAGATTTATAGTTCAATCACCCGGCATGCGTGAATTAGTTCGAGCTTTTTCAAGTCATTTATTCAATATTTTATATCGGCCCTCCACAACCTACAAAGAACACAGAGCTAGATATAAAAAAAAGTTTCCAACAGTAAGAAACAAATTCTTCAAATGGTTGCTATGATTTGGCGACTTAATGTACTCAATAAATTTGGATCAGGAACCAGATAAGAATAATTAGCTAATTTTGTGAAAATCGAAATCTATTTATAGATTCACATTCATTATTACGTAGATTCGAATTGTGATTTTTTTTGCTGGAATTCGTTGTATTCTAATAAAGCGTGATAAAGAATCTTTAAATAAACTAGACCCCCGAAAAAAATAAACTGTGTTGATTTCCTTCCATAACATTAGCCTTCAGAAAAATCGGATACCCTTCATTGAACAAGAAGGAAGATATGTGAATGTGGAGAATGGACACTTTTGTACATATCAAGGGATCTTTCATGAAAAATAATGTTCAGCAGTGAGTGGTTCGAATTAAGCAGGAAGAGAGAGTGGGCTGGAGTGGTTGGTTCAAATTAAGCAGAAAGAGAGAGTGGGCTATCGTGTTTTGTTCAAATTAAGCAGAAAGAGAGAGTGGGCTGTCGTGTTTGGTTCAAATTAAGCAGAAAGAGAGAGTGGGCTGTCGTGTTTGGTTCAAATTAAGCAGAAAGAGAAAGTGGGCTGTCGTGTTTCGTTCAATTTAAGCAGAAAGAGAGAGTGTGCTGGAGTGGTTGGTTCAAATTAAGCAGCAAGAGACAGTGTGCTGGAGTGGTTGGTTCAAATTAAGCAGAAAAAGAGAGTGTGCTGGAGTGGTTGGTTCAAATTAAGCAGAAAGAGAGAGTGTGCTGTCGTGTTTGGTTCAAATTAAGCAGAAAGAGAGAGTGGGCTGGAATGGTTGGTTCGAATTAAGCGGAAAGAGAGAGTGTGCTGTCGTGTTTCGTTCAAATTAAGCAGAAGGAAAGAGTGGGCTGTCGAGTTTGGTTCAAATTAAGCAGAAAGAGAGAGTGTGCTAGAGTGGTTGGTTCAAATTAAGCAGAAAGAGAGAGTGTGCTGTCGTGTTTGGTTCAAATTAAGCAGAAAGAGAGAGTGTGCTGTCGTGTTTGGTTCAAATTAACAGAAAGAGAGAGTGTGCTGGAGTGGTTGGTTCAAATTAAGCAGAAGGTAAGAGTGGGCTGTTGTGTTTGGTTCAAATTAAGCAGAAGGAAAGAGTGTGCTGTCGTGTTTGGTTCAAATTAAGCAGAAAGAGAGAGTGTGCTGGAGTGGTTGGTTCAAATTAAGCAGAAAGAGAGAGTGTGCCGGAGTGGTTGGTTCAAATTAAGCAGAAGGAAAGAGTGGGCTGTCGTGTTTGGTTCAAATTAAGCAAAAAGAGAGAATGTGCTGTCATGTTTGGTTCAAATTAAGCAGAGAGAGAGAGTGTGCTGGAGTGATTGGTTCAAATTAAGCAGAAGGAAAGGGTGGGCTGTCGTGTTTGGTTCAAATTAAGCAGAAAGAGAGAGTGTGCTGTCGTGTTTGGTTCAAATTAAGCAGAAAGAGAGAGTGTGCTGAAGTGGTTGGTTCAAATTAAGCAGAAGGAAAGAGTGGGCTGTCGTGTTTGGTTCAAATTAGGCAGAAATAGAGATTGTACTGTCGTGTTTGGTTCAAATTAAGCAGCAAGAGAGAGTGTGCTGAAGTGGTTGGTTCAAATTAAGCAGCAGGAAAGAGTGGGCTGTCGTGTTTGGTTCAAATTAAGCAGAAAGAGAGAGTGTGCTGGAGTGGTTGGTTCGAATTAAGCAGAAAGAGAGAGTGTGCTGTCGTGTTTGGTTCAAATTAAGCAGAAAGAGAGAGTGTGCTGGAGTGTTTGGTTCAAATTAAGCAGAAAGAGAGAGGGTGCTGTCGTGTTTCGTTCAAATTAAGCAGAAAGAGAGAGTGTGCTGGAGTAGTTGGTTCGAATTCAGCAGAAAGAAAGAGTGGGCTGTCGTGTTTGGTTCAAATTAAGCAGAAAGAGAGAGTGTGCTGGAGTGGTTGGTTCAAATTAAGCAGAAAGAGAGAGTGTGCTGGTGTGGTTGGTTCGAATTAAGCAGAAAGAGAGAGTGTGCTGGTGTGGTTGGTTCGAATACAGCAGAAAGAGGCAGTGTATTCTCCTGGTTGATTCAAATTAAGCAGAAAGAGACAGTGTGCTGGTGTGGTTGGTTCGAATACAGCAGAAACAGACAGTATATTCTCCTGGTTGGTTCAAAAATTAAGCAGAAAGAGATAGTGTGCTGGAGTGGTTGGTTCGAATTAAGCAGAAGGAAAGAGTGGGCTGTCGTGTTTGGTTCAAATTAAGCAGAAAGAGAGAGTGTGCTGGAGTGGTTGGTTCAAATTAAGCAGAAAGAGAGAGTGTGCTGGTGTGGTTGGTTCGAATTAAGCAGAAAGAGAGAGTGTGCTGGAGTGGTTGGTTCGAATTAAGCAGAAAGAGAGAGTGTGCTGGTGTGGTTGGTTCGAATACAGCAGAAAGAGACAGTGTATTCTCGTGCTTGGTTCAAATTAAGCAGAAAGAGAGAGTGTGCTGGAGTGGTTGGTTCGAATTAAGCAGAAGGAAAGAGTGGGCTGTCGTTTTTGGTTCAAATTAAGCAGAAAGAGAGAGTGTGCTGTCGTGATTGGTTCAAATTAAGCAGAAAGAGAGAGTGTGCTGGTGTGGTTGGTTCGTATTAAGCAGAAAGAGAGAGTGTGCTGGAGTGGTTGGTTCGAATTAAGCAGAAGGAAACAGTGGGCTGTCGTGTTTGGTTCAAATTAAGCAGAAAGAGAGAGTGTGCTGTCGTGTTTGGTTCAAATTAAACAGAAAGAGAGAGTGCTGGAGTGCTTGGTTCCAATTAAGCAGAAGGAAAGAGTGGGCTGTCGTGTTTGGTTCAAATTAAGGAGAAGGAAAGAGTGTGCTGTCGTGTTTGGTTCAAATTAAGCAGAAAGAGAGAGTGTGCTGGAGTGGTTGGTTCAAATTAAGCAGAAGAAAAGAGTGGGCTGTCGTGTTTGGTTCAAATTAAGCAGAAAGAGAGAGTGTGCTGGAGTGGTTGGTACAAATTAAGCAGATAGAGAGAGTGTGCTGGTGTGGTTAGTTCTAATTAAGCAGAAAGAGAGAGTGTGCTGGAGTGGTTGGTTCGAATTAAGCAGAAGGAAAGAGTGTGCTGGAGTGGTTGGTTCGAATTAAGCAGAAGGAAACAGTGGGCTGTCGTGTTTGGTTCAAATTAAGCAGAAATAGAGAGTGTGCTGTCGTGTTTGGTTCAAATTAAACAGAAAGAGAGAGTGCTGGAGTGGTTGGTTCCAATTAAGCAGAAGGAAAGAGTGGGCTGTCGTGTTTGGTTCAAATTAAGCAGAAGGAAAGAGTGGGCTGTCGTGTTTGGTTCAAATTAAGCAAAAAGAGAGAATGTGCTGTCATGTTTGGTTCAAATTAAGCAGAGAGAGAGAGTGTGCTGGAGTGATTGGTTCAAATTAAGCAGAAGGAAAAGGTGGGCTGTCGTGTTTGGTTCAAATTAAGCAGAAAGAGAGAGTGTGCTGTCGTGTTTGGTTCACATTAAGCAGAAAGAGAGAGTGTGCTGAAGTGGTTGGTTCAAATTAAGCAGAAGGAAAGAGTGGGCTGTCGTGTTTGGTTCAAATTAGGCAGAAATAGAGATTGTACTGTCGTGTTTGGTTCAAATTAAGCAGAAAGAGAGAGTGTGCTGGAGTGGTTAGTTCAAATTAAGCAGCAGGAAAGAGTGGGCTGTCGTGTTTGGTTCAAATTAAGCAGAAAGAGAGAGTGTGCTGGAGTGGTTGGTTCGAATTAAGCAGAAAGAGAGAGTGTGCTGTCGTGTTTGGTTCAAATTAAGCAGAAAGAGAGAGTGTGCTGGAGTGTTTGGTTCAAATTAAGCAGAAAGAGAGAGGGTGCTGTCGTGTTTCGTTCAAATTAAGCAGAAAGAGAGAGTGTGCTGGAGTAGTTGGTTCGAATTCAGCAGAAAGAAAGAGTGGGCTGTCGTGTTTGGTTCAAATTAAGCAGAAAGAGAGAGTGTGCTGGAGTGGTTGGTTCAAATTAAGCAGAAAGAGAGAGTGTGCTGGTGTGGTTGGTTCGAATTAAGCAGAAAGAGAGAGTGTGCTGGTGTGGTTGGTTCGAATACAGCAGAAAGAGGCAGTGTATTCTCGTGGTTGATTCAAATTAAGCAGAAAGAGAGAGTGTGCTGGTGTGGTTGGTTCGAATACAGCAGAAAGAGACAGTATATTCTCCTGGTTGGTTCAAAAATTAAGCAGAAAGAGATAGTGTGCTGGAGTGGTTGGTTCGAATTAAGCAGAAGGAAAGAGTGGGCTGTCGTGTTTGGTTCAAATTAAGCAGAAAGAGAGAGTGTGCTGGAGTGGTTGGTTCAAATTAAGCAGAAAGAGAGAGTGTGCTGTTGTGGTTGGTTCGAATTAAGCAGAAAGAGAGAGTGTGCTGGAGTGGTTGGTTCGAATTAAGCAGAAAGAGAGAGTGTGCTGGTGTGGTTGGTTCGAATACAGCAGAAAGAGACAGTGTATTCTCGTGCTTGGTTCAAATTAAGCAGAAAGAGAGAGTGTGCTGGAGTGGTTGGTTCGAATTAAGCAGAAGGAAAGAGTGGGCTGTCGTTTTTGGTTCAAATTAAGCAGAAAGAGAGAGTGTGCTGTCGTGATTGGTTCAAATTAAGCAGAAAGAGAGAGTGTGCTGGTGTGGTTGGTTCGTATTAAGCAGAAAGAGAGAGTGTGCTGGAGTGGTTGGTTCGAATTAAGCAGAAGGAAACAGTGGGCTGTCGTGTTTGGTTCAAATTAAGCAGAAAGAGAGAGTGTGCTGTCGTGTTTGGTTCAAATTAAACAGAAAGAGAGAGTGCTGGAGTGGTTGGTTCAAATTAAGCAGAAGGAAAGAGTGGGCTGTCGTGTTTGGTTCAAATTAAGCAGAAGGAAAGAGTGTGCTGTCGTGTTTGGTTCAAATTAAGCAGAAAGAGAGAGTGTGCTGGAGTGGTTGGTTCAAATTAAGCAGAAGAAAAGAGTGGGCTGTCGTGTTTGGTTCAAATTAAGCAGAAAGAGAGAGTGTGCTGGAGTGGTTGGTACAAATTAAGCAGATAGAGAGAGTGTGCTGGTGTGGTTAGTTCTAATTAAGCAGAAAGAGAGAGTGTGCTGGAGTGGTTGGTTCGAATTAAGCAGAAGGAAACAGTGGGCTGTCGTGTTTGGTTCAAATTAAGCAGAAATAGAGAGTGTGCTGTCGTGTTTGGTTCAAATTAAACAGAAAGAGAGAGTGCTGGAGTGGTTGGTTCCAATTAAGCAGAAGGAAAGAGTGGGCTGTCGTGTTTGGTTCAAATTAAGAAGAAGGAAAGAGTGGGCTGTCGTGTTTGGTTCAAATTAAGCAAAAAGAGAGAATGTGCTGTCATGTTTGGTTCAAATTAAGCAGAGAGAGAGAGTGTGCTGGAGTGATTGGTTCAAATTAAGCAGAAGGAAAAGGTGGGCTGTCGTGTTTGGTTCAAATTAAGCAGAAAGAGAGAGTGTACTGTCGTGTTTGGTTCACATTAAGCAGAAAGAGAGAGTGTGCTGAAGTGGTTGGTTCAAATTAAGCAGAAGGAAAGAGTGGGCTGTCGTGTTTGGTTCAAATTAGGCAGATATAGAGATTGTACTGTCGTGTTTGGTTCAAATTAAGGAGAAAGAGAGAGTGTGCTGGAGTGGTTGGTTCAAATTAAGCAGAAGGAAAGAGTGGGCTGTCGTGTTTGGTTCAAATTAAGCAGAAAGAGAGAGTCTGCTGGAGTGGTTGGTTCGAATTAAGCAGAAAGAGAGAGTGTGCTGTCGTGTTTGGTTCAAATTAAGCAGAAAGAGAGAGTGTGCTGGAGTGTTTGGTTCAAATTAAGCAGAAAGAGAGAGTGTGCTGTCGTGTTTGGTTCAAATTAAGCAGAAAGAGAGAGTGTGCTGGAGTGGTTGGTTCATATTAAGGGGAAGGAAAGAGTGGGCTGTCGTGTTTGGTTCAAATTAAACAGAAAGAGAGAGGGTGCTGTCGTGTTTCGTTCAAATTAAGCAGAAAGAGAGAGTGTGCTGGAGTAGTTGGTTCGAATTCAGCAGAAAGAAAGAGTGGGCTGTCGTGTTTGGTTCAAATTAAGCAGAAAGAGAGAGTGTGCTGGAGTGGTTGGTTCAAATTAAGCAAAAAGAGAGAAAGTGCTGTCGTGTTTGGTTCAAATTAAGCAGAAAGAGAGAGTGTGCTGGAGTGGTTGGTTCGAATTAAGCAGAAAGAGAGATTGGGCTGTCGTGTTTGGTTCAAATTAAGCAGAAGGAAAGAGTGGGCTGTCGTGTTTGGTTCAAATTACAGCAGAAAGAGACAGTGTGCTGTCGTGTTTGTTTCAATTTCAACAGACAGAGAGTGTGCTGGAGTGGTTGGTTCGAATTAAGCAGAAAGACAGAGTGTGATGTCGTGTTTGGTTCAAATTAAGCAGAAGGAAAGAGTGTGCTGTCGTGTTTGGTTCAAATTAAGCAGAAAGAGAGAGTGTGCTGTGGTGTTTGGTTCAAATTAAGCAGAAAGAGAGAGTGTGCTGGAGTGGTTGGTTCAAATTAAGCAGCAGGAAAGTGTGGGCTGTCGTGTTTGGTTCAAATTAAGCAGAAAGAGAGAGTGTGCTGGAGTGGTTGGTTCGAATTAAGCAGAAAGAGAGAGTGAGCTGTCGTGTTTAGTTCAAATTAAGCAGAAAGAGAGAGTGTGCTGGAGTGGTTGGTTCAAATTAAGCAGAAGGAAAGAGTGGGATGTCGTTTTTTGTTCAAATTAAGCAGAAAAGGGGAGTGTGCTGGAGTGTTTGGTTCAAATTAAGCAGAAAGAAAGATTGTGCTGTCGTGTTTCGTTCAAATTAAGCAGAAAGAGTGAGTGTGCTGGAGTGGTTGGTTCAAATTAAGCAGAAGGAAAGAGTGGGCTGTCGTTTTTTGTTCAAATTAAGCAGAAAAGGGGAGTGTGCTGGAGTGGTTGGTTCAAATTAAGCAGAAAGAGAGAGTGTGCTGGTGTGGTTGGTTCAAATTAAGCAGAAAGAGAGAGTGTGCTGGTGTGGTTGGTTCGAATACAGCAGAAAGAGGCAGTGTATTCTCGTGGTTGATTCAAATTAAGCAGAAAGAGAGAGTGTGCTGGTGTGGTTGGTTCGAATACAGCAGAAAGAGACAGTATATTCTCCTGGTTGGTTCAAAAATTAAGCAGAAAGAGATAGTGTGCTGGAGTGGTTGGTTCGAATTAAGCAGAAGGAAAGAGTGGGCTGTCGTGTTTGGTTCAAATTAAGCAGAAAGAGAGAGTGTGCTGGAGTGGTTGGTTCAAATTAAGCAGAAAGAGAGAGTGTGCTGGTGTGGTTGGTTCGAATTAAGCAGAAAGAGAGAGTGTGCTGGAGTGGTTGGTTCGAATTAAGCAGAAAGAGAGAGTGTGCTGGTGTGGTTGGTTCGAATACAGCAGAAAGAGACAGTGTATTCTCGTGCTTGGTTCAAATTAAGCAGAAAGAGAGAGTGTGCTGGAGTGGTTGGTTCGAATTAAGCAGAAGGAAAGAGTGGGCTGTCGTTTTTGGTTCAAATTAAGCAGAAAGAGAGAGTGTGCTGTCGTGATTGGTTCAAATTAAGCAGAAAGAGAGAGTGTGCTGGAGTGGTTGGTTCGAATTAAGCAGAAGGAAACAGTGGGCTGTCGTGTTTGGTTCAAATTAAGCAGAAAGAGAGAGTGTGCTGTCGTGTTTGGTTCAAATTAAACAGAAAGAGAGAGTGCTGGAGTGGTTGGTTCCAATTAAGCAGAAGGAAAGAGTGGGCTGTCGTGTTTGGTTCAAATTAAGCAGAAAGAGAGAGTGTGCTGTCGTGTTTGGTTCAAATTAAACAGAAAGAGAGAGTGCTGGAGTAGTTGGTTCAAATTAAGCAGAAGGAAAGAGTGGGCTGTCGTGTTTGGTTCAAATTAAGCAGAAGGAAAGAGTGTGCTGTCGTGTTTGGTTCAAATTAAGCAGAAAAAGAGAGGTTGCTGGTGTGGTTGATTCAAATTAAACAGAAGAAAAGAGTGGGCTGTCGTGTTTGGTTCAAATTAAGCAGAAAGAGAGAGTGTGCTGGAGTGGTTGGTACAAATTAAGCAGATAGAGAGAGTGTGCTGGTGTGGTTAGTTCTAATTAAGCAGAAAGAGAGAGTGTGCTGGAGTGGTTGGTTCGAATTAAGCAGAAGGAAACAGTGGGCTGTCGTGTTTGGTTCAAATTAAGCAGAAAGAGAGAGTGTGCTGTCGTGTTTGGTTCAAATTAAACAGAAAGAGAGAGTGCTGGAGTGGTTGGTTCCAATTAAGCAGAAGGAAAGAGTGGGCTGTCGTGTTTGGTTCAAATTAAGCAGAAAGAGAGAGTGTGCTGTCGTGTTTGGTTCAAATTAAACAGAAAGAGAGAGTGCTGGAGTAGTTGGTTCAAATTAAGCAGAAGGAAAGAGTGGGCTGTCGTGTTTGGTTCAAATTAAGCAGAAGGAAAGAGTGTGCTGTCGTGTTTGGTTCAAATTAAGCAGAAAGAGAGAGTGTGCTGGAGTGGTTGGTTCAAATTAAGCAGAAGAAAAGAGTGGGCTGTCGTGTTTGGTTCAAATTAAGCAGAAAGAGAGAGTGTGCTGGAGTGGTTGGTACAAATTAAGCAGATAGAGAGAGTGTGCTGGTGTGGTTAGTTCTAATTAAGCAGAAAGAGAGAGTGTGCTGGAGTGGTTGGTTCGAATTAAGCAGAAGGAAACAGTGGGCTGTCGTGTTTGGTTCAAATTAAGCAGAAAGAGAGAGTGTGCTGTCGTGTTTGGTTCAAATTAAACAGAAAGAGAGAGTGCTGGAGTGGTTGGTTCCAATTAAGCAGAAGGAAAGAGTGGGCTGTCGTGTTTGGTTCAAATTAAGCAGAAAGAGAGAGTGTGCTGTCGTGTTTGGTTCAAATTAAACAGAAAGAGAGAGTGCTGGAGTACTTGGTTCAAATTAAGCAGAAGGAAAGAGTGGGCTGTCGTGTTTGGTTCAAATTAAGCAGAAGGAAAGAGTGTGCTGTCGTGTTTGGTTCAAATTAAGCAGAAAGAGAGAGTGTGCTGGAGTGGTTGGTTCAAATTAAGCAGAAGAAAAGAGTGGGCTGTCGTGTTTGGTTCAAATTAAGCAGAAAGAGAGAGTGTGCTGGAGTGGTTGGTACAAATTAAGCAGATAGAGAGAGTGTGCTGGTGTGGTTAGTTCTAATTAAGCAGAAAGAGAGAGTGTGCTGGAGTGGTTGGTTCGAATTAAGCAGAAGGAAACAGTGGGCTGTCGTGTTTGGTTCAAATTAAGCAGAAATAGAGAGTGTGCTGTCGTGTTTGGTTCAAATTAAACAGAAAGAGAGAGTGCTGGAGTGGTTGGTTCCAATTAAGCAGAAGGAAAGAGTGGGCTGTCGTGTTTGGTTCAAATTAAGCAGAAAGAGAGAGTGTGCTGTCGTGTTTGGTTCAAATTAAACAGAAAGAGAGAGTGCTGGAGTACTTGGTTCAAATTAAGCAGAAGGAAAGAGTGGGCTGTCGTGTTTGGTTCAAATTAAGCAGAAGGAAAGAGTGTGCTGTCGTGTTTGGTTCAAATTAAGCAGAAAGAGAGAGTGTGCTGGAGTGGTTGGTTCAAATTAAGCAGAAGAAAAGAGTGGGCTGTCGTGTTTGGTTCAAATTAAGCAGAAAGAGAGAGTGTGCTGGAGTGGTTGGTACAAATTAAGCAGATAGAGAGAGTGTGCTGGTGTGGTTAGTTCTAATTAAGCAGAAAGAGAGAGTGTGCTGGAGTGGTTGGTTCAAATTCAGCAAAAAGAAAGAGTGTGCTGTCGTGTTTGGTTCAAATTAAGCAGAAAGAGAGAGTGGGCTGAAGTGGTTGGTTCGAATTCTGCAGAAAGAGAGATTGGGCTGTCGTGTTTGGTTCAAATTAAGCAGAAGGAAAGAGTGGGCTGTCGTGTTTGGTTCAAATTAAGCAGAAAGAGAGAGTGTGCTGGAGTGGTTGGTTCAAATTCAGCAAAAAGAAAGAGTGTGCTGTCGTGTTTGGTTCAAATTAAGAAGAAAGAGAGAGTGTGCTGTCGTGTTTGGTTCAAATTAAGCAGAAAGTGAGAGTGGGCTGGAGTGGTTGGTTCGAATTAAGCAGAAGGAAACAGTGGGCTGTCGTGTTTGGTTCAAATTAAGCAGAAAGAGAGAGTGTGCTGGAGTGATTGGTTCAAATGAAGGAGAAAAAGAGAGTGGGCTGTTGTTTTCGTTCAAATTAAGCAGAAAGAGAGAGTGTGCTGGAGTGGTTGGTTCAAATTAAGCAGCAAGAGAGAGTGTGCTGGAGTGGTTGGTTCAAATTAAGCAGAAAGAGAGAGTGTGCTGGAGTGGTTGGTTCAAATTAAGCAAAAAGAGAGAGTGTGCTGTCGTGTTTGGTTCAAATTAAGCAGAAAGAGAGAGTGTGCTGGAGTGGTTGGTTCGAATTCAGCAGAAAGAGAGATTGGGCTGTCGTGTTTGGTTCAAATTAAGCAGAAGGAAAGAGTGGGCTGTCGTGTTTGGTTCAAATTAAGCAGAAAGAGAGAGTGTGCTGTCGTGTTTGTTTCAAATTAAACAGAAAGAGAGAGTGCTGGAGTAGTTGGTTCAAATTAAGCAGAAGGAAAGAGTGGGCTGTCGTGTTTGGTTCAAATTAAGCAGAAGGAAAGAGTGTGCTGTCGTGTTTGGTTCAAATTAAGCAGAAAGAGAGAGTGTGCTGTGGTGTTTGGTTCAAATTAAGCAGAAAGAGAGAGTGTGCTGGAGTGGTTGGTTCAAATTAAGCAGAAGAAAAGAGTGGGCTGTCGTGTTTGGTTCAAATTAAGCAGAAAGAGAGAGTGTGCTGGAGTGGTTGGTTCAAATTAAGCAGAAAGAGAGAGTGTGCTGGAGTGGTTGGTTCAAATTAAGCAGAAAGAGAGAGTGTGCTGGAGTGGTTGGTTCAAATTAAGCAGAAGGAAAGAGTGGGCTGTCGTGTTTGGTTCAAATTAAGCAGAAAGAGAGAGTGTGCTGTCGTGTTTGGTTCAAATTAAGCAGAAAGAGAGAGTGCTGGAGTGGTTTGTTCCAAATAAAGAGAAGAGAAAGTGGGCTGTCGTGGTTTGGTTCAAATTAAGCAGAAAGAGAGTGTGCTGTCGTGGTTTGGTTCAAATTAAACAGAAAGAGAGAGTGCTGGAGTAGTTGGTTCAAATTAAGCAGAAGAGAAAGAGTGCTGTTGTGTTTGGTTCAAATTAAGCAGAAGGAAAGAGTGTGCTGTCGTGTTTGGTTCAAATTAACAAGAAAGAGAGAGTGTGCTGGACTGGTTGGTACAAATTAAGCAGAAAGAGAGAGTGTGCTGTCGTGTTTGTTTCGAATTAAGCAGAAAGAGAGAGTGTGCTGGAGTGGTTGGTTACAAATTAAGCAGATAGAGAGAGTGTGCTGGTGTGGTTGGTTCTGATTAAGCAGAAAGAGAGAGTGTGCTGGAGTGGTTGGTTCAAATTAAGCAGAAGGAAACAGTGGGCTGTCGTGTTTGGTTCAAATTAAGCAGAAATAGAGAGTGTGCTATCGTGTTTGGTTCAAATTAAACAGAAAGAGAGAGTGCTGGAGTGGTTGGTTCCAATTAAGCAGAAGGAAAGAGTGGGCTGTCGTGTTTGGTTCAAATTAAGCAGAAAGAGAGAGTGTGCTGTCGTGTTTGGTTCAAATTAAACAGAAAGAGAGAGTGCTGGAGTAGTTGGTTCAAATTAAGCAGAAGGAAAGAGTGGGCTGTCGTGTTTGGTTCAAATTAAGCAGAAGGAAAGAGTGTGCTGTCGTGTTTGGTTCAAATTAAGCAGAAAGAGAGAGTGTGCTGTGGTGTTTGGTTCAAATTAAGCAGAAAGAGAGAGTGTGCTGGAGTGGTTGGTTCAAATTAAGCAGCAGGAAAGAGTGGGCTGTCGTGTTTGGTTCAAATTAAGCAGAAAGAGAGAGTGTGCTGGAGTGGTTGGTTCGAATTAAGCAGAAAGAGAGAGTGAGCTGTCGTGTTTGGTTCAAATTAAGCAGAAAGAGAGAGTGTGCTGGAGTGGTTGGTTCAAATTAAGCAGAAGGAAAGAGTGTGTTGTCGTGTTTGGTTCAAATTAAGCAGAAAGAGAGAGTGTGCTGGAGTGTTTGGTTCAAATTAAGCAGAAAGAAAGATTGTGCTGTCGTGTTTCGTTCAAATTAAGCAGAAAGAGTGAGTGTGCTGGAGTGGTTGGTTCAAATTAAGCAGAAGGAAAGAGTGGGCTGTCGTGTTTGGTTCAAATTAAGCAGAAAGAGAGAGTGTGCTGGAGTGGTTGGTTCAAATTAAGCAGAAAGAGAGAGTGTGCTGGTGTGGTTGGTTCAAATTAAGCAGAAAGAGAGAGTGTGCTGGTGTGGTTGGTTCGAATACAGCAGAAAGAGACAGTGTATTCTCGTGGTTGGTTCAAATTAAGCAGAAAGAGAGAGTGTGCTGGTGTGGTTGGTTCGAATACAGCAGAAAGAGACAGTATATTCTCGTGGTTGGTTCAAAAATTAAGCAGAAAGAGAGAGTGTGCTGGAGTGGTTGGTTCGAATACAGCAGAAAGAGACAGTATATTCTCCTGGTTGGTTCAAAAATTAAGCAGAAAGAGAGAGTGTGCTGGAGTGGTTGGTTCGAATTAAGCAGAAGGAAAGAGTGGGCTGTCGTGTTTGGTTCAAATTAAGCAGAAAGAGAGAGTGTGCTGGAGTGGTTGGTTCAAATTAAGCAGAAAGAGAGAGTGTGCTGGTGTGGTTGGTTCGAATTAAGCAGAAAGAGAGAGTGTGCTGGAGTGGTTGGTTCGAATTAAGCAGAAAGAGAGAGTGTGCTGGTGTGGTTGGTTCGAATACAGCAGAAAGAGACAGTGTATTCTCGTGGTTGGTTCAAATTAAGCAGAAAGAGAGAGTGTGCTGGAGTGGTTGGTTCGAATTAAGCAGAAGGAAAGAGTGGGCTGTCGTGTTTTGTTCAAATTAAGCAGAAAGAGAGAGTGTGCTGGTGTGGTTGTTTCGAATTAAGCAGAAAGAGAGAGTGTGCTGGAGTGGTTGGTTCGAATTAAGCAGAAAGAGTGAGTGTGCTGTCATGTTTGGTTCAAATTAAGCAGAAAGAGAGAGTGTGCTGTCGTGTTTGGTTTAAATTAAACAGAAAGAGAGAGTGTGCTGGAGTGGTTGGTTCAAATTAAGCAGAAAGAGAGAGTGTGCTGGTGTGGTTGGTTCGAATTAAGCAGAAAGAGAGAGTGTGCTGGTGTGGTTGGTTCGAATACAGCAGAAAGAGACAGTGTATTCTCGTGGTTGGTTCAAATTAAGCAGAAAGAGAGAGTGTGCTGGTGTGGTTGGTTCGAATACAGCAGAAAGAGACAGTATATTCTCGTGGTTGGTTCAAAAATTAAGCAGAAAGAGAGAGTGTGCTGGAGTGGTTGGTTCGAATTAAGCAGAAAGAAAGAGTGGGCTGTCGTGTTTGGTTCAAATTAAGCAGAAAGAGAGAGTGTGCTGGAGTGGTTGGTTCGAATTAAGCAGAAAGAGAGAGTGTGCTGGTGTGGTTGGTTCGAATACAGCAGAAAGAGACAGTGTATTCTCGTGGTTGGTTCAAATTAAGCAGAAAGAGAGAGTGTGCTGGAGTGGTTGGTTCGAATTAAGCAGAAGGAAAGAGTGTGCTGTCGTGTTTGGTTCAAATTAAGCAGAAAGAGAGAGTGTGCTGGTGTGGTTGTTTCGAATTAAGCAGAAAGAGAGAGTGTGCTGGAGTGGTTGTTTCGAATTAAGCAGAAGGAAAGAGTGGACTTTCGTGTTTGGTTCAAATTAAGCAGAAAGAGAGAGTGTGCTGTCGTGTTTGGTTCAAATTAAACAGAAAGAGAGAGTGTGCTGGAGTGGTTGGTTCAAATTAAGCAGAAGGAAAGAGTGGGCTTTCGTGTTTGGTTCAAATTAAGCAGAAAGAAAGAGTGTGCTGTGGTGTTTGGTTCAAATTAAGCAGAAAGAGAGAGTGTGCTGGAGTGGTTGGTTCAAATTAAGCAGAAGAAAAGAGTGGGCTGTCGTGTTTGGTTCAAATTAAGCAGAAAGAGAGAGTGTGCTGGAGTGGTTGGTTCGAATTAAGCAGAAAGAGAGAGTGTGCTGTCGTGTTTGGTTCAAATTAAGCAGAAAGAGAGAGTGTGTTCTCGTTCTTGGTTCGAGTTAAGCAGAAGGAGAGAGTGTGTTCTCGTGGTTTGTTTGAATTAAGCAGAAGTAGAGAGTGTGTTCTCGTGGTTGGTTTGAATTAAGCAGAAGGAGAGAGTGTATTCTCGTGGTTGGTTCGAATTAAGCAGAAGGAGAGAGTGTGTTCTCGTGGTTGGTTCGAATTAAGCAGAAGGAGAGAGTGTGTTCTCGTGGTTGGTTCGAATTAAGCAGAAGGAGAGAGTGTGTTCTCGTGGTTGGTTCGAATTAAGCAGAAGGAGAGAGTGTATTCTCGTGGTTGGTTCGAATTAAGCAGAAGGAGAGAGTGTGTTCTCGTGGTTGGTTCGAATTAAGCAG
>JAWDGP010001536.1:87500-127500 GCA_033675545.1 Elysia crispata
GTTGGTTCCAAGAAATGAGATAGCAGTATAGTATAGTACGGCGCTATGCTTTATCAGTTTAGATTCGCCGCCTAATTCTTTTGCCATAGGTCGTGAGTTATTCACAGCACTGAAAGCCCAACAAGATAGAGTCTGTCCTTAGTCCTTTATGTATCTTAATGCAACTGAGGTACTTTTGTTGTTAAGGAGTGGTAAACGTCAAAATATTTAGAGCTGGTAATTATGTGTTGTTAGATGAAGAGTTTCCCAGGCAATCTATTACGGAGCAGCTAGGCCCAACGTAACTCTGCCCAGACAAGCTATGTCTATAGCAAACCTCTCAGAGAACTCATAGAACCAGCCTCTCGCATGATAAACCAGCTACTATGTACAATTCCTACCGAGTATTTTAAAACTCTGATCATTATAAATTTGCTTATTTATCATGAACCGCTCGGCTATCCTTCTTGTTTGGTCGTCAGTGGTTACCCTCTTGGCAAGAAGTGCTGCTGAGTCAGTTTCATACAACATCTCTCTGCTTACTTCGAACATCTCTGTCAGATTTTCTTGCTTACTTCGAACATCTCTGTCAGATTTTCTTGCTTACTTCGAACATCTCTGTTATATTTTCTTGCTTACTTCGAACATCTCTGTCATATTAATTCTTGAGACGGTGGCTGCTCTCTGTCAGACCGATGACGACTTGGACTAGAGTGGATCTGATCACGTGACATCAGATGACTCAACAAGAGATTCAAGCTCATAGGGATTCAACCCTGGACCATCTTATTATCAGTTAATCACTCTACCACCTGAATGGATTGGCCGTCTCCTAGGGATTCAACCCTGGACCATCTTATTATCAGTTAATCACTCTACCACCTGAATGGATTGGCCGGCTCCTATGGATTCAACCCTGGACCATCTTATTATCAGTTAATCACTCTACCAACTTAATGGATTGGCCGGCTCCTAGGGATTCAACCCTGGACCATCTTATTATCAGTTAATCACTCTACCACCTGAAGGGATTGGCCGGCTCCTAGGGATTCAACCCTGGACCATCTTATTATCAGTTAATCACTCTACCACCTCAATGGATTGGCCGTCTCCTTGGGGTTCAACCCTGGACCATCTTATTACCAGTTAATCACTCTACTACCACCTGAAGGGATTGGCCGTCTCCTAGGGATTCAACCCTGGACCATCTTATTACCAGTTAATCACTCTACCACCTGAAGGGATTGGCCGCCTTCTAGGGATTCAACCCTGGACCATCTTATTACCAGTTAATCACTCTACCACCTGAATGGATTGGCCGGCTCCTAGGGATTCAACCCTGGACCATCTTATTATCAGTTAATCACTCTACCACCTGAATGGATTGGCCGGCTCCTAGGGATTCAACCCTGGACCATCTTATTATCTTATTACCAGTTAATCACTCTACCACCTGAATGGATTGGCCGGCTCCTAGGGATTCAACCCTGGACCATCTTATTATCAGTTAATCACTCTACCACCTGAATGGATTGGCCGGCTCCTAGGGATTCAACCCTGGACCATCTTATTATCAGTTAATCACTCTACCACCTGAAGGGATTGGCCGGCTCCTAGGGATTCAACCCTGGACCATCTTATTATCAGTTAATCACTCTACCACCTGAATGGATTGGCCGGCTCCTAGGGATTCAACCCTGGACCATCTTATTATCAGTTAATCACTCTACCACCTGAATGGATTGGCCGGCTCCTAGGGATTCAACCCTGGACCATCTTATTATCAGTTAATCACTCTACCACCTGAATGGATTGGCCGGCTCCTAGGGATTCAACCCTGGACCATCTTATTATCAGTTAATCACTCTACCACCTGAAGGGATTGGCCGGCTCCTAGGGATTCAACCCTGGACCATCTTATTATCAGTTAATCACTCTACCACCTGAAGGGATTGGCCGGCTCCTAGGGATTCAACCCTGGACCATCTTATTATCAGTTAATCACTCTACCACCTGAATGGATTGGCCGGCTCCTAGGGATTCAACCCTGGACCATCTTATTATCAGTTAATCACTCTATCACCTGAATGGATTGGCCGGCTCCTAGGGATTCAACCCTGGACCATCTTATTATCCATTAATCACTCTACCACCTGAAGGGATTGGCCGGCTCCTAGGGATTCAACCCTGGACCATCTTATTACCAGTTAATCACTCTACCACCTGAATGGATTGGCCGGCTCCTAGGGATTCAACCCTGGACCATCTTATTATCAGTTAATCACTCTACCACCTGAATGGATTGGCCGGCTCCTAGGGATTCAACCCTGGACCATCTTAATATCCACCTGAAGGGATTGGCCGGCTCGTAGGGATTCAACCCTGGACCATCTTATTATCAGTTAATCACTCTACCACCTGAAGGGATTGGCCGGCTCGTAGGGATTCAACCCTGGACCATCTTATTATCAGTTAATCACTCTACTACCACCTGAAGGGATTGGCCGTCTACTAGATGGTCAGGTCAAGCCTATAAAATGTGACCATTTGTTTAGTTGTTACAAGATGACGCAAACTAAACGGCAAAATACCCAAAGTTGAACAATATCTTTTAATCCCAATGTTTATCATTGGAGAACAATGCCTCGCCCCTTTAACACACGAAAAAGAGCCCTGGAGCGGTATATATTAAACCCATTCTGATATGTGGATGCGAGGCCTGGACAATTTCAAAACAATTACAGAAGAAACTGGACGCAACAGAAACTTGATTCTTACGGAGAAGCTACGAATCTTATGGTCAGTAAAAGAAATAAAAAAAACCAGTGCTACGACACAACAAGATCACTTATAAATAGAATACGTAAAAGCTAGGTAACCTTTTTTGGCCATGTGGTAAGAAGAAAGAAATTAGAACATCCTGAGACTACTGGGATGGTCGAATGAAAACGCATCAGAAGAAAACAACGGGAAAAAATCTTGGATGGACAAAGTGACGAGCACTGAGAACAGTGAGGATGAGATAGAGATATGTGGAAGGCCATGATCGACTGCGCTAAAGAGCAGGACCCAGGATTGATTGCACTGCTACAACCCGCTTCCTCTCAGGTGAGAATTTCCATGTAAAGCCAATACAGGTCAATTTTAAGAAGAAAAAAAAGTCTCTAAGAGGGCAATTTCATATATGACGATCTAATTTTTTTTTATTTCATTTTCAAAGACTTTGCTATGCTTCGATAGTACATGAGTTCCTTTCTTCATGCACCCTTTCCGGCTGTGTTTTGTCTGTAAGGAACTGTCGAGATAGACAAATCGACCGTGAACTGTGTTTCAACACAGGCATGCGCCGGGCCTAATGTTTACCCGTGCAGTGTTTTGTCCGGCTTTTTTTTTTTCTAAATTTATTAGCTTCCCCGTCCTGAACTTGCGATAAATAGTAAGCGATTTGACTATGCGTCGCATTTAAGCAGTGTCAACCCCATTTGCGTGTTTGGACTGAGCTCACTCCGCTTCGATCATAAACCACTCATTTCTTCTGTTGACCTTGGAGAGATCACAAACACGTGCATCTCAAGGTCATTTGCCGCAGACCTCGGCTGGAAATGCACCGAGACCAACAGACATTTCTCACTTGAGTAACATGTGACAAACGCACCCCTGGAGAACTCAGCCCTGGCCATCCAAGCCGTGCTTATAGTCTCGGCCTTGGCGGTAGTTACAGCGGGCGAGCGTTGGGTGCCTGCCACCAAGCGACCAGCGACAGGAAGCTCCCAGAGATGTATTGATCACTGCGGCCGTGTGTGGCCGTGTGTGGCCGGGCCGTGTGTGTGGCCGTGTGTGGCCATGTGTGGCCGTGTGTCATCGCGGAGCGAGGAGATCTGCCACTGGCCGAGCGGCGCCTCGGCTTCCTTCTCAGCTACTCTTTTCTCTCCTTCTCTCGCAACTGACCTCTTTTCTTCATCTTCCATTTATTTATTTATTTATTTATTGATTGATTGATTGATTGACTGATTCATTCTCTCTCTATCTATTTAGGTTGAAACACAAGGGAAGCGTGCAGAGACTCTAAGGTAAGATCGACCACAACTATCTCTCTGTTTATTTATCTTTCTTTATTTATTTCATTCCTCCTTTATCTCTTTTGGCCTATTTTTATTATCTTTCCATATTTTATTTCACCCCCCCCCCTCTTCTCTCTCTCTCTCTCTCTCTCTCTCTCTCTCTCTCTCTCTCTCTCTCTCTCTCTCTCTCTCTCTCTCTCTCTCTCTCTTTCTATCTAAGAAGGATATTCTTTTATGTTATCGTATGGATTGCAAAAGAAGGCGAAATAGAGAGATAGATAGATAGACAAAGAGAGAGAGAGACAGTCAGACAGACAGACAGGGGCAGACAGACAGACAGACAGACAGGCAGGGGCAGACATAAAGAATGTTAGAACGCCTGGTAGAAACAGACAAAAAGAATCATGCCTGGATACCATGACAAGAATAAAATATTTTGAGAAACAAAGACAGAAATATTTATGAACATTAAACATTATGAAATGAATTTTAAATCAATTATGTAAAAATATAGCCCGAGGAAATTAAAAAGAAAAAAAAATAACCTGGGGAAGGGGGGCTTCGTATTCGACAATGCAGTTCATAATACACAACTGCAGTCACAAGAGAGGAAACATTGTTCAGTAATTATTATGTTAAAATTGTAAACCACACGCTCTACGCAGGATTTCATGCTGGGATTAACCAGGCTGGTACGGATATCATTGTGTTCCCGCCTGGTGCTGAACTTACTCCACAACCGCCCATTCAGCACTGAAGCTCCGCTTCCCTAATTATTCAGCCCCCTTTCAATCTGCTCATCTTTTCCTGTCCATGCTTCTATCAACACGCTTTACACGACACTGTTTGTGTGTGGTAGAGTCTGTTTCATTTACCGATAAATTCTTGTCCCAGAATTCAATGCTGCCTAATGACGTGTTCCATTCCCTGGATCAGCCAACCCATGAAATATTTATGAGTGGTTTTAGTTTTAGTAACTCAGACTGATATGATATTCATGTATAACATAGAATCCGTCCTTGTAAAAGAAAATGTCATTAGTATTCATTGTCAGGTAAGTAATGTGGCGCCCACATCTAATACGAAGCAAAAGTTTAATGTCACTATTGGTTCTACAAAATCTGAGGGCACTCATTGGTCTGGCTTTCTTACTGATGATCCCCCACAAGTGTTAGAGATATTTTACGGCTGGCACATATCGCCCAATAAGACTGCATTATTTGTCCTAAGTTTTTAATAAATTTTGTTCATACTGAGAGACGACAAAGGTAACGTCGAGCTCATGCATGTATTCTGTTGATATGCTGCAAGCTTACTGTGATAGTGGTTAGCAGTAAACGTTAGGAAAGGTGTGGGCAACTGATATGGCCCAATCTACGAGAGAAAGGGACTGTAGTATGGAGCTCTAAAGCCATGGAACATACCTGCCTCTTGGTAAATGAACTGCAGTAAGAGTAAACTGGCAATCAATGATCACAACAATGAAGATGCTCCACCATGTCATAACGGTGGATACAGCCAGTTGCTCTGAAAATGATCGTTTTGTCTTGGCGATTTAAACAATGAAGAGAAATCTTGAGGTTTCTGTTGAATGCAAAAGTTGTTTTTTTTTTCTTTCGATAAAGACAAAGGAAGACTCACAAAGGACAGAAGAAAGAAAAAAAGATGTGTGTGTGTGTGTTCATGTGTGTTTTGGGATTGGGGGCGCATGTTAGATCCGAAAGCTCATTAAATAAGTTGTAGTTGAGAAAGAGATGCGATTGTGAGCAGAAAAAAAAAAAAAAACCTTTCCTCGGGATCCAACTCTGCACACACAAAAAGGACAATAGAGAGGATAGAAAACAATCAGTATAAGCAGAGTTCGATCTCGTACTACAGTACAAGCCTCAGTGTTGAACCACCGGCAAGTCGTTGAAGTCATAAAATTGCATCCTTATAGTTATAGGAGGAAGGGAGGCTGAGTGGATGTCACGTCTGTCGGTGGTTTGGCAAGGTAACTTGTGTCGTTAATTCAGATAGGTTTAACGACTCCTTAAGAAATTTTGATTCGCACCACAATTTTATGAGCAAATGAGGATGGCGAAAGAATTATCAATAGTTAATATCAAGAAAGGCAAGTGACAAACACAGGTATAGAACGCATTGACCGTGTAACATATTGCGTTACAAAAGACCCAATACAGAAAACACGTTGAAAAAAATCGTGACAAAAAATTATAGAGTCAACAGAAACGAGAATAAACAACACAGAACAATCGAAAAAAAAAAAAAAAAAAAAAGAAAGAAAAGAGGAGCACAAAACAGTATTAAAGTTCTGCTGGCCTGTGTGACGCGATCGATCTATTCTTCTATGAGAAATCGGCCGGAGCTAGACAAGCGTGGTGTCACACGAGACACCTCAAAGAGGAGACGGAACAAAAACCGTGATCGACATGTACGGCGCAGACCACCAATCACCTCGCACTGGATCAAGGAACATGAGATATTGTTCAAAACATCGATATCTTTTAGTTTTTCCGTTTTTGAAATGACTATGACAAGTAATTTAGTTTCACTGCTCGCTTTCTATTATTAGTACTGTCGTTCAGAAAAATAGTCCAACAAGGTGAGAGTCCACCTAGCTATCAACTATTTTTTTTTTTCATTCATTGTTTGATTTCAACTTCAAATATTAATCAAAAAGGTTAAATTATAGGTTTAGATATTAATAAAAATGCTTTTATTATTTCTTGCAGTAACTTTTATGAATATTGTCACTTTTGTTGCTGGTATTACCATTACTATTACGACTGCAACTTCAAGTCCTGAAACTTAAAAGTTAAACGGTGAAGGAATGTAACTCAAGAGTAGTTGTCCTTGAATTACGTCTATTATACGTTACATTAATTTCATTTTGATATGAACACTTTATTTTCCCATTTCCCATAAAACCCTTCAAAATATGGGCCATGATTATTCATGTCTGGATTCGTGTAAGCCACGATCCCAAATATAGACTGACTTCGCAACTTCGATATCGTCCTTTATAATGGCTGTTAAAACGTTGATTCAGGTAATAGCTAAAAACATTACATTAATTAGTCTTGATCATGCCACAGTCCGAATGGAACAAGCTTGTCTGCGCCTGTTTTTGGTTGCGTGACGGATGTACATTCGGAAAGTTTCACAATCGAATGGGTATGATTTGTGTAAGAGGGAACAAAAATAGCAGGTTGATAGCTAGATGCTGTCAGTATTACTTGATAATGTGGAGCAAGACTTCAATAGCTCGCATTGTCTCAGGGCCGAGGTAGTCCGGTAGCGAGGGCCTAGTTCCAACCAGTTTAGAATCAAGATATCATCATGTGAGTTTTTTAGGAGGAAACCACAGAGAGTGAGAAAGAGAGAAAAAGAGAGATATAGATAGATAGAGAGGGAGGGAGAGAGAGAGAGAGACAGAAAGAGAGAGAGACACACACAGAGAGAAATGGAGAGAGAGAGAGACAGAGAGAGACAGAGAGAGACAGAGACAGAGAGAGAATCAGTAACCGGAAGTCACTGAGGAGACTATTTTTTGCTCCGACCATCTGAGATTGGTTGGGAGTTTCCACTGAGGTTTTATCATGTCGTCCAAAAGGTTGAGTACAGCATGTTTCGGTACTCCCTGCGTGGTATAATTACAACAATTAACGAGGATTTTATCATAGACGATAAGTATGAATCAACCAAGAAGTGTCCAATCAGATTTTAAAAATCCTTACGATTGTCATGTATAACAGTTTTATAAAGCATAGGCAGTAAGAAGAGTTCTGCCAACGCTTTGATCCATCCAAGTTTTTATCTATTCGAGAAAGGAATAGAAACTCAACTTTCTGCCTCACTTCCTCCATCATCTTCTTCTTCTTCTTCTTCTTCTTCTTCTTCTTCTTCTTCTTCTTCTTCTTCTTCTTCTTCTTCTTCTTCTTCTTCTTCTTCTTCTTCTTCTTCTTCTTCTTCTTCTTCTTCTTCTTCTTCTTCTTCTTCTTCTTCTTCTTCTTCTTCTTCTTCTTCTTCTTCTTCTTCTTCTTCTTCTTCTTCTTCTTCTCTTCTTCTTCTTCCTTTTCCTCTTCTTCTACGTTTCTTTCTCCTTCTTCTTCTTCCCCCTCACCCTCCTCATTCTCCTACTCTTACCCACCGGCTTCTTCTTTTCTTCTCTTCCTACTTTGTCCGTCAAGTGAGGTTCACAAAGGGTATAAACTTCTCCCTCAGTGTGAGCTCTGTCGGCCTCATTTTAGCATCTGGCTCTTCATGAGTGTAGACATGAGTTGAACATTTTATGTTCGCCAGGGCACGCCTCATAATTAACAAGGCGATATCTTGCTTTATTATTAGAGGAAATAACCTGACGCTACTAATTAATGGCGCATAAGCTGTCTCTTCATAACATACTGCAGAAAAATGGATGCAATAACTTGAAAATATGAAAAAAAAAGTTTCATTTTTAATTTGCATTATGAATAAACGATTATTTTATTGGTTGATTGATTGATTGATTCATTCATTGGTTCATTGATAAATTGATTAGTCGGTTGGCTGATTGAAATAGCACATTTAAATCACTTACAGATGCCATATCTGTTAACGAGGAATGGCTTCCCAAGGATTGTAAACTGATGCTTTTGGCATTGGTCACGATGTATTTTTAAGTTCCTACGAACTTTTTAATACTCGCCTAGATGTAGTTATGTTTTTTGTTGTTGTTGTTATGGTTGATGCTGTTGTATGAATTTCAGGCACAGCACAACTTTCACACAGAGGCTGTGGATCATCTAGTTATAAATGTATAGGCAGCTCATAGAGTGGGAAGGTGTTTCGGACTGTCGAATTTGACACTACTCAACCTTATAGGTGACGTCAGTTTGGAGCGCCAGTAGCGGTGGGGATAGAGCGTCCGCCCTGATACCCTCAAGGTCTTTCCTCGCGAGTTCAAGTACCACAGTATCAGCAGGAGAGCATTGCGCGCGCACTTCTTAGCGGTTCCGCCCTGCCTGATGGTGCTCAAGATGGATATGCCAAATTGGCCTGTGATCCCAGCGTGTCGCGGACGGACGCGCTATATCAAACAACAACCAAACTCTCGACGGTCCCTGAGTTGTTCAGCACAGGGGTCGAGCTAGCTGGCTGACTAGCCGCCCTAGCTGGCTGACTAGCCGCCCTAGCTAGCTGACTAGCCGCCCTAGCTGGCTGACTAGCCGCCCTAGCTGGCTGACTAGCCGCCCTAGTTAGCTGACTAGCCGCCCTAGCTGGCTGACTAGCCGCCCTAGTTAGCTGACTAGCCGCCCTAGCTGGCTGACTAGCCGCCCTAGAGCGTGATGTCACTCCAAGTGTCCACGCCGCAGTCGATGTGTAGGAGAATATGGTGCTCGTTTGATTTTGGTCTAGAATTAAAAATGCACTGAACGCATTTGACCTTCAGATGGTTGCCCTTTCGACAAGGAGCATAATACCAGCGAAGTTATAAGGATATGGAATTAATTGTAACATAAAAGCAGCTTGCATGCACATATCTGACATTTATCAAAATTTGATAAAGGCCAAAGAAAGAGTACAGCTTTTGTTCATATTTCTTTGTGGGTACTTTTCTGCATAGACTGGGGCAGAACGTTTCTGGACTCCTGCAGAATGTGAACCCAGTTTAGCGGAGTCTAAAACATTGCCGGGTTCAGAATAGTTTACCATTATCATGAGAGTTAGAAATCATCACTGTTTTTTAAAGTATTTCAAACAACTTCTCTCAGTCTCTGTCTGTCTGTCTGCCTGCTTGTATGTCTATGTCTCTCTCTCTCTCTCTCTCTCTCTCTCTCTCTCTCTCTCTATCTATCTATCTATCTATCTATCTATCTATCTATCTATCTATCTATCTATCTATCTATCTATCTATCTCTCTCTCCCTCTCTCTCTCTATCTCCCTCCCGCTATCTTTTTTTTTTCCAACTAACCTATTTATCTATGAACACTCTTTCTTTTTCACTTTGCTCCATCTTTCCTCTTTTTCTTTCTTCACTTTATCAGCAAGGCAATTTAAGCCAAACACATAATCACATTTGCCATTCAAGATCTCTCTCTCTCTCTCTCTCTCTCTCCCTCTTTCTCTCTCTCCCCCTCCCACTCCCAACATTATCCATCCCGTCGTCTCTGTCGCATGCTCTTCACCTCACATCATACTTACGTCCCCACACACACACACACTCGCGTCCACACACATACGTTTTAAGGCTGTAGCGAAGTCTCCAAGAGGAGCGGCCACCAATCAATAGCATGGTGTTGTGTGAGCCACGCAGACACGCTGGCCACGAGATTCTCCTGTCTGGCCTAGTCCTAGCGCTGGATACTCGACGTTCAGATTGGGGGGGGGGGGGGGGGGAGATTGAGACGCGAGGCGCAGCTTGGCAAGAAAGAGACGGAAGAGATCAGAGAAAGAGAACACACACACATTTATAAAATAAAAAAAAAGATGGAAAAGAGACTAAGAGCAAAAAAAAAATTAGAAAAGAAGGAGATGGGGTAGGGTAGGAAACAGAGAGAGAGAGAGAGAGAGAGAGAGAGAGAGAGAGAGAGAGAGAGAGAGAGAGAGAGAGAGAGAGAAGGAGGGAGAGAAAGGGGAGGAGGCAAGCACGCGGGCTGGCGGTCAAGAATCGATGTAATTCGCGCCAGAAATCGATGCAAAGATTCAGAGAGGGCTTGAGGGAGGGAGTGAGACAGAGGGAGGGAAGGACACAAAGAGAGAGGTGGCTTGAGAAAGGGAATGAAATGGAGGGAGGGAGGGACACAAAGAGAGAAGTGGCTTGAGAGAGGGAGGGACACAAAGAGAAAGGTGGCTTGAGTGAGGGAGTGAGACAGAGGAAGAGAGGGACACGAAGAGAGAGGTTGCTTGAGAGAGGGAGTGAGACAGAGGAAGAGAGGGACACGAAGAGAGAGGTTGCTTGAGAGAGGGAGTGAGACAGAGGAAGAGAGGGACACGAAGAGAGAGGTTGCTTGAGAGAGGGAGTGAGACAGAGGAAGAGAGGGACACGAAGAGAGAGGTTGCTTGAGAGAGGGAGTGAGACAGAGGAAGAGAGGGACACGAAGAGAGAGGTTGCTTGAGTGAGGGAGTGAGACAGAGGGAGGGAGGGACACGAAGAGAGAGGTTGCTTGAGAGAGGGAGTGAGACAGAGGAAGAGAGGGACACGAAGAGAGAGGTTGCTTGAGAGAGGGAGTGAGACAGAGGGAGGGAGGGACACAAAGAGAGAGGTTGCTTGAGTGAGGGAGTGAGACAGAGGGAGGGAGGGACACGAAGAGAGAGGTTGCTTGAGAGAGGGAGTGAGACAGAGGGAGGGAGGGACACAAAGAGAGAGGTTGCTTGAGAGAGGGAGTGAGACAGAGGGAGAGAGGGACACAAAGAGAGAGGTTGCTTGAGAGAGGGAGTGAGACAGAGGAAGAGAGGGACACGAAGAGAGAGGTTGCTTGAGAGAGGGAGTGAGACAGAGGGAGGGAGGGACACAAAGAGAGAGGTGGCTTGAGAGAGGGAGTGAGACAGAGGGAGGGAAGGACACAAAGAGAGAGGTGGCTTGAGAGAGGGAGTGAGACAGAGGGAGGGAGGGACACAAAGAGGGAGGTGGCTTGAGAGAGGGAGTGAAACAGAGGGAGAGAGGGACACAAACAGAAAGGTGGCTTGAGAGAGGGAATGAAATAGAGGGAGGGAGGGACACAAAGAGAGAGGTGACTTGAGAGAAGGAATGAAATGGGGGGAGGGAGGGAGGGACACAAAGAGAGAGCCGGCTTGAGAGAGGTGACTTGAGAGAGGGAATGAAATAGAGTGAGGGAGGGACGCAAAGAGAGAGGTGGCTTGAGAGAGGGAATGAAATGGAGGGAGGGACACAAAGAGAAAGTCGGCTTGAGAGAGGGAATGAAATTGAAGAAGGGAGGGACACAAAGAGAAAGTCGGCTTGAGAGAGGGAATGAAATAGAGTGAGGGAGGGACACAAAGAGAGAGGTGGCTTGAGACAGGGAATGAAATGGAGGGAGGGAGGGAGGGACACAAAGAGAAAGGTGGCTTGAGAGAGGGAATGAAATTGAAGGAGGGAGGGACACAAAGAGAAAGGTGGCTTGAGAGAGGGAGTGAGACAGAGGAAGAGAGGGACGCAAAGAGAGAGGTTGCTTGAGAGAGGGAGTGAAACAGAGGGAGGGAGGGACACAAAGAGAGAGGTTGCTTGAGAGAGGGAGTGAGACAGAGGGAGGGAGGGACACAAACATAGAGGTGGCTTGAGAGAGGAGGGATACAAAGAGAGAGGTGGCTTGAGAGAGGGAGTGAAACAGAGGGAGAGAGGGACACAAAGAGAGAGGTGGCTTGAGAGAAGGAATGAAATGGAGGGAGGGAGGGAGGGACACCAAGAGAGAGTCGGCTTGAGAGAGGTGACTTGAGAGAGGGAATGAAATAGAGGGAGGGAGGGACACAAAGAGAGAGTCGGTTTGAGAGAGGGAATGAAATGGAGGGAGGGAGGGACCTAAGACAGAGACAGAAGTCGAGACAGCCGAGGATAGAGGGATGCAGATAGGAAAAAAAGAGGAAGATGGAAAAATAGATCGGATGAGAACAATAGGATGAATCTAGTAAGGTGTGGAAAATAAAGATTGTAGTGACAGTTTTTTAAAAAAAAAAAAAAAAATGATACATATATATATATATATATATATATATATATATATATATATATATATATATATACATATATATATATACATTTATATATAAATGTAATATATTTATTTATTTATTTATTTTATATATTTATATATAAACATGAGTGAAGAAAAGCGAATTAGATTGGGAAAGAGAGCGCGAGAGACAGAAAAAGACTGACACAAACAGACAGACGGTGACAATGAAAGATAGATAGATAGATGGAGAGAGAGAGAGAGAGAGAGAGAGAGAGAGAGGAAAGGAGGGAGAGAGAGAGAGAGAGAGAGAGAGAGAGAGAGAGAGAGAGAGTGAGAGAGAGAGAATGTTGACTGAGTGCACATCGAAAAACAAATTGAGCAAGGATGATGACTAAGTCTTTTCGTGTTTCTCTTTCCGTCTCTCTCTCTCTCTCTCTCTCTCTCTCTCTCTATCTATCTATCTATCTATCTTTCTCTCTCTCTTTCTCTCGATCTATTTATCTATCTATCTGTCTATCTATCTATCTATCTATCTATCTATCTATCCATCTATTTATCTAACTCTTTCTTTCATTACATCTCTCTTCTTCTTTTTTTCCTTCTTCACTCCTCCTCTTTTAGGAAGAGAAAGAGGCTTCTGACATGTTTGAGAATACACCTCGATTAAGAGCTGAAGTTAGAGGTAATCACTTAACCTTGAGAAGATTTAGTTGAAAGCATAAAAGGAACAGATCTGCATAGCATAGTGGAGCAAACGTTAGCCCAAGCTTACGCAAAAAAATATTATCAAAAACATTGCACAAAGCCCTCGAGATACGGGTTTTAAATTTATTTAATTAATTTTGAACGGAAAACTATGACCAGCGCCTTACAAGTTGCCGTGTCGGAATGTTCATCTACAGTCTGTGCCTTGGTCAACTTAGTCAAGACAAAAAATCTTGAGCTCTTGGTTTGTCTTCCGCTGGAGTGAAGGTTGGGATTATTATAGTTAATAGTTTTTTTTTCATAAGGGGATGGGGTATCAAAAAGGGACAACTAGATCTAATGATTTTGATTTTAAATTGTGATAAACTAATATGGAAAAAATAAGTTGTCCTTTGCCAGCTAGTAAAACCTAGTGCGTCCAAATGAATAGTGAAAAACAGCATGTGTTTTTAATCTTGGTTTTCAACGTTCAGACTTGTTTCCACCATCTTGCATTTTGAAAAATCCCAAACATGAGAGCTGAGTGTTTTTTGTCCTGAGAGTTTTAGCAGTAAATTGTGTTTTTTATGGGACTTAAAAATAGACTCTTCCAAGTTTTTTCCTAAAACAAAGGCTTAAATATTTATCAAAACTCTGACAGAAGGCGTCGGATGTCGTTGTCCTATTCTAGCTAGATTAGCTGGAAAAGGTGGCTTTGGAAATGGAAAAAGTAACTGTAGCCAAACTGATATTTTGGGTGCAGTTGCTATGATTTTTGATCTGCTTTATTCGGTCAAGACCCAACAACATTGGACAGTAATAACGATATCAAGACTGGATTAGTTGACGCACTGCGAAGGACAAAGCATTTAAAACCACTGATACATTTGCGATGGCTTATTCAAATACTGATAAACAAAACCAAAACAAACAAAATCAAAACCTGAATGACTCAATTCCACCAGAAAGACATAGAAACTTCACTCTCCGTTTAAGTAAGGATATAAGCAAAATTAATCCAGGTTTAAAACTAGAAGGATCAAACTATGTAATATTTTGTAAAGAAATCTTGTCATAATCTAGCATCTGGCCGGATAGCAATAACTTTTTTTTTTTATAGCGTGTGACCTAGAAACCCGTTTGAAGGCTAAAAATAGATCTAGTCGGAATGAGCGCCGCTGAAGTCTGCGTGTTGCTCTAAGGGTAGATCTACAGCCTGTGTGGTTTGGGAGCGGTTCCGACTTCTCAGAGATTGGCATGAAAACACGTGTATCATTCAACAGATCTAATCAGCGAAGTTAATGCTTTCGTAAAAATTCATACTATATTTATAGATCTTGTAAGAATTGGTTATTGTGTAAGTTAAAATAAACGGAAATGCTATGAATACCAGCAAAGCTGTGAATCTTTGCACACTTTTTGCGGTATCTCAAGGCTTTCTATTAAGCGTTTAAAAGAATGTTTAAAAAGGTCACGAAGATTAAGAAATAGGAAATTTCCTTTTTTCACTACATGAACAAGAGAATGACGAAAGATATTTTTTTTTTTTTGCGGAGACACAATCGCAAGCTTTGTATTGCTTTTTTTTTTTTAATTCTATGAATTATCAGCTTAATATTATGCTTCACTTACGATCGCTAATAGAGGTAATGCCAACAAGAAAGTCGGTAGATTTTATTAAACCTCAATTAAATTAAAAAAATAAAGAGAGAAAAGAAAAAGATGAAACCAGTTACAGCTCTCGCTTCTTAAGGCACACACAGTCACACAGGTCAATACGTTTGGAATGCACAGGAAGTTCAAGGTGTGCAGCTTCCTGTTCCGGATCATCCCTAAGCTCATCAGGATACACCTGAGTCACGACATGTTCCTGGAGAATCGATACATTCTACAAGAAATCGTTAGAGGCTTCCAGGTTTTGACAGCAGTTCGAAAACAATTAGGAAATAAAATTGGAATTTCAAACGTCTTCTAGGTGGCTTTACCTATGAGCTGATATCTTTATTTCAAGTGACACTAGGCTACAATGATTTTGACAAGTTCTCAGCATTTTTTCTCGATTTCTATAAGCTTTCTTCTGGCAGGGCGGCAAAGAATAGTTAATCTTCCAGGTGGTATTTAAAGCAAGATTAATGTCTGCCCTGACAGCACAAGTCCGCAAATAAAACTTCCCGCCCATCCGGTCTGATGGAATTCTGATGAAAGTATGTTGGAGCATTGTATTTGTGGTAAAGAAGCTCATTCCCTAAAGCAGCCTCTAGTCAGTTCGATGGTATGGAGTGTCACTGAATAAGGCAGAAGGGCACACCTTGCACAAAAACACAGATCTCACTGAAGAAAGTGACTTTCAGAATGATCCTCACCAGTTGACTCGATCTTATCCTCTAGTGGTCACGGTACGGTGGGCGGATGATGGTGGGGTAAAGTGTAGTGGATGTGTCAGGTCTAGGATTTTTATTGAGTCTAACGCACGATAGTCAATTTAAATACTTTCGAAAAAAGGCGAAATTATGTTTGGAGTTTCAAATATGTTGTAAGTCAATACTCACTTGAGTCGTATCATCAAATGTTTGCATCAGTTGAAAAAGTGTGGAGAACTGTTGGCTTATGGCAAGTTATGAGCCTCTGTTAACAGGTGGGAAGATATCTCCATGAGGTTTTTAAACTACACCATTTTGGCAAGAGTGATTCAATAAATAGAAAAATTTCGTCTTTAAGGAACTAACTCGATCCGTATCTAGCTCATCACCAAGCTCCTCATTTTGCTCATCTCATGAATGAGAGCAGTAAAGGTCAAGGCCGTCCTTAGGATGGCTATGATTTATTTTGTAGGAATACACACACCGAGCCCAAATAGTGGCACTGGAACTGCCATGCTTAAAATCCAATGAAATATTTCATCTCTAAAAGATGTAGTGTCTTTCGAAGAGTGGTAGTACTCAATATTTTTAACAATGTTCGTCTCACTTTCTGGGCAGCCGTACTGTTTTAGAAATTTTGCATGTTAAAAGAAGCTGATGCTTCAGTGATGGAGTCAAAGACTAGAAAAGAAAACCGGTAGATATCTAAAGCTATATAAATCGCTCTGTAGGCCCAGCGTCTCGCACTAACGGTGGTGCTCAGTCTCTAGTGAGACCAACCAGCAATGAATAGGGTCACCCATCAAAACATGGCGTTCAAAGCCAGAAGGCAACGAGAAAGGGGAATTCGGACATGTTAATGAGAGAGATAGAACTAAGAATCTCAGATATTTCAGAAGGCAGCGAAACTGCCTTAAAAAAGCAATTGATCACTAAGAAGAAACAATAGTGATGTCATTGCCCCTTACAATTCATAGCTGCATGTTGTTAGCAATCTGTACACGAATTTCTCAAAAGTACAAGATTGTTCTAACTGTATAGATGGACAAAACACTCCTTATGGTCGTTGTGCTTAGTAACACTAAGTCGTGATACAACTTGACAAACTCTGTTGTCTTTAGACCTAGCAAGAAATTTGTTCTTTTCTAGTAGGATAATGTCCTACAAACACCCATACTATGTTACATCCCCACCCCTTTTTTTTAGTGATCTCACAAATCTGATGCGTTGCTGCAAGGAAGACAGCCATACATGTAGCTCTGCTGGAAAGGCAAACTCCATGATTCTCTCAAAGTAGCCTCCCAGCAGAGATGACATGGACAGAGCTTGACCATTACGACCTACCGTGAGTCATGACGGCAACTGAAGTACAGACCATTCAGTTCTGGGTAAGCGCTGGGCCTGGGGTGCTAATAACAGCAGGAAACGTCAATACGAAAAACAAAAAACATCCAAAAATGTGGCGACACACTTTATAACTATTGGGACGACCCAAAAATATTGCGATTGGTGGGACCAGTGAAAACATTTGTGACACATTTGTACAACTGAAACAACAGAAAACTATCTCACCTCACTAGTCAAGGGTCGATCGTTAAGGAAGATCTTACTGTAAGGGTCCATGAACTTGTTATGAAGAAATGAAACTACGGTCTGGCGTTGCACGTAATTCATTGAGCCTTAACTCCAAATATAACTGAGAACTTCCATAACAAATGAGTTTGGATGAAGTCTACAGTTGCGGTAAAGACAGGGAACTCGCACAACTTGCCATCTCGATGACGTTCATACAGCGATTAAGGCTCTGAGCTGAGGAAAGCGTCCACCACATCAGTTCTCAGCAGATTTGGAGCAGTAGAGGGATTATTTGGTTAAGGGGGGAGGGGGGGGGAGGGAGAGAGAGAGAGAGAGAGAGAGAGAGAGAGAGAGAGAGAGAGAGAGAGAGAGAGAGAGAGAGAGAGAGAGAGAGAGAGAGGGAGAAGAAATGAGGGAGGTTCAAACTTCTCTAATCCTTGATGCTAACAATTGTCGGTATGGATTTAAAATAAAAATTTCTCTTGGGTTTCAATATTATGGCTGCGATGGTTACAAGGTATAGAGAAGTCAATAGGGCGTCTGGAGCTAGTGTTGTGGCGAGGTTTCAGTGGTCTTATTCATTTTCGGAGTAAAAATAGCCTCGACATAATAATATACACTTGACATGAAGAGTTGGATCATTCTTGTAGAATAGTTTCAAATTTAAGCCGTTCAAGAATTGGATTTAACTTATTTGGTGTTGTATTTCAATTTTGAATTTCTTAAGTATTCAGAGAGAAAAAGAGTAATCCGAAATATGACATGGTCTTGCCAAGTCCTAACTCTGTCTCCTCGTGGTAAGTTTTCCTGTATCGGTTTGTGTGGCAGGGGGGAAATCAAGCTTCACTACTTTGTCATCAGCCTTGGGTGCACCACCGTATATTCATACAAATTGGAATAAAAACCGACAGGAGGTCCGTGGAGGTGCACGAGTCCAATATTCCACGCAGTCGGCGGGTTATAGCGCTCGACAGTGAGTCACAAACGTAGTTCATTCGAGAAGGTTCTTATGTCATAAGAGGTGAGGACAAAATGTTTGCGAAGAGAGATGTTTAAATAATTGTCGCATACCCAATCATGAACATGAACACAAAGAGGGAGGAAGATAGACCTGCAAGTTGTGCGAAGATGGAGATATATATATATATATATACAGAGAGAGATAGAGAGAGAGGCAGACAGAGAGACAGACGGACAAAAACATGGTACACAGACAAAACTACAAACAAAATGAAGATGGAGAATAACAGAGACTGATAGAGAGTTCGCAGAGACAATGTAACCACACAAACTATATACTGACCTTAGTTTTCCTGAGGTAAGCTATAATTGTGTAACCACACAAACTATATACTGACCTTAGTTTTCCTGAGGTAAGCTATAATTATGTAACCACACAAACTATATACTGACCTTAGTTTTCCTGAGGTAAGCTATAATTATGTAACCACACAAACTATATACCGACCTTAGTTTTCCTGAGGTAAGCTATAATTATGTAACCACACAAACTATATACTGACCTTAGTTTTCCTGAGGTAAGCTATAATTATTCCCAACAGCACGGCCACCGTCATGCACAATATTTGCACTCCAAGTGGAATAGCACGACGGAAAAGGTCAAAGCTCACAATGGTCTCGCCCTCGACCCCTTTGGGTTCGGGGACGAGGTCAAGTTCGGGGTCAAGTGTGGGAGGCATTGGGGGCGCTGGGTAGCACGAGAAGTCTGTGGGAAAGTCGGAACTTAGGTTTTTTACATACTCAAAGTATGCCGCCTCAACGTCGCGCCCGTCAAAATACTGCTGCAGCTGCTGGTGGTGGTTGTGATCCCGGGGTTGCTGTAGATGCTGGTCTCGTAGTCTGTGGAAGTAAAGAAGCTGCTCGTGCTCGTGCTGTTGCTGCTGCTGCTGCTGTTCTTGTTGTTGTTGTTGTTGTTGTTGTTGTTGAGAAAGGTGCTGATATCCGTCAGGGGTGAGGCGCTTGTGCGATGCAGCAGCAGAGGAAAAAGAAGACGGAGATACCGCGGACGACGATATTGCTGCTGCTGCTGATGATGATGATGATGATGATGATGCTGATGACAAGGATGGGTACGATGACGAAGAAGTGGAAGCGGCAGTTTCAGGGGCGATGATAACCGTTGAGGAATAGAACGACGATGATGGTGAGAAGCTCGGGGTGGAAAAGGTCGAAGAAATCGGAGAGGCTGTGTCAGCAATGGGATAGCGGCGGCGTTGGTGGCTGTTGCTGTTGTTGTTGTTGTTGTTGTTGTTGCTTTTGCGGCTGTTGTCGGTAGGGTTGGCAGATGATGAAGATGAAGAGGAAGCGGCGGGGTCGGCCGGGAAGACGAAACCTGGTTTACATACACACCTGTAGCTAGCGGCCTCAAATCTTTCTCTGTGAACGGTCTGGCACTGCGGAGATAAGGGCGAGGTGGGAGAGGAGGATGAGTGACAGAAGGAGAGGGATCGGCAGAGTGCATGGTGTGCTTGAGAAATGAACGGAAGAAGAATCGCTATTTTAAAAGTTTATTACATGTATTTGGAAGATTTGGCAAATGGGAACTTCATTGGCGGGGCGAACCAAAAGAGAGGATGATGTAGGTAGTAAGTGTGAGGAAAACTATAACTGGCGGAGTTGATTACAACAGATGTAATTAAGATGAAAGTAGCGGTGAATGCAATATTATTATCATATCAAGGATGAATATGATAATGATAATGATGATGATAGTGGTGGTAGTGGTGGTGGTGGTGGTGATGGTAGTGTTGATCAGGTTGTGATGATAGTTTATTGGTTGTCTGATTGGTTATATTAAACATAAGTCCCCGTCGGGTAGGGCAGAGCTGAAAATGTGAGACCCAAAACTCAAATACTGACGGAGTGGAGCTTGAATCCACGAAGAAGCTCCCAAACAGACGGACGTGATGATTATCATGATGATGATAATGAATATGATGATGATGATGATGATGTGATGGTGATGGTGATGGTGATGATGATGTTGATGATTATGGTGTTGATGATGATGATGATGTTGATGATGATCATCATCATGACGATGACTAGTATCAAGTTCAACATAAACAAAATAGTATATTTGGAAAGATGATGTGAACAGGATATTGATGGTTGTGATAAACGGAACGAGGCTATGACGATAAAGACGATGATGATGAAACGATGATAATGAAGACGATGGTTATCGTGATGACGATTTCGACAGTAGCGACAATAAACTATTTAAGGAAGCAACAACTAACCTACATCTTATAGTTTAAACAAATAAAACGAGAGGCAGAAAAATCTCCAGAACATAATGGTGTGGACGGGAATCGAACCCGCACCCATATGACACTCACCGCCTTACCAAGCCAGCCGGGCGAGATAGCCACGCCGACGTATGAAGCTCCTCAGACAAGGAGGTATCAAGAGGGACCACTATTCTGGTTGTGCTTAGCTCAACTCAACTGCGTTTGCTGGCCAATCCCCAGTCTATATTTAGTACAGCACGTCATCAAACAAAACTTCCATCGCTCCTTTTAAAAAATGCATGATTGTGTAACTGAAAGGAAATTATTACAGGAACCAATGAAGAAACAGGCGCCCAACGATAGAGTTGGGACAAGCGGTGTTAGATTTAGGGGGCCTATTTCTAACGCATATTGATTGATTGATTCATTGATTCACTCAGAATAAATCAACAAAGGAAGTGACCACTAACCTAGATCTGACAGTACAAACAAACAGAAAGAAGGACAGAAAAAAGAACTCCCAGGAACGGCCGGGTGTGAGAGGATCTATCTACGCTTGTCTCACCAGAGAGGATCTATCTACGCTTGTCTCACCAGAGAGGATCTATCTACGCTTGTCTCACCAGAGAGGATCTATCTACGCTTGTCTCACCAGAGAGGATCTATCTACGCTTGTCTCACCAGAGAGGATCTATCTACGCTTGTCTCACCAGAGAGGGTCTATCTACGCTTGTCTCACCAGAGAGGGTCTATCTACGCTTGTCTCACCAGAGAGGATCTATCTACGCTTGTCTCACCAGAGAGGGTCTATCTACGCTTGTCTCACCAGAGAGGGTCTATCTACGCTTGTCTCACCAGAGAGGGTCTATCTACGCTTGTCTCACCAGAGAGGGTCTATCTACGCTTGTCTCACCAGAGAGGATCTATCTACGCTTGTCTCACAAGAGAGGGTCTATCTACGCTTGTCTCACCAGAGAGGGTCTATCTACGCTTGTCTCACCAGAGAGGATCTATCTACGCTTGTCTCACCAGAGAGGGTCTATCTACGCTTGTCTCACCAGAGAGGATCTATCTACGCTTGTCTCACAAGAGAGGGTCTATCTACGCTTGTCTCACCAGAGAGGATCTATCTACGCTTGTCTCACCAGAGAGGGTCTATCTACGCTTGTCTCACCAGAGAGGGTCTATCTACGCTTGTCTCACCAGAGAGGGTCTATCTACGCTTGTCTCACCAGAGAGGGTCTATCTACGCTTGTCTCACCAGAGAGGGTCTATCTACGCTTGTCTCACCAGAGAGGATCTATCTACGCTTGTCTCACAAGAGAGGGTCTATCTACGCTTGTCTCACCAGAGAGGGTCTATCTACGCTTGTCTCACCAGAGAGGATCTATCTACGCTTGTCTCACCAGAGAGGGTCTATCTACGCTTGTCTCACCAGAGAGGGTCTATCTACGCTTGTCTCACCAGAGAGGATCTATCTACGCTTGTCTCACCAGAGAGGATCTATCTACGCTTGTCTCACCAGAGAGGGTCTATCTACGCTTGTCTCACAAGAGAGGGTCTATCTACGCTTGTCTCACCAGAGAGGGTCTATCTACGCTTGTCTCACCAGAGAGGATCTATCTACGCTTGTCTCACCAGAGAGGGTCTATCTACGCTTGTCTCACCAGAGAGGATCTATCTACGCTTGTCTCACCAGAGAGGGTCTATCTACGCTTGTCTCACCAGAGAGGGTCTATCTACGCTTGTCTCACCAGAGAGGGTCTATCTACGCTTGTCTCACCAGAGAGGATCTATCTACGCTTGTCTCACCAGAGAGGATCTATCTACGCTTGTCTCACCAGAGAGGGTCTATCTACGCTTGTCTCACCAGAGAGGATCTATCTACGCTTGTCTTACAAGAAAGGGTCTATCTAGGTTTGTCTCACCTTTGTGGACGAGCGACTGCAGTGATGAGTGTCCGCAAAGAGCGAGCCATCCTCCGCACACTGGTCGATAGGGATGGATTCGAAGTCAGCATCCAGGAGTACCACGCCTCTGGAGAATCGAACACAACAGAAAATAAAAAAGATTCAATACTTGAGGAACATAGAACTAAGTCGATAACATTTGTTTCCCAGTCTGAACTAAAGCAGGCCTCAAATTCTTTAATTCATTCTAGAAAACAGCAAATCCTTTTACCCTAAACTTTAAAAAAGAGCAACCATCCTATCCTGTTATCCGGACTAGAACAAAGCAACCCTGCATTCTGTTATCCCGACTTGTACAAAGCAACCCTCACATCCTGCAATCCAGACAAGAACAAAGCAACCCTCCCATCCTGCAATCCAGACAAGAACAAAGCAACCCTCCCTTCCTGCAATCCAGAAAAGAACAAAGCAACCCTCCCATCCTGCAATTCAGACAAGAACAAAGCAAAACTCCCATCCTGCAATCCAGACAAGAACAAAGCAACCCTCCCATCCTGCAATCCAGACAAGAACAAAGCAACCCTCCCATCCTGTAATCCAGACAAGAACAAAGCAACCCTCACATCCTGTAATCCAGACAAGAACAAAGCAACCATCACATCCTGTAATCCAGACAAGAACAAAGCAACCCTGCTTTCCTGTAATCCGCACTAGTAGAACGCAACCGTCCCATTCTGTAATCCAGACTAGTATAAAGCAACCCTCACATCCTGTAATCCAGACTAGTATAAAGCAACCCTCACATCCTGTAATCCAGACTAGTATAAAGCAACCCTCACATCCTGTAATCCAGACTAGTATAAAGCAACCCTCACATCCTGTAATCCAGAATATTACAAAGGAACCCTCATATCCTGTAATCCCGACTAGTATAAAGCAACCCTCCCATATTTTAGTCCAGACAAGTACAAAGCAACCCTGACATCCTGTAATCCAGACTAGTAAAAAGCAACCCTCACATCCTGTAATCCAGACTAGTAGAAAGTAACCCTCACATCCTGTAATCCAGACAAGTAGAAAGCAACCCTCCCATCCTGCAATCCAGACTAGTAGAAAGCAACCTTCACATCCTGTAATCCAGACTAGTAGAAAGCAACCCTCACATCCTGTAATCCAGACTAGTAGAAAGCGACCCTCCTATCCCGTAATCCAGACTAGTAGAAAGCAACCCTCCCATCCTGCAATCAAAACGCAAGACTAGTAGAAAGCAACCCTGACATCCTGTAATCCAGACTAGTATAAAACAACCCTCCGATCCTTTGATCCAGACTAGTAGAAAGCAACCTTCACATCCTGTAATCCAGACTAGTAGAAAGCAACCCACCGATCGTGTAATCCAGACTAGTAGAAAGCAACCCTCCCATCCTGTAATCCAGACTGGTACAAAGTAACCCTCCCATCCTGTAATCCAGAATAGTACAAAGCAACCCTCATATCCTGTAATCCAGACTAGTATAAAGCAACCCTCCATCCTCTAATCCAGACTAGAGCAAAGTAACCCTCCCATCCTGTAATTCAGACTAATACAAAGCAACCCTCATATCCTGTTATCCAGACTAGTAGAAAGCAACCCTCACATCCCGTTATCCAGACTAGTACAAAGCAATCCTCCTTTCCTGTAATCCAGACTAGTAGAAAGCAACCCTTCCATCGTGTAATCCAGACTAGAAGAAAGCAACCCTCCCATCATGTAATCCAGACTAGTAGAAAGCAACCCTCACATCCTGTAATCCAGACAAGTAGAAAGCAACCTTGACATCCTGTAATCCAGACTAGTAGAAAGCAACCGTCCTATCCTGTAATCCAGACTAGTAGAAAGCAACCCTGACATCCTGTAATCCAGACTAGTAGAAAGCAACCTTGACATCCTGTAATCCAGACTAGTAGAAAGCAACCCTCATATCCTGTAATCCAGACAAGTAGAAAGCAACCCTCACATCCTGTAATCCAGACTAGTAGAAAGCAACCCTCATATCCTGTAATCCCGACTAGTATAAAGCAACCCTCACATCCTGGAATCCAGACTAGGAGAAAGCAACCCTCACATCCTGCAATCCAGACTAGTAGAAAGCAACCTTGACATCCTGTAATCCAAACTAGTAGAAAGCAACACTCCTCTCCTGTAATCCAGACTAGTAGAAAGTAACCCTCCCATTCTGCAATCCAGACTAGTAGAAAGCAACCCTCCTATCCTGTAATCCAGACTAGTAGAAAGCGACGCTCCTATCCTGTAATCCAGACCAGTAGAAAGCAAACCTCCCACCCTGCAATCCAGACAAGTACAAAGGAACCCTCACATCCTGTAATTCAGAGTAGTACAAACCACTCTCATATCCTGTAATCCAGACTAGAAAAAAGCAACCCTCACATCCTGCAATCCAGACTAGTAGAAAGCAACCCTCCATCCTCTAATCCAGACTAGATCAAAGCAACACTCCTTTCCTGTAATCCAGACTAGTACAAAGCAACCCACTTATTCTGTTATCCAGACTAGTAGAAAGCAACCCTCACATCCCGTTATCCAGACTAGTACAAAGCAATCCTCCTTTCCTGTAATCCAGACTAGTAGAAAGCAACCCTCACATCCTGTAATCCAGACTTGTACAAAGTAACCCTCCCATCCTGTAATCCAGACAAGTACAAAGCAACCCTCCCATATTTTAGTCCAGACAAGTAGAAAGCAACCCTCACATCCTGTATTTCCGACTAGTATAAAGCAACCCTCACATCCCGTTATCCAGACTAGTACAAAGCAATCCTCCTTTCCTGTAATCCGGACTAGTAGAAAGCAACCCTCCCATCCTGTAATCCAGACTAGCACAAAGCAACCCACCGATCGTGTAATCCAGACTAGTACAAAGCAACCCTCACATCCTGTAATCCAGACTATTACAAAGCAACCCTCACATATTTTAGTCCAGACAAGTAGAAAGCAACCCTCACATCCTGTAATCCAGACTAGTATAAAGCAAACCTCCCATCCTGCAGTCCAGACTAGTATAAAGCAATCCTCCCATCCTGTAATCCAGACTACTATAGAAGCAACCCTCACATCCTGTAATCCAGACTACTATAGAAGCAACCCTCCTATTCTGTAATCCAGACTAGTACATAGCAACCCTCCCATCCTGTAATCCAGACTAGTATAAAGCAACCCTCCTTTCCTGTAATCCAGACTAGTACAAAGCAACCCTCATATTCTGTGATCCAGTCTAGAACAAAGAAACCTTTCCAACCGGTAATGAGACTAGAACAAAGCAACCCTCATATCATGTGATCCAGTCTAGAACAAAGAAACCTTCCCAACCGGTAATGAGACTAGAACAAAGCAACCCTCATATCATGTGATCCAGTCTAGAACAAAGAAATCTTTCCAACTGGTAATGAGACTAGAACAAAGCAACCCTCATATCATGTGATCCAGTCTAGAACAAAGAAACCTTCCCAACCGGTAATGAGACTAGAACAAAGCAACCTTTTTATCCAGTAATCCTGTCCAGATCACAGTAACACTCCTACAAAAAACCTGATTTTTTAGAGTAAATTAGCTGGTCCTCTTTTACGAAGGATACAGACTGGGACTTTAATTAAAAAAAAACTTGAGCATTGACGTTACATGATAAATTGGTTAATAGATTGATTGACTGATTGATTAATCATCAAATGATTAGTTGAGTGGTTTAGATTTTTAAAAGTCCCTGCCACTCCGGGTAGAGAAAAAAAGGGAGAATTTCAAACAACACTAGGATTAATGAGGATGCACAAATGTGTGTCTACATAGTAATATTTCCATCGTGTCTTATAATGTCATCAAAGCTACATTTTGTAACGAAACTATTCTTCCGATCAATAAAACTGTAAAACAAGAATTAACTGACATCAACTTCAATTTAAGGACAAAGCACTCGGTGGAAACAAAATGTGTTTCACACAGGAAATATTTCAATTTTCATTGAGGCTTCTTCAGTGCGGAAATGAAGAGAGTCCTGTAAACTCAGTTCTTTGACCTTCAATATATATTCACTCACAGAATCAGTGCTGACTCATGAAAAGCGTCTCTCAACTTGAAGGTCTTGAATGAATGAAACCGAAATGGTGTGGGTTATATAAAGAGATAAAATGACTTATTCCATATCAGTACACACACAGGAGACAGTACCTTTCTGTCAAGTTCTATCAGATAACATATGTGGCTGTTACATAGCTGCTCTGTTAACATAACAGATTTAGTCTTTCAACCCGCCCCCCCCCCCCCCAAAAAAAAAACCTTATATACCCTTACCATCACCGTCTCAAAATAGTCCCCCTCTGTTTCCCTGTCCTAAAGGCGACAGATTGTGATTACGTCAGATAAAGGAAGGAAAGAGACACCCTATTTAGCTTTCGTAACGGTTTTATATGACACAATTGAAAGGACCTTCTTGTTTTGAAAGTCTGCTCTCACATGCCTACATTAACCAGACTTGATGTCTAGCGTATGGAAATCAAAATACATTATTATATTAAATATTAATATCAAGCTGTGAATTACACAACTTCAGGTCTCAGTTCAACATCTACACAAAAGCGGAAGCGTATTTTTGTTTGTTTTTTTTGTTTTTTGTTTTTTATTGTTGTATTTTTTTTTGTTTGTGTAACGACTCTTCGGTCCAGGATGTCGTAAATTACAACTCTTCGACATGAAACACTGGCTTTGCTCCCCATACTTTGTAAATGAAAGCTAGAGAAAAAAATAGTTTTAAAGGCATGGGATTCACTCTAGAGGCCGATTGATTGAAATATTTGCATCTTTGCAAACTGGAATCTTTTAAAAATAGACCTAGATTAAATCCGTTCTATTTTTACATCCTTGACCCTAAGTCTCTGTCTCTCTCTCTGTCTCTCTCTCTCTCTCTCTCTCTCTCTCTCTCTCTCTCTCTCTCTCTCTCTCTCTCTCTCTCTCTCTCTCTCTCACTGTGTGGGTGTGTGTCTCTCTCTGTCTCTCTTTCTTTCCCCCTCTCTTTCCATCTATCTATCTCTCACTCTCATTCTTTCTCTCTATCTCTCTCTCATTCTCCCTCAGTCATCTCTCTCTCTCTCTCTCTCTCTCTCTCTCTCTCTCTCTCTCTCTCTCTCTCTCTCTCTCTCTTCTCTTTTCTTTACTTTTCGTCACCTGTCTTTATGTTGTTTCGGCCGTTATTTTCATAAAGAAGAGCATGCTAAGCCTTATTTTTTCTTGGCTTAATTGCGCCAAACGAACTGGCCTACCTACCTGTATTTATTTAGGCAGTTCATTAAGGAACAGAATTACAATAATAATATCCAGGTTCACAAGCATTCATCAAGCGATGGTAGCAGATGGTCACGATTAACCAGCGGTTTGAGTAAGAGATGGTAACAGCTGACCACTAGTGACCAATGGTTTATTTCGTATTCATATAAACTGCTAGGATTGGCAGCTCCACTTCATTTTTTGTTGGTTTGCGTTCACAATGGATATAGGGTTAAAGAAAAAAAGCTAAGAAAATAGAGTCTGGTGCAGGCTAGCGATATAATGGGAATGAACAAATGAGAGAGAGAGAGAGAGAGAGAGAGAGAGAGAGAGAGAGAGAGAGAGAGAGAGAGAGAGAATAAAAACAAATATCAGAGCAAATCTTCTTTTTCAAAAAAATATAATTGGTTTCAAGTGATCTTCATCTTACAGAGTGGTGAAATATAGAAATAGCGTAGAGATTAGAGAGAGAGGGGGGGGGGGTGGAGAGAGGGAGGGAGGGAGAGAGAGAGAGAGAGAGAGAGAGAGAGAGAGAGAGAGAGAGAGAGAGAGAGAGAGAGAGAGAGCACTTTACTGCGACCAAATGACTACCATTCGTGATTTATATCGGGCAAGAGCCACCTCATAAAAGCAGCTTAAAATACTCGATCCGCACTAATAAAAATACGCAAGTACGATCCGCAAGATCAAAACGATTATGCAGTGATTCCATTTAAACCGAATCGGAATCGGAACGTAAAAAATTTTCGTTACTGGCCATTTAATAATTTTATTTTATTTTATTATTTAGGTATAGGAGTGTAGGACAGCTGCTGGCTGTCTTGTAAAGACTGGGGAGTGTTGAAATTTGAAGGGAAAAATCGATCACGACACAAAGGCTTGATTTTTTATGCTTCTTTCTTGAGTTATAGACTACTAGATCTAGTAAAATCTTGTCTACCTTAAGGAGAAAACATCTGAAACAAGCTGGAGTTGTGTCAAATTGTTCACATCGTGCAATTTCGTTCTTTAGACAACTCATATTAAAGCCACTGCTCTTCCTTCAACTAAACACAAAAATTACGAATATCTGCTTGGAACCTCTACGGTAAAGATTCGGTTCGGAGGAATCGAATCTTAGCACTTTTAATGTTATTTGCCCAGCCCAGTAAGAGCGAACTATGGACTAAACCCTTTCGCACCCAGCAGACTGAGATTAGGCGCAAGAAAAACATGCATTTTGTCCGTGAGTCTTTGGACGTGGGAGTCGCTCCTCGGCATGATTGCTGAGACCTCCTGGTGAGCGCCAGAATGTGTGGTCCAGGTGAGAGGAGGAGGATGCTCAGCTGCTAGTGTTATTATCCGCGCTCTCTCTAGAGAAACATGGTGGGCCTGACCACATGAAGATATTATCGTAAAGTGGAAGATAAAAAAGGTGGACGGTCAAGTTATTTACCTGTTCGTTTTTTTTTTTGTTGGACTCTGTCTTAATTATGATTTTCATCAGTCTCAATTTTTTGTTTACAATTATGACTACGAATGCCTTGTGTTTTTGACGTTTCTTTCTCTTTCTCTCTCTCTCTCTCTCTCTCTCTCTCTCTCTCTCTCTCTCTCTCTCTCTCTCTCTCTCTCTCTCTCTCTCTCTCTCTCTCTCTCTCTCTCTCTCTCTCTCTCTTCTCTTCTCTCTTCTCTTCTCTCTCATCATCTCCCCCTTACCTCTGTTTCTCCCATATATAATGTAAAATCACTTTCTGTTTCGCATTTCATGCTTATTATAAAGTATTGTAATTTTGTTCAATTTAAGTCCATTATTTGTCGATTTTCTACTTAATTTACTTACCATGCACCCGTTTCAATTTTATTTAGACTTTAAAAAAATTCCAACCTTGTTACGTTTTCAATGATTTCTTCCATTCTCCTTTTTACTCCTGCCCCATTTTTTTGTCCTTTCTCTTTCTCTCTGTCTTTCTCTTGACCTTCACAAAGTAATGAAGATTTATGACCATGTTTTGAAGGAACGGGCTCACTCTACGGTACCAAGAGAGATCTTGCCGCAGTTTGGTTTGCGCTCGGATGGAATTAGAAAAGCTGAGGAAAGAGAGTGAATAAAAGAGAGGGGGGGGGGGGAGAGAGAGAGAGAGAGAGAGAGAGAGAGAGAGACAGACAGACAGAGAGACAGAGAGACAGAGAGATACAGAGAGACAGAGAGACAGAGAAAAAGAATCAGAGACAGAGACAGACAGAGATAGAGAGAGACAGCGAGACAGACAGACAAACAGACAGACAGACAGCGACACACACATGCACGGAAGGAGAGAGACAGCGAGGCATGCAGAGTGAGTGGGTCAATGTGAGAGGGAGAGAGAGAGAGAGAAAGAGAGAGAGAGAGAGAGAGAGAGAGAGAGAGAGAGAGAGAGAGAGAGAGAGAGAGAGAGAGAAGATACATGATAGAAACGAGGTTGAGCGACAGGATGTGAACCAACATGCAGTAGATGTGAGAGGGATGGCACAGATAATGAGAGTGGCAGTAGCAGTCTTCGAGATCGTGGAAAAATCTCTTTTATTCTTTTAATTTGAAGCTTGTGGTAAAAATAAAAACTCCAATTTCCTATAATATAATGGTTTCAATTGTTTCAAATGTATTTTTTTTTTTTCACACTTGACTGATATTTTTCGATGGAGGCACATAAAATAGCTCGCGGTAAAACCAAATTGGAGTGTGCGTATTTAGTCCAAAACATTGAAAATTAAAGAGAGGAGGAAAGCTGTGATACAAAATGATGAGAGCTTTGGAAAAAGAAACGGAATAGGAAACGTGCTTGGTAGTTGGGGAGAGATGCAGGTTGAGGAATCCGATGAAGAATATTAGACTGAGCACCAAAGAAATTGAAATAAAGACCAGGAGAATATCGGTGAATTGATGTCATTCTATAGTTTAAGTCTCTATTAACATTGAACTCGAGGTGAATTTTTTTTTTTTAATTAAACTTCTTTAACCAGAATAATGCAAAATATTTAGACTTGTTTTAGTAAAGCAGTAAGGCATTCATTTGACGAGGGGAAAAAATCTTGTCGTTAATCTTGAAAGCGATTTCCCTCAGAGTTTGTTGGAACAAATACTGCGAAAGGAAGAAGATAAAAAAGGTTATGTGAGATAGAAGGTTATATCAAACTATCTCGCGGAGCAACGTTGACCAGGGCACTGCATGCAGCACTGTGAGATAGAAGGTTATATCAAACTATCTCGCGGAGCAACGTTGGCTAGGGCACTGCATGCAGCACTGTGAGATAGAAGGTTATATCAAACTATCTCGCGGAGCAACGTTGACCAGGGCACTGCATGCAGCACTGTGAGATACAAGGTTATATCAAACTATCTCGCGGAGCAACGTTGGCTAGGGCACTGCATGCAGCACTGTGAGATAGAAGGTTATATCAAACTATCTCGCGGATGAACGTTGACCAGGGCACTGCATGCAGCACTGTGAGATACAAGGTTATATCAAACTATCTCGCGGAGCAACGTTGACCAGGGCACTGCATGCAGCACTGTGAGATACAAGGTTATATCAAACTATCTCGCGGAGCAACGTTGGCTAGGGCACTGCATGCAGCACTGTGAGATAGAAGGTTATATCAAACTATCTCGCGGAGCAACGTTGACCAGGGCACTGCATGCAGCACTGTGAGATAGAAGGTTATATCAAACTATCTCGCGGAGCAACGTTGGCTAGGGCACTGCATGCAGCACTGTGAGATAGAAGGTTATATCAAACTATCTCGCGGAGCAACGTTGACCAGGGCACTGCATGCAGCACTGTGAGATAGAAGGTTATATCAAACTATCTCGCGGAGCAACGTTGACCAGGGCACTGCATGCAGCACTGTGAGATAGAAGGTTATATCAAACTATCTCGCGGAGCAACGTTGACCAGGGCACTGCATGCAGCACTGTGAGATAGAAGGTTATATCAAACTATCTCGCGGAGCAACGTTGACCAGGGCACTGCATGCAGCACTGTGAGATCCCACACTTGCGCCCAAATTATTCTTTGATTATTCTTTTGATTCGCAAAATACTTACCCGAGTAAATGTAACCCTATAAACAATCATTATCTCTCTCTTCCTCTTCCTCTCTCTCTCTCTCTCTCTCTCTCTCTCTCTCTCTCTCTCTCTCTCTCTCTCTCTCTCTCTCTCTCTCTCTCTCTCTCTCTCTCTCTCTCTCTCTCTCTCTCTCTCTCTCTCTCTCTCTCTCTTTCGCCCAACCCCATTCTTTCTTCATCCTTTATTTCCTTTCCTTTCTCTCCATCTTTCACTCTAACAAGTGTATCTCTACACACAGTTCAATTATCCGATGCATTTCAAACTTCGTTTCTCTCTGATAAGCGGGAGGAGCGACTCTTCCGAACTGCCTACAATGTCATTAGTAGCTTACATTAGGCTCGCCCGTTCCGCGTGTGTTGCTTCGGTAGTAGTAATTGGAGACAAAAGGCCACCAGATGGTCGACTCGGTTAGCGGTTCTGAGTATTCGGTTCCCATATCTATTTTGATTTGACTAACCGCGCATGGACGCCTTGAAAAAGCTGTGGTTTTTTTTTTATTCTTTGGGATATCTTTGGAGCCCACAAAGGCGTTAGTAGTTGTTCCTATTCTTGTATCATTTATGTCCAAAGACATAGCAATTCCTTTAAAGAGACTATATAGATACAGAGAAAGACAAATATAGATTTGACCATGTGTTGAAGTATGAAAAAGAAAAGCTTGGAGCGAGAAGGTCAACCTTAAAGCCTTTGAGACATCCCGATAAGATCGGTGTATCTTGAAATTCTAAATCTGAAAAAGCATAAAAAAGTTTTCAAAATGGAACATGTTCGATGAAAATGATTCTATCTACGGTTCCATACAAGAGACAAGAGGCAAGCATCTACATACTCAGGATTTTCTTTAAGCTCAAAATAACTTCTATTCTCATGTATTTGTAGGATTTATAAAAAGTCGATAACTTGTAAACAAATACGAATACAGTATTAAAAATGTTAGTGAAAAAAAGTGCAGGTTTAATGATATTAAAATAAGTAATAGTTAAATTTCCGATTTTTATAGTTATTCGATTCCTGCAACCGATATTGCCAGTATCTCATATTTTGCCTGGTTCTCTCTTTGGGTGAGCAAAGTTGCTGTGTTATTGGGTGAATGATGACCACGATATACACCAGGTCCTGATAGATCGCCGGATCCTTGCGTCGGACTAGAAGGATGGCACGAGATTTTCAAAAAACGCTTTTTGTATGGTTGTTTTATACCCTGATTTTACAGATTTTGAGATTGCTTTGAAATTCAGTGGGTATTAACTCCCTGCCTGCAGGGTCGCTATTCACTGCTGCTCAGCCAAGGCAGGAAATATCGCTTGCAATGACTAGGTACACACGCACACACACACACATATATATATATATAAATATATATACACAGCTATAGATAGATAGATAGATAGATAGATAGATAGATAGATAGATAGATAGATAGATAGATAGATAGATAGATAAATAGGTATTGACTTTATTGACTTTTTACTGCCGTGTGTGGAATCCATGTAATGGCCACTAATAAAGCAGTAGTGAGTATCTTCAACTTGTGGTTTAACACTCCTACTGTATGTGGTCGGCAATAGGCAACATTTTGAATGCCGTGAAGCTTTAGTTGTTTCGATCGAGAATGTTTAATTTATTTATAGATTGGTTAATCTTATCACGATCTCTACCAATTACCATTAGACTCTGTGCGCAGATCCAACTCCACCGCCAGCCTAGTAGGGACCAACTCATTCAGGAAACTCCCGGCACCGCCCAGAGGTGGGCGATCAGTTTATCCCACGACCACCTGCGCCCCTCTCGCACAGATACGATTCATGATCCAAGCTTAACTCAGCATCCTTTAAAAATATACTTATTATGGTTTACTGCTGTCGATACGGTACTATAGAACTCTAGAGTTAGGAGTTTTCATCGCATCGACCGTGTGGTACTCTCTCAACCCTTTGAAGACTGTTTTCATGCTTCAGCGCAGCTTAGAAGTGAGCCCACCTTTCATGCGTGTCCATGTTTCATGCATCTCCACGTTTCTGACTTGCTAAGTAGAAATAATGTTTTAAAATTGAAGGTACAGCTACTAAATTAATTATTGTTCTAGTTCGAAAACACAATTCACATAGTGCCGACGTTTTATTGATTTGATGCAAATATCCGAGAAGGGAATATAATAAATACTAGACGGCGACAAAGCCAGCAAGGCATGCGTGAAGATTATGGAGCGTGAGTCAAATCTTACTAGACTATAACAACTCGCCTCTCACTATATCCATGATGAGTCAGAACTTTTAAATGGTGGTAATTATTACATTTTCTCAGAACATTAACTTCTTGCAATTTATGTACAATGCGTAATGAAAAAAAAATCGCAAACTCCATTATGTGGGTTTTCGTTTCACGTGGGAAAATAATATTGAAGCTACATGAAAAAAATTCATCCAAGATCCGAGTCAATATAAAACTATTCGAGACAAATTTGAGAGATAAAGTGAGATAACAGAGGCAAGTTTTATAAGCTGTGATCCCTGTTTAAAAAAAAAATATATTACACCCCATCATCAGACAGGTTGTCTAAAATGATCGTCTAAAATTTCTCATCGTCTTTGATATGCTTGGGACATTTCTGTTTTTAAAGGATGGCAAATTATAAATTCTGAGAAACAGCAACTATGCGTTATCAAAGGAAAGCGCAATCATGGCGCGTCCTTTTATTTTTGTGTCGTTAGTAAAGTTTGTCTAACAAAGCCATGCTTTCGTTTTATTTTTTTTTTAATTTAAAATCGAAAAGATGCTACTGTTGATTTGAGTTAGTACAACGAAGGCAATAAAAAAAACTTCATCAAATAGCTTAGTTGATGTCGAAGCAACCATATAATGCACTTCCTTATAGATATAGATTTGTTATCCTACGTTAATCTGGGCTATGTTCCGACAGAGGTAATTGGCTTGCTATCGAATCTGTCCATGTGTGGAGTTAAGATACAAATCGATGCTTAATGGACAAGTGCAGTTTGACAGATGTTCAGGTGACATAATTGAGTTTCATAAAAATACTGGGGATCTGTAGCTGAGTGGAACAGTATCTCGTTGAGAGGTTACAAAACTTTCCCGACTAGTCCATTAACAAGAAAATATAAACAAGTTAATTTTGATCCTTGTAACATTATTTGTAACATCTATACTGCAAAAACTAGATCTATCTGAGGTTTGCAAAATTATCTATTGAGTCTACCAAACTTTTCCTGGTTGAGGCAGAGAGAGAGAGAGAGAGAGAGAGAGAGAGAGAGAGAGAGAGAGAGAGAGAGAGAGAGACGTAGGCGATCAACAGATGAGACTAATGTGTGGGTATGTGTGTGGGGTTTACACTAGGGGGGGGGGGGGGGGGGTGTTAGCTCGTGAGTGTGTGGATGATATTTATGGTACCTGGCCCGTGAGCGACAATGCTACAGTCGTACCTGCCACTGAAGGAAGAGGCGCTAGTTAGAATCTAAGTTGGAGACACAAGGTAGAGAAACAAAATATCGCAAGTAAATCTATTAAAATCTTTCATGGTTATCACTATCAGCTCCTTTGGTTTTTTTTTTTTGTTTTGTTTTGTTTTTTTAATTCTTTGCCAAACATCCATAGAATGTTCGCATACTTGTGAGAGAGTGTGCGGGGATGACTGGGTTTGAAATAGAGAAACAGAGAGAGAGAGAGAGAGAGAGAGAGAGAGAGAGAGAGAGAGAGAGAGAGAGAGAGAGAGAGAAAATGATTTGGGAAGAGATAAAATAGATAGATACTGTAGAGTGATGGATAGATAGACATATAGATGCATACATACCCAAACATACACGCCTAAATATACAGATATATTTATACATCATACATCCATACATAATTACACACATACATAGACATAACTAGGAAGAGATAAAGAGAGCCGTAACCAGAAAAGACACAGAGAGAGAGAGAGAGAGAGAGAGAGAGAGAGAGAGAGAGAGAGAGAGAGAGAGAGAGAGAGAGAGAGAGAGAGAGAGAGAGAGAGAGATACACAAAACGAGAAGTGAGAAGGAAACAGACTCATGGACAGAACACTTAGAGTGATCGCTGGCAAGCAAAGAGACGCGCAGAGTTGCAGAAACTTCTCTGCTTTGGCATCTAAAATAAAAAAAAAAAAAAACAATAAAGAAACAAAAGCAAAAAATAAAGTTAAGAGCAAAGAATAAGGCTGAGCTGCCAAGCGATATCTACATTGTACAGTTGTGCAACATAGCACCTCCTCCCCTTTTTTTTTTACCTAAAAGTTCTCGATTCACGGGCTAAAATCTCTCCCAGACCTGGGCAGGCTGCCAAAGTTTCCCGTTGAAGTAACCACAACAAGATAACTGGAGATAAGAGGTTGTTTACTGTTGTTATGTTTGACTGTTTACTGCACCTCTCAGCGAGCGGCTTCCGCCGGCTCACATCAATTTGAGTGTAGATATAAATATAATTATATATATCAGTTACAGCAGGTTCTACTACCCTGGTTAAGGTTTTTGGTGTCTTTTATAGTTTGCTTAAATTTAACAGTAAACTGCTATCTCCTCTTTCTCTGTCTGTCTGTCTGTCTCTCTCTCTATCTCTCTCTCTCTCGTTCTCTCTCTTTCTCTCTCTCTATCTCTCTATCTATCTATCTACCTATCTTTCTCTCTATCTATCTATCTATCTATCTATCTACTTATCTCTCTTCCTCTTTGTTTATACTCTGTTTCTCGGGATGAAACTATCAAACCAATGTCAGAACGGGAAAACTGTCCATAAAACTATGTTGCCGTGGATCAAACCCACCACAGAATGGTAATAACTTTCAGACCTAAGGTAGGCGTTTAACTGCCCCACCACACTCGATTACGTATATTAGAATTTACCATACGCTTTATCCTACATTTAGTTATCAGGAGCTCATGTTTTACAAATGCAATGCTTCTTGTGTTTTAAATTGACAAAAAAATAGTAGCATTTTTCAAACCCCTCTGATTCAAGAAAAACTCTATTCTTGTTTTTGGAGAAACCACTGACGGCCATAAAAATAGTAAACATTGTCATCCACACGAGAACAATAATTTGGATATGGTTGAAAAAACCTTTGAGGACACCGTGTGTGAAGGAAGGGCTACTCCATCTGGCACTAAGTCATTGCTGGTGGGATCATGGTCCTTTGGTTGGTTGATTTGATTCATGAATTTCTAACCCCCCTCATAATACACGGCTATGTTGGAAATTGCGAGACATAATAACAGAAAATCTAGCGAGTAAGAGTGTATAGTGATAGGAGAAAAACTCAATATAACGTTTCGATTGAGATAATCTAAAGAGTACTGGGTCAAACATTCTCAAATTTAAACAGAAGGAAAATAACCTTCGACTATGACCCTTTCCGTGAAGATAAATGTCTTGAAATATGCGTGTAGATAACCTGATGGTCATTGATTCTGGTCGGAGAAAAAAGCTGAAGAATTTATTTCGATTACCCTACAGCTCATCTGGGTTTGTTTTCTGTGAAACCTGATTAAATTTTTTTCTTACGAAGAGAGTGCCTTCGTGTCTGCATTAACTCAAAGCAATGTAGGAGAGAGAAATGGTCCTCAAACTGGTGCGCTCTGGAGCGTGTCAAATTATCGGGTGCAGATAGTTTAAAACTAGATCTAGGTCAAGATAGTCTGCGAGACAAATTCATGTATTAAGGTAATTTGTCTTGATAATGACGTTAGAAAGCAAGCGTTATGGAACTACACAATATGTTTAAGTGCGTGTCAGATAAAACATCAAGGTCTGTCTGTTGAATCCACTTGGCCAAGATGCCAACAGCCTTGAGGCTAAATGTTCTGTAGTTTCTTTCCTCCCGACATTTAACCCTGGTAAAGACATGGTGCCTCACCTTCTGCGATCAATTTGCGTATAAGGAATTCAGCGACAAACTATTAAAGTTATTGATTGGATTTGTTTTAATGCTGTAAGGTCAATGTCAAACCACAAATCAAGCTAAATCATGACGTTTAGCCTTTATGTTATCCAGTTTTTTTGCGTTTCTTTCCCATCCATACTCGCATCGTAAAATTTATCCTGCCTAACATGCTCTGAAACTGAAAGGCAAAGTCAGTGCACCAGGAGATAATTATTTTTTTTTTATATTAGCAGCCGGAGTTATTCTGAGCACAATGCGATCAATCTGCGAACCGCTGCCATATGGTTTCAATATTCACGGCCAGGAGTGGCCGCAGCAAGTGCGAACTAACCAGGTAATCACGGCTGAGCATTTAATAGCTCCTGGCTGGCTGGGCGAGGCGAGGCAACTCCAAACACTGATCTCGAGGCGAACTTTCGTATGAGCGTGTTATATTGATGTGTTTCTTTTAACTTTAGGGCATAGTATGGACAGAACTGTACTCAGAACGCACTTATAATTCAGCCTACAGGCCTACACAGTACACACACACAAAAAAATAATCTGTTCTAACTCTGCCAAATAGTTAAATGATATAACTCACTGTTTCACTTACTGCAAAAGTTTGTTCACTTCGGTGACTTAGTCTGTATGTATTTTAGGAAGCCTGGCAGGATCTGATTCTGCAGAATAGCGGGGGGTCTAGATCTTGACACAAACCTGTGAGAGTTCGGTTGATAGCTGTGTCTCACGTGAGCAGGCTTAACGAGTCCGCTTTGTTTTAATATATCAATTTATTATCAATTTTTCTGGTTATTAAGAAAGAAGCATTTTGTCTAACCGTAGATAGTATAAAACTATCCGTACCGAATCTCCACTTGTCTGTCTGACAGTGTGTGTAATTGTCAAGGTTACAGCGACATCACTCTTAGTGGTTGCCTGTCGAGGTGAGAATTGAACTTCCCCCTGCTTCACGGGCCTGTAAACTGGAGCAGCATGTGCAGGCTGACCGCTAAGAGAAGGTGCACGGGGCATGATCAGAAACAAACCACCCATTAAAGTTGTCTGTCTGATTAAAATCACTTGCACCATCTGTCAGTAGTTTTTCCTTTATTTTTCTTCCCATGGTTTACTTGTCTACACAAGCATTGCACTAAATATATATATATATAGGAATATTTTAGGAATAAACCAACGAGACGCCTGACATTGATAAACGTATCGCCACGTGACTATCTTTGGCAGACCGCATCAGTACAACCGCAGAGAGAGAGAGAGAGAGAGAGAGAGAGAGAGAGAGAGAGAGAGAGAGAGAGAGAGAGAGAGAGAGAAGACTTTTTAACGCTTTAGGACCTCAAAGACAATTTTATGAATAAACCGACGTGCCGACTTATCAACCCTTGTAAAACTGAATTAGGAATAATAAGTAGACAAATTTTAGAAAATATAGTTAGAGACGTAATGGACAAAACCAAATTTAATCATTGGCGGGGCACGAAGGATGTCACAACGTGGTTTGAGAACATTAAGGATAAAAAACCAAAACCATTCATAGCATTCGACATTAATGACTTCTATTCTCCAATAACTAAAGATTTGCTGCGCAACGCTCTAGACTTCGCCACTAGCTACACAAACATAGCAGAGGAAAAGCAACACATCATAATGCATGCAAAACAGAGCACACTTTAAATGAAGAACACAGCATGGCATAAAAAAACTACCCTACCAACTTTGATGTCATCATGGGAAGCCTTGACGGTGCAGAAACATGCGAACTTGTTGGACTTGTCCTTTCACAATTTAGCCACCTCAACATCGACGTGGCACTGTACAGAGAACACTGGCTGGCTAGCCACAATTTACAACCAAAACAAACGGATGTCGTGAAAAAGGAGATTTCCAAAATTTTCAGATCAAACAATTTACAAATATCTATCAACGTAAACAAAAAAGTTATAGACTTCCTCGACGTAACCCTTGATTTAAGGTATGACACATACAAACCATACAGGAAACCCAACAACACGGTAACGTACATTCATAAGAACAGTAACCATCCTCCTTCTATCATAAAGAGCCTACCACACAGTATCAACAACCGTTTAACAACGAACTCAAAAAAAACGAAGACATTTTCAATAGAGCCCGTCCTGTATACATGGAAGCACTAAAGAGGAGTGGATTTAACCAGCCGCTACAGTTCAATAACACAACTGAGAGCGAAGAAAATG
>JAWDGP010001536.1:132500-142500 GCA_033675545.1 Elysia crispata
TGTTTTTTATATCAACCTCTCTGCTCGGTAATAATAACACAGTCCACCGCGTCCCTTTACGTAGACGTTGGAAAAAGTGTTCTGCGTAACTACCCAATAGGGCAAGCGTGCTGATTAACTCCCCTCCCTTACTGTAGCCAGACATGACAGTAGCTACTAAAAATAGACCTGCTAACACCCTGCCTGCTTATGCAATAATGCAAGGCTGCAAGCATTTCCATCACTCCCCTCTCTCCTTTCGTAGAGACTTTCGTGACAAAGGCAGTGATAAAGCTGCCTAAAATAGATCCCCTACCAAAGTTCATGCTACCCGTACAATATTAAAATTTTTACTCTCTGACGTTACCCTCCCCCAATTTTTTTTTTTTAAATCTTACCCTCACTTACTTCCCCTTGTTTTTCCAGGCGTATTTTCCGTTCTATCACCCATCAGATGTCAAGCTCTCTTGATGATTTGATGCTTCAGGTGAACGCAAGAGGAACATCCCAGGTCTTTTTTGTGCTTCCGCTCCCTTCTCTCTTTAAGAGATTCATCTCTTATGTATGTCTACTTACTTCTATTATGTCTAATATGAAGTGAGTAGTAGTAGTAGTAGTAGTAGTAGTAGTAGTAGTAGTAGTAGTAGTAGTAGTAGTAGTAGTAGTAGTAGTAGCAGCAGTAGTGGTAGTAGAAATAGTAGTAGCAGCAGCAGCAGCAGCAGCAGCAGTAGTAGTAGTAGTAGTAGTAGTAGTAGTAGTAGTAGTAGTAGTAGTAGTAGTAGTAGTAGTAGTAGTAGTAGTAGTAGTAGTAGTAGTAGTAGTAGTAGTAGTAATAGTAGCTCAGTAGTGTTGTTGACTTTCCTCATTTCCCTGGAGTTTATTTTGCGATGCAGCTTTTTTTCAGCTCGCTGGACGAAATCTTGTCTCTTTCGTTTAAAAAACCTAAAGCGCCTCGCTATAACTCTGTCGTGTTATCAACCCGCCAATCAGTCTAGAAATCAATCAACCCGGAGCGGCTTGTCAGTCAGGCCTGAGAGGCGAGGAAGTTAATCAGTTGCGAGAGGACTGAGCAGGGCCTGCTAATCCGCTTCGAATCACAGGTCAGGCCCCCTGTTGGATGCTGGAGACCGTCTCGTGCGTGTAGGGAGAAGAAGCGGGAAGGTGAAGTAGACGGGATAGGGCGGAGGAACGGGGAGGGGGGGGTGAGGGTAGACGTGGCTGTCATTAACTTTGAGGATGGGTGGATGGAGGGGGTGGGGGTGGGGGGGGGGGGGGAGAAGCGGCTGTCACTATTTTGGAAATGTGGGGAGAGGGGAGGGGATAATGAGCCGAAAATCACTGACAGCTCGACAGGTGAGTCCAGGTGGAAGGAAAGGAGATTATTTCCAAGGGGAGAGGGCAGAGGGCAGAGGGCAGAGGGAAGAAGAATTAGATCTAGAGGCAGCCAGCCAGACAGGCAGGAAAAGAGAAAAATTAATAATACGAAGATGGTAACGGCAATGGTGGTACTGGCTAAATATGTTTAAGTTTGTTTAGTTGCTGCCAAAGATAGGAAAGTGGTGGTGGGGGTGAAGAGGGGGGCGGGTGGCATAGGGTGGACAGTAAGGATACATGTCGATGTATGAATGCCCTTACGCGAATTGTCAATGAGGGTGCGCAATGTGCATGGCAAAAAACAATGGCCAGGAATCTCAAACTGACGGTTAAACACAAACAATGGCCAGGAATCTCAAACTGACGGTTAAACACAAGCAATGGCCAGGAATCTCAAACTGACGATTAAACACAAGCAATGGCCAGGAATCTCAAACTGACGGTTAAACACAAGCAATGGCCAGGAATCTCAAACTGACGGTTAAACACAAGCAATGGCCAGGAATCTCAAACTGACGGTTAAACACAAGCAATGGCCAGGAATCTCAAACTGACGGTTAAACACAAGCAATGGCCAGGAATCTCAAACTGACGGTTAAACACAAGCAATGGCCAGGAATCTCAAACTGACGGTTAAACACAAGCAATGGCCAGGAATCTCAAACTGACGGTTAAACACAAGCAATGGCCAGGAGTCTCAAACTAACAGTTAAACACAAGCAATTGTAGACACAAATTGTTAAAACAATAAATAAATAAAACAGAGAAATATGGAAACACGAAACCGATGAGTGTATGTATGTATGCGAGAGAGAAAGACAGAGAGAGAGAGAGAGATAGAGAGAGAGAGAGAGAGAGAGAGAGAGAGAGAGAGAGAGAGAGAGAGAGAGTTAGAAATAAGTTGATCGACACAAAACTCTAAAGGCCAAATAATTATCAGGAAGAATTAAGATCAGATCTCGATTTAAAGAAAAGCAAATTACTTCTGGTTATAAACAATAATATTGATTGGCAAAAATTAAAAGGACCAGATTTTATGATTTCCAGGCCGATCTAAAGCCCAATCACACTGAACAGCGAGAGTTCATTACCAGAAACATTTACAGGCCGTTAGAGGTCTTCTTCATTCTTAACATCCACCAAAATTTGTCCTTCAGTGGATTCCTGGTCACTGTCAGAACAAGCTGACAGATTTGCCAAAGAAAAAAGGGCAATGAACCAAACTAGATATATCTCTGGAAGACGCTAAAACACATGTAAAGGCAGCAATCCAACAGAGATGGTTTAAAAACATCCAAGTTTCTCTCAAAATGATGCCTTCCATAATTTGAATAGAGAGGAGCAAACCGTAGTATTCCGTCTTCGTACAGGTCACAACAGGCTAAACAAGCACATGTACACAAAGTTCAGAATTGGTACAATCCCAAACTGTCCTTGTGGAAATGGTGCTCAAATAACTGAACACATACTACAGGAATCCTAAACTCACTCAAAATTAAGACAACAGACCTGGATCCATCCCAAAACCTCCCATGAGAAACTCAATGGCACTGAACAAACTCCTTCTGACTTTGGAGTTTGTCAGAGCCACCGGACTCTAGATTTGACAGACTGAAGAAGAAGAAGAAGAAGAAGAAAAAGAACAAGAACAAGAACAAGAACAAGAAGAACAAGAAAAAGAAGAAGAACAACAAGAACAAGAACAAGAACAAGAACAAGAACATGAACAAGAACAAGAAGAGGAGGAGGAGGAGAAATAACGAAATGTAAATTATTATGAACGAATAAGTCTGTGAAAATTTAGAGTTTAAAAAAAAGTTGGATAATTAACCTTACAAAAAAAGTTGGACAAAACATGACTGCCTGGGTGAGAAATATTTGAAACAGGCAGATCTAGTTGCCGAAAAGGTGAAGCATGGATTAACACCTTTCGAATGGCTGGGACCACGGTAGAGATACGGCTTGATAATAATACCGTGACAAGAGGAAGATATAACTGCCCGATGTAAACAATCCCACGACTTAGCGCCGCATAAATAAACGCAAGATAGCTTTTCGACGCTCAAAAATCAATTTAGCATGAGTTACGATATATCATTAACTTCCTATGCGTTAATTTATTAACACTGGCCTAACTCCCTGCTGATCTTCGCAAGACATGGCTAACGCTCAACTTAGCAGCTCCGCCTAAGTAATGAGACAGCATTACTTATGTCATGTTTGGGAGCAGCCTCAATGAATTATCAAACAGCAGGTCTGATTGGGACGGTATGTTCCGCCTTCGTTACGTCATCCTCAACTCTCCCCAGCAACGGTCGAGCTAAAAGTAGCGTTCGTGACATCATCAGCAACAACAGCGGCTTATAATGAAGATGATGTAATTACTATTATTATTATTATTATTATTATTATTATTATTATTATTATTATTATTATAATTATTATTATCATTATTGTTGTTGTTATTATTATTATTATTATTATTATTATTATTATTATTATTATTATTATTATTATTATTATTATTATTATCATTATTGTTGTTGTTGTTATTATTGTGATTGCTGTTGTTGTGGTTGCTATTGTTGTTGCTGTACTTCCATAAAACCATCTGCACCATTATTTCTGAGCCCCAGCAGCCGAGATAGCGTAGCATGGGCGCCGAAGGATGCGATACAACCTATCAAACATTTACCAAGATCTATCCCCGAGACAAGAGGTCGTGTAGTAAACAGCCGCACCGATGGCCAGCTTTCTTTTAGGCAATTCAGATATGATAGGATTATGCTAAAATCCTCAGCTAGAAGCAACAAAAACTGGTCTGCAAAGTTCATTTTGATTGGTTGTAGAGACAAGGCTGCCGAAGATGTGTGACCGAGCAGAACAAAACTAATCTGCAACTTCCGTTTAACAGAGCAGTCCGATGCAGGAGTTAGCTCAACCGTTCCAGCGGTCGCTGCCATGCAGGAGTTAGCTCAACCGTTCCAGCGGTCGGCTGCCATGCAGGAGTTAGCTCAACCGTTCCAGCGGTCGCTGCCATGCAGGAGTTAGCTCAACCGTTCCAGCGGTCGGCTGCCATGCAGGAGTTAGCTCAACCGTTCCAGCGGTCGCTGCTATGCAGGAGTTAGCTCAACCGTTCCAGCGGTCGGCTGCCATGCAGGAGTTAGCTCAACCGTTCCAGCGGTCGGCTGCCATGCAGGAGTTAGCTCAACCGTTCCAGCGGTCGGCTGCCATGCAGGAGTTAGCTCAACCGTTCCAGCGGTCTCTGCCATGCAGGAGTTAGCTCAACCGTTCCAGCGGTCGGCTGCCATGCAGGAGTTAGCTCAACCGTTCCAGCGGTCGGCTGCCATGCAGGAGTTAGCTCAACCGTTCCAGCGGTCGCTGCCATGCAGGAGTTAGCTCAACCGTTCCAGCGGTCGGCTGCCATGCAGGAGTTAGCTCAACCGTTCCAGCGGTCGGCTGCCATGCAGGAGCTCGTGGTTCTGATCCCTGGCTGGAACAACTGATGGTACAGTCGCATAACCAAAAAAGTTTTTCGGCAGCTTAGGGGACGCTAGACACAGCGGGTATAGTTTTGAACAATATTACGAAAACATAATAAACAAAACAAAAACATGACCTGTAGCTTGCTTTTATATTATTTTTTTATATGCAAAAATATTTTTTTTAATTTATTAACGTTTGCAGATTAAGAGCAATCGGTGAGTGAAAAAGCAAAACTGAAACTTGCGTCCTGACAAGACTAGCACACCAGGATCTTTGGTCTGGTGGAACACATTCGACGGGTCTGTAACTCAGTATGACGTCAGATATCAAGGTCGGGGCAGCAGTACAGCACAAGGCACATTATTATTGGTGTTATCCTGGTTGTTGGACGAGCCAAGGCAACATGACTACCAGTAAAGTGAGCGATCATTTTGTATGTGAAGGGTTACGGTGATCTGTTTCATGTCACATTTTAGCACAGTTAGGATACGATAATACAGACAGCTTTTTTTTTTTTTGGTTTGTTAGGTCCATTAACCTTTTCAACAACAATGTTAAACTCCTCTAACTTTGCCAAACAATTAACCGGCAGAGATCATTTTGACACTTAATGTAAAGGTTTTTTTTTTCTTCCGCTACCTGAGCTCGGCTTAGGAAGATTTCGTACAGAGCTCAAGAGATCTAACTACGGGGCATGACTCTCAGAGAAATATCCTTGCCTAACACTGCCTTCAATACTCAAAAAATGTAAATTTTATTTCGATGAATTTTTTTTTTAATCGAAATAGAACAAACCAATCTACAAAAGGTTACACTACCGTATTCTTGTAAGTTTTGAGAGGTAGGTTATCAATTTTCTTCATTTTTTCATCAAGAACGTCGCTTTCATGATGGCTGTTTTGGGGAGGCCTCTGTCATGCTATGCTATCCGCTGTTGTTAAGTCTGTCTCCAATTTCCTCTCCAAGTCATAAATACGTCTACTTTTAATTTCCTGGTATTTTACCTTCCAAAATGATATTTTTCCAGACTTTGATATCAATAAATTATGTAAAATATTTTTATTATGATTATACACCAAATTTTTGCCAGTATAAATAAAGGTTAGATAACTTGATGACGGTTTGATGCTGATGCTTTTGGCATTTGTTTCAATACTTCGTGAAGTTCTTGCGCGTAGATTTAATATTCGTCGTTGTCATAAGAAAAGATAATCGCAACGTTCACGAACATGTTATAGAATATATCTGCCGATTTTACTATAGGTCTTTGTCATTAGTAAAGATTATCGCAAAGTTCGCTTACATATTACATAATATCTGCCGATGGTGCTACGGTATTTTACTATAGGTCTTTGTCATTAATAAAGATTATCGCAAAGTCCGCTAACATGGTAGAATATCTATCTGTTACAGGTGGTGGGATATCTAAGTTCTTACACACTAAGCCGGTTCAACACATGAAAAAGGCTTATCAACATTTCAATAATGGAAAGCATTTCAACAACTCATTCAGTCGGTATTTTCCTTATTTATTAAAAGATTCTTCCATACGCTGAGTATCTACTGCACTGATCAGACGTAAGAGGCTTCCACGATGAAAGAATTTTTGCAACAGGGCCTAGCACTTCCGCCATCGCATTTCACAACAAATTTCAATGAAATACCTCAGCTCAAAATTTCATCAAAAGAAGAAAAAAAACATGTCAATATTCTGAGAAATTCTTGTAAGAATCAATATCGGTAAGTTCAACTCTTTATGATTAATTTTATTCTGCGATAAGATGTAGAATCTAGAATCTAGATCTAGATCTAACTTTTCGGTACTATGTACGACTCTTCAATTCACCGTCATCATGGCGAAGCGTCTGGTCACCGGCAGGTGTGCCGAGGAGAATGAGACAGAAAAATATTTTTGGATGTAGTTACGAGGCAGGTTCAGTCATTATGAAATACCGTTAAAAATGTAAGGTGATTAACTGCATTCCGGTAATTCATTTTACTTGAATTAGCATAAGTTCAATAATAAGCGTATGAAACGATATAGAGTTTGAGCTTTTTAAACCCAAATCGCTGACTTAGTTTATTATTTTTACTAAGCTACGTCGCCGCGCACCCCCGCCGTGTGGAAAACCCGAGGAAAATCCCACATCCGCGGGCTTGTGGCTGTTGTGTGGTAGTGGTAACTGTCAATAATATTATTTAAATCAAAAGTTGGGGTCATATGGGAACAGAATGGTGCTTGGGGGTCGAAAGGGAGGTGGTAAAAGATAAAGAGAAAAGAGGGGGTAGAGAAAGAGGCTCATAAAGGAAAGAATGTATTGTTATGGCAAAAGCTAGAGTTTACTAGGTCCAAGTGAAATTTCTGTCGATCTTGTTAACTATTGATAAATTGACTGATTGGTTTGTTGATTGATATAGTTAGCCCGCTAAAGACTCTTTCACGCGAGATAAGTTAAGGCTGCGTGACCAATTGACTCATTGGTAAAACTGTGTCTCTACTGAAAGGTTCTTGGTCATGAGATCAGGGCGCAGAATACATCACAATAATATCAAACAAGCCATTCGAGGAGAGTTTGAGATGATTGGTCGATTTATTGGTTGATCGAACTGCTGTAAGTTCGTTTGTTTGATTGAAATAGAATATGATAATATTGTTGGTGTGGGGAGGGGGGGTCGGAAGCAGCTAAAGAATACGTGGCTCTTAACGGATCGATTGATGCTGTATTTGTCTATTACAGGTTCTAGCTCGAGAACATCCGTGAGGGAGGGAGGGAGAGAGAGAGACTCAGAGAGAGAGAGAGAGAGAGAGAGAGGGGGGGGGGGGGGGGGTCTGAGGCAGCTAAAGAATACGTGGCTCTTGACGGATCGATTGATGCTGTATTTGTCTATTACAGGTTCTAGCTCGAGAACATCCGTGAGGTAGGGAGAGAGAGAGAGAGAGAGAGAGAGAGAGAGAGAGAGAGAGAGAGAGAGAGAGAGACTCAGAGAGAGAGAGAGCGAGAGGTGGGGGGGGGGGGGGGTCTGAGGCAGCTAAAGAATACGTGGCTCTTAACGGATCGATTGATGCTGTATTTGTCTATTACAGGTTCTAGCTCGAGAACATCCGTGAGGGAGGGAGGGGGAGAGAGAGAGAGAGAGAGAGAGAGAGAGAGAGAGAGAGAGAGAGAGAGAGAGAGAGAGAGAAAGGGGGGGGGGCGGGGGGGAGAGAGGGAGGGGGGTGTCTGAGGCAGCTAAAGAATACGTGGCTCTTGACGGATCGATTGATGCTGTATTTGTCTATTACAGGTTCTAGCTCGAGAACATCCGTGAGGGAGGGAGGGGGGGAGAGAGAGAGAGAGAGGGGGGGGGGGCGGGGGGAGAGAGGGAGGGGGGTGTCTGAGGCAGCTAAAGAATACGTGGCTCTTGACATATCGATTGATGCTGTATTTGTCTATTACAGGTTCTAGCTCGAGAACATCCGTGAGGGTGGGTGGGGTTGAGAGAGAGAGAGAGAGAGAGAGAGAGAGAGAGAGAGAGAGAGAGAGAGAGAGAGAGAGAGAGAGGGAGGGAGGGGGGATGTCTGAGGCAGCTAAAGAATACGTGGCTCTTAACAGATCGATTGATGCTGCATTTGTCTATTACAGGTTCTAGCTCGAGAACATCCGTGAGGGAGGGAGGGAGGGGGGGAGAGAGAGAGAGAGAGAGCGAGAGGGGGGGGGGGGTTGTCTTTCCTTGTCTACCCCAAAATGATCGTCAATGAACTTTGTGTGGCCTCAAAGGAGACTGTGTGGGCCACTACAGAGCTTCAATAACACCTCTGTTTTCTTCTCCGCCAAAAAAAACAAAACATCGCAGAGAGGAGGGAAGAGGAAGAGTGATTTGCTACTGTAGGGGATCCATGAACGACGAAGATACGCAAGGTGATTTTCTCGGATACCACAACATGTTACAGAGACCGTTACCGGCCAAAACAAAGAGATCCCGAACTGTGTCCACTCAGCACCACCGGCGACGGTCCACAGCTCGTGATATCCAACCCGCAAACACAGTCTGATCGAATGTCCTTGACCTCACAGGAGCCACTTCTCTTCACATCAACACTTTGTTTTGTTCTTTTTTCGACAAATTAAAAAAAAAAATCAATCTTTGATTGTAGGCATTTTCTGACTTGATTCTTTAGTCTTGATTTTCGAGGGAGATCTTGTAAGAAAACTGAATGAAAAGGTCCATAAAAAGCGGTATCTTATACTTATATCAAATACATGAAGTCCATAGCATTAGTAATCTGTCTTCCCCGAGATCTACATTCAGCATGGTGGATTGATTTTTTTGTTACAGCTGACGCCCGATTAATTCACCCATCATTCAACCCTGTATATGGAAAAAAGTTGGTCTTGAGGCATTTGAAGTTTTTACACCTGTTTCTATAATATCTATTGGATTTTTTTCTCTCTCTGTTTCCTTTATAATTTTTTTAACCCGCAAGCAAATAGGTCATTTCCGCATAAAAACTAGTAAAGTTTTCTTCAACGTGTCCTCAGAAGAAAAAAAAACGTAATTTCTCACCAGAGCTCAAAAAGTATTTTCGACAGCAGGAAACCGGTACAGTCACCATATATACATATTTATATTTCAAGTTAAAAAAAAAAAAGGGAACAACCTTAGTGCTATCCATGGACAATTGCTGTTTTCCATCTGGCATAATGAGCAAAGGAAAGGTATGGAGAGAGAGAAAGATAGAGGGAGCGAGAGAGGGAGTGAGAGAGAGAAAGAGAGAGAGAGAGAGAGAGAGAGAGAGAGAGAGAGAGAGAGAGAGAGAGAGAGAGAGAGAGAGAGAGAGAGAGAGAGAGAGAGGGTTTGACACGAGTTTGTTTTTCTAGACAGCAAAACACTTCTAATTTTTTTTCTTTTCTCGCTCACTCCACGCTTTCTTTTAAAATTATTTTTTTTCTATTTGACAGAAAAAAAAAAATCCTCTTGGCAAGTTACCTTGCCTCAAACAGGTTTAAGGGGTTATTTTTGGAACCGGTTATATCTGGTAACTCTAACCTCAGCAAGACAACGTAGTTTCTAAGGATTAGGTCTTGCAACATGACGCCACACGCCTAGCTCAGCTGAGAAAAGTGAAACATCAATAATGCGTTTCCATAAAAATATCCTGGTCGGGAATCCCCGATTGACG
>JAWDGP010001536.1:145000-270000 GCA_033675545.1 Elysia crispata
AAGAAGAAGAAGAAGAAGAAGAAGAAGAAGAAGAAGAAGAAGAAGAAGAAGAAGAAGAAGAAGAAGAAGAAGAAGAAGAAGAAGAAGAAGAAGAAGAAGAAGAAGAAGAAGAAGAAGAAGAAGAAGAAGAAGAAGAAGAAGAAGAAGAAGAAGAAGAAGAAGAAGAAGAAGAAGAAGAAGAAGAAGAAGAAGAAGAAGAAGAAGAAGAAGAAGAAGAAGAAGAAGAAGAAGAAGAAGAAGAAGAAGAAGAAGAAGAAGAAGAAGAAGAAGAAGAAGAAGAAGAAGAAGAAGAAGAAGAAGAACTAGGAGCAAAAAAGGACGACGCCGACCAAAAAAAAAAAAGAAAGAGAAGATACAGACAAGAAAATAAGAGACGGAAAGAGAAGAGGGAGACGATTAAATGGTACAAATGTACGTTGGAGACAGAAAGACCAAAAAACAAGCAAACACTCAAAGCTGCGGAGCAAATTATTATGTCAGGCATACCAGCATTAATTTAGCATGCTCGTCTCAAAGATCTAGTAAAGTCTTGGTGGAAATGGAATAGAAATAATTGGCGTCAGAAAGGTGGAAACGAGGAGGTGGTTTGAAAAACAAAACAAAACAAAAACGAAAAAAAAAGAGTAAAAACAGGGAGGGAGAAAACATGCAAAAATAAAAGTGCTTCGCGGCTGGGGCTGGGGAGATCAATACAGGAGTTCAATTCTAGAGCACAGCAGGAAACTCCGGAGGAGAGCGTCAACTTTGTGAGCAGTGATGGGTTGAGCAGATTATGGGAAGAAATGGAAGGGGGCGGGTGTCGGTAGTTAATCAGATCTATAAGTATGAAGGAGGTGAGAAGAAAGAATGAGTGGGGAGGGGGGAGAGAGAGAGAGAGAGAGAGAGAGAGAGAGAGAGAGAGATGCGGGGAGGAGAGTGATGGAGGGATGGCTCGGGAAGGCTAGGAGATGGACGGAGTGAGGGTGGAGAGGAGGCCACGGTAGAGACATGATGTGGAAGGAGATTAGTTTTCTTTCTTTTTCTTTTTGTGTATGTTGTATTTTCTTTTATTTTCGAACCTAGAATTAGTTGAGTGATTAGTGCAGTCAATACAGTCTATGGTGCACGTTTATCGCGTCTTATAAAAGTAGCAGAGAAGGTTGCCAAGAGTTTTTATGAGTGTGTAGTGTTGATTTTTTTTTTTTTTTTTTTGAAAGGGGGAGGGGGGGGGGAGGGTTAAAGTAATTCTGGAGGGGTATCTGGTTTCACTTCTTTCATAACCTTAGATACCAAAAAAGTTCGTAAAATTTGCATATTAAGCAATATATACGGAACGTAGAGAAGGAAAATGGTAAAGGCAGCAGCAGGAGTAAGCAGGACCTGGAAAAGTAGTAGTAGTAGTAGTAGTAGTTGTAGTAGTAGTAGTAGTAGTATTAGTAGTAGTAGTAGGAGGAGGAGGAGGAGGAGGAGCAGCAGCAGTAGTAGTAGTACTAGTAGCAATAATATAAATGATAATAAAAATAATTATAAGAATAACAATACTACTACAACTACTCCTCTTCCTACTACTACTAACTACTACTACTACTACTACTACTACTACTACTACTACTACTACTACTACTACTACTACTACTACTACTACTACTACTACTACTACTACTACTACTACTACTACTACTACTACTACTACTACTACTACTACTACTACTACTACTACTACTACTACTACTACTACTACTACTACTACTACTACTACTACTACAACAACAACAACAACTAATGATGATAATAATAATAATAATAATAATAATAATAATAATAATAATAATAATAATAATAATAATAATAATAATAATAATAATAATAACATGCGTCGATGACTGGAGACTCTGTATCTACTCCGCTGCATTCAATAAACAAAACAGATGACTAAAACACAAGTTCTACATGAAGACTCTAGTACTAGTAGATCTAGTGGGCTGAACTCACTGAAACACAGGCACGCCCGCGGCATCCACGCGATAGAACGGCACCGAGTACTGGATCACCATCCTGCTGAACAGGCACTCGTAGTACGGTGGTTCCCATGCGCCGTCTGCTGAGCTAACCCTGATCATGTGACTCCAGTTGCCCCCGGAGTTAAGGTCACCGGAAGCGTGTTGATCTGCTAGAACAACTCTGGTCGGCAGCAGAAGTCGAGCTGCGTTCTCTCGTTCAGCGTGTCTCTTCACAAAGGGCATCTTCCTCGGGTCCCATTCCTTGCTAAGATCCGTCAACACGATGGTTTGGGAACTGATTTTGTTTTTGCGATTTTTATCGTTGTTGTTGTTGTTGTTGTCCTTATCGGCGTTATCATATATCGTACTTTCGTTATAATAAACAAATGGGTAAATGTATCCAATCTCGGTAACATTCTTAACCGTTTGGTCCTTATCTTCTTTGTCATCGTTATTGATGCTGTTGTCCTTGTCGCTAGTGGTGTTGCTGCGGCTGTTGCTGGTGTTGGCGGGGATCGTGTAAAATATGGAGCAGCCGAGAACTCGAGGTCCGATTTCGAGGACGGATTCAGCAAGGGCAAAGAACTGATTCAGCAGAGCTGCACGGGAGAGTTGCTGACCTTGCGACAGCATGAGAAGGTTGTTGATGTGATTGGCTACCTCCACCACTTTGGCGACTTCCCTCTTGAAGTGCGGAGAAACTTGCTCGTCTGAAAACATCAGCCGCACCGCATCGGATTTTTTCGGTGTGATGCACTTTCGGCGAGCGTTCATCATGCGTGTAATATTGGCCAGAGATTCGAGTTGATTCGCTACATACCTGTCTTTCGCTGTCGCCCCTGCTGGAAGTCTTCTAAATACCTGCGTGATTGACTCCTCTGTGTTTTGACTCTCACCCCTCTTGACACTATCTTGTTCCTCGTGCTGTTCAGACTCAGGAGTAGCGACTTTTTTAATACCTCGACCTGTCCCTTCTACGACAAGATTCTGCACATAAAGGACGCTTTCCTCTCGATTATTTCCGGTACTCGTCCTGTAAGTAATCGTTTCGGCCCGACCGTGTCTAGTTGCTGCTGACCGTTGCTGCCGGCGGACATGAGAGAGCAGACGTTTTCTATGGCGCTTCAAACGAACATGTCGTTTGGATATCATATCAATGTATTCGTGATTTTTCTGACTGTGTTCCAGATAGGCCGAACTTTTAGAGCTACTGGTCTCTGCTACCATACGGCTTTTGATCCCATCAAAGCTTCCACTCGATAACACCGTCGACTCACTTGCGTTGGAGAGAAGTTGTTCTTCTCTTTTTCGGTCTATATCGATAACTGGTATCTCATCTACACTCAGACCTACCTTTTTCGATGTTGAGAAAATATCTTGCATAAAACTTATGTTGCGAAAAGGAATGTCAAGATTTGAGCCTTTTTCATTTTCCGAACTTCTTACTTTGTCAAGTGGAACCTCCCAAAACAATGAAGACAGTCTACCAGAGGCCAGCTTACTTGTAGAACTGCTATTTCCTGACCAGAGTTTTTTCATGAAAAATCGGAATTTTATCGGTTGACTTCTGACACGGATTTTTCTAAGATTGCTATGCCGCATAGTTTTTTCGTGCGCAAAATGTCTTCTTTGTATTCTAGATAGAACTCCCGAATGTCTGGATAAAGAGGTTCTGCCCATTCTATATTTATTTACGTTTTTGTAGTTCTTTATATCGTTGTTGGTGTCGTTGTGGATAAAAAACGTGCTGGTAGAAGCTGCAGTGCGTATGTTGACGTTATTCTCACCGTTTTTACTTACAGCTAAGTTGTCTGCACTGGTCGTGCTGATGCGACTGCTATATTTGTTAAGCTTGGATTCGCCGGGGTAGACGGTGGCTGGAAACTTGCTGTTACCGCCACTTCCACTGACCGTGATGGACTCGGTGTTGGTGCTGCTTTCCTCGTTGTCGCCGTCGATATCGTCATTGTTATCGATATCTCCACGCGTGCCACCTGGAGCCTCCGCGAGAATCGCCAAGCCTTCCACAGCGTGCCCTACAGAAGGTTGTCCGGCTGAACTACGAGATTCCCTACCGTAAGAGTGGTCCGCAGAACCTTTGATAGTGTCATGACTTTTAATAGAGGAAGGTCTGGCGACAAATCCACTATTCTCGATCCTTCCGTTGTCAAAGCTGGCACGGAGAATATCCTTCAGCACTGAGGAATCCACCACATCACGATGTTTCTGTTTTGTCGTGTGGACAGCTCCATGTGCTGTTGCAAAGCGGATTTTCAAGGAAAGCAGCGCTACCAAGAGCACAAATCCTCTCGCAGACAAACTTCTTCTCAAAGGCAGGGCATAGCTCCATTGACCTATCACGTGACATATCGACATTGTAAAGGTCGGTCTTGTGAGAAATGGAGAGAGAGAATTCAACATGGCATGTTTCAATGCTACAGGTTGTGATGACGGCTCCACAGAGGAAGATCTGAGGACGGGAATGGAAGAGCAGGGACTCTAATTTGACTGCGGCGCTATTGTTGCTTTCACCTTTAATACACGTTTGTTTTTAAATTCATTTTTCCTCAGTGGTTTTTTATTGGCTACAGGTTTTAAACAGTTCTTTAGTTTAGAAGATGGTTCCGCCTAGGCCACTCGACATTTGCCGGTTTGGGAGTCGATGTGAACAAACCGCAGATCGTTATGTGATGAGAAAGTTGATGTTGATGATGGTTTTGGCAAGGTCTTCCCATGCTGAGAGAGCGAGCTCATGTCGATCTTTTTGAAGATGCAGAGATTATATCGATGGCGGAATCAGATCTTGGATAATCAAAACACTGCTGAGACCGTATAGAAGCACACGGCGTTAGCTTGACTAAAAACAAGAAAATGATTCTTGGTGTTTACAGGTCCTCAATGATTGTAGTGTCAATCCATAGTCAGGTTATCAATGTTCTAGATCTCATTTCTAAAAAAAATTCTGTAATTTTTAAAATGAATTAATGGCGAACTTTATAGAGCTTTCATAACGCATTGTTGATATCCTAAAAAGAAAATCAATTAAATATAAACTTCATTCATTTTCATTCTATATGGTTCATAAATTTCTCTTTAAAAGTCAATAAAATCATGAATGGCTCAATTACCTAACATCTTTCAGAAGTTTCTCATATTTAACTTACTAACACACACACATGCCTGCTGCCCTCTGCTGTCGCAGACTCCAATATTTGAGCCACTTGTATTATGACACAGATTTATCACATAAAAAGCATTGAGAATAATTTTATATTGTTTGAGAGTCCTAATACCACTCAGCAAATGACATCAGTATTTCTACTTATCGTAGCATTCAAAATGGAAAACTTTGCGGATTTTTCTATAGCACACAAATCTTAGTCGGCCACAACACCACGATAATGGAAAACATCACATCGATCACGAGACAGCAACTTGCTGCATATACGGAAATGGCTTCACCTACAGTGCTCTACCGATGTCTCGAAATGTGAAGTTGTTTCTGCTGTCTTAGACGTTTTCTGTCGCCTGTTACCCCCATATGACAGATCAATGACAATGTGAGAAGACATCTCCACTATTTTTTTTTTATCCCAGCAAAATTAAATACTCGGTTTTTAGTAGAGAGCTGCAGTTTGCCAAGTTTTCATTTCATCTGAGTCTTCGAGATGCAGTTCAACTATTTTCTCCCATGTAGGTTATTCCACATTATTCGGTATCGACCCCTCTCAGCATTTTATCACTTTCTTTCTCGACCTGTCATCGCAAGTCGGTTATGTAAAAGGTCAGAACTATTGTGTTTGAAGGAACAATGCTGTTAATTAAAGGCATGGAACTATGGAATCTTCAGAAAACTTACTGAGGGTGTGAAATTATTACTAAACGCTTTTATAATACCACAAGAACTATCTAATGGCCTCATTATTTACTAACTGCGGAGATGTTGAGTGAGTTCTGGTTATTCAGCCTTCTGCTAGCTACTTAGAGGCCACAGACACCACATGGCTGCTATGCGACAATGACGCAGGGAATTTTGAATGGTGGAAGCATGAGGCGATAAGCGGTAGGTGGACTATTGAAATGGGCTGGTGATTGATCCGCTACCTAAGGAGAACTGAGATAAACATGGCAGTGGGCGCCCATGTACGCCTATAGGTGCGAAATGCTGTCACGGTACGCCTATAATTGGAGATATATGCTGCCATTGCAATCTATAGGTGTAGAATATGCTGCCATTATACGCCTATAGGTACGCAATATGCTGCTAGGGTACGCCTATTGGTGCGGAATATGCAAAGCATACCGTGCTAGCAGTAACTATATAAAAATACAAAGAGAAACAGTTACTGTATGGACACTGCGTGCTACCAAGCCCAACTTGCTATAGACAATACGGTAAAATAGATTTACTAGCTTTGAAGAAGTTTCCCAACGTCGACGTTACCAAACGGAAGTCATTGGGTATGGATGGAGTTGGGTGAAACAGACAGCTAGGCGAGGTAAGCAGGTCCGACTTTCCCACAGGCGCAGCTTACCAGGTTTGTATTACAATATCAAGCACGTATCAAAAACCGATGCGACGGTAGTTTTTTTTTAATCCGTAGTCGATATATTGAAGAGTTATATTCAATCTGGTGTGAAGGTATTTTAAAGGATAGATTGTCGAAACAAATGTCGAAAAACCATTTTGCTTGCTTCAACCCAATCCGCATATAACGAAGGAATAAGGTGTGTGTTCAAAAATACTCATTTTCTTCAGTGAGCGGCAAATCTGAATTAAAAAAGAAAAGCACAGACACACACAGAAAAAGTGCAGAAAACGTGAATAATCCATAAAAACGAATGTGATAAAATCACGAAAAGTCAGAAATTGGTGTTTTCTTCGTTGTCATTGACTAGCTTTCCTTTCATTCCATGAATGGCATAAGTGACCAGTGAGTGAGCATCAAGTGACCAACCATGAGGGTCTGGCTGGGAACGAGGAGGCAAAGGTTTGGCTAGAAGCGCAAGCAGGAGACGTGAAGCGTGAGGCGTGAGGCGTGAAGCGTGAAACGTGAAGCAGGAGTCAGGGAACCACGAGCATGGTCCAACCCTGCAAAGACAGAAAGAGAAAAAAAAGCAGAGGCTTAATCGCGTGGCAGGAATCAGAAATAGAAAGATGGAGGCAAAGAAGTATCGATAGTGCGTCATAGTGGCAAAGAGAATTTATCAGGACATGGAGAGGGCCATGTCGACATCTTGGTACAGACAGAATAAATCATCGAGAGCGGAACCTGTGATTGTGGGTTTATTGTGCCGCTTTCATTACAATGTTGATGGAAACAGGCAATCAATACCAGGGTGTAGAGGCTTTGTGCAGAAAGAAATTCAAAGAAAATCGATAGTTTGGTGCTATGATTATTGGAGGGCGATGACTAAAAAGAAGACTTAGGGTGAAATAATTGCTTATGCTGTCCTCTCTCTCTCTCTCTCTCTCTCTCTCTCTCTCTCTCTCTCTCTCTCTCTCTCTCTCTCTCTCTCTCTCTCTCTCTCTCTCTTTTCTTTTCTTTATTTTGTTTTGTAAGCGGTGCACTGAGAAATAGGATACCGCCCTTAGCCTGCTGAAGTTGTCTTGTCAGTAAGGCGAAATCGGTGTATTGTCGATAGAGATATCGATAGAAATACTGAAAGTAGCATAACTGCTGATTGGGTGCAACAATTAACTTTATCAGGCAGTCTCTGAAGTCGTGATGTTATTGGAATAAGGAAATCCTCTTAAAGTACGCTTGAGATGCTTGAGATAAGTAAATACCTAGACATACAGATAAAGGGGGATGGTAAGCTAGTCAGAGGAAGAGATAGTTAGATAGATGTAGATAGATAGTTAGATAGATGTAGATAGATAGTTAGATGTAGGTAAATTGATAAATAGATAGAGAGATAGATACGTCGATATAGTCAGGCTGTTAGAAAGATGCATACATGGATATGTATACGGAAATTTTAGAGCACAATGATTAATAGATAAAACAGACGTTGAAGATAAAAAGTGAGAAAGATTTGTAGGTGGACCAACGGATTGATAGGTAGATAGATAAATAGATAAATAGGTGGATAGATAGATAGATAGATAGATAGATAGATAGATAGATAGATAGATAGATAGATAGATAGATAGATATATGGATAGATAGATAGATAGATAGATAGATAGATAGATAAATAGATAGATAGATAGATAGATAGATAGATAGATAGATAGATAGATAGATAGATAGATAGATAGATAGATAGATAGATAGATAGATAGATAGATAGATAGATAGATAGATAGTTTGAAGATAAGTTGGAATAACTGATAAGAGTGCTCAACTGTGGGAGCATTTCATAGATAGATAGATAGATAGATAGATAGATAGATAGATAGATAGATAGATAGATAGATAGATAGATAGATAGATAGATAGATAGATAGCTGTTTACAGCTGTATGGGTATACAATTTTAAAGTTAAAATTAGAAAGGTAGATAGATATACAAAAAAAATAAATAAGTACATATGTTAATAAATAGGTAGAAAGATAGAAATAAATAAATAGAAATAGATACATAGATGAATAGATAGACTGATGAATAGGCAGATAGATAGATTGATGGATGAATGGATAGGTAGAATTTGATTATACATGTGAAAGGTTTCTTGACAAAACCCACCATATCCTGTTTTGCAAATTGTATGTTTATAAGTCAATACAGTTTTAACTTAATAGTCTTAATTTGATGACAAAATTCTTGAAGTACTAGATTTTGTCGAGCTGATAGTGATAAGTCCAATCAAAACTCATAAGGAAATAAGCCCTTAGGTTATGCTCTGTTGTTGTTTTTTTAAAGATCTTTAAAAAAATCTGCTCATTTTTATAACATTTTCAAAATGACCTTTGCTGCGTTTTGTCATGGAAACTTTTGTGTGTAACAGTATAAAAACAGGAAAACAGGCTGACCTACACCTATAAACATTGGGATCTGCGTCCTCCATACAAGTTCCTTGTTCCTTTATTATTGATTCATTAAAAATAGAAAAGTATGCGTGTTCGTGCGACCTGGTTACCTTACATTTCACAGCGTACCTCACACGGTTCCCATAATAAAAGCCTGATATTATTTTGTCTCCCACGGACACGCTAGTCCTGGCGGGGATAAGAAGCCAAAATGTTCTATGCCCTACTGCCCTAAGGTGGAGATGGAACCTTACTCCTCTCCGGGCGAAACTGTAATCAATGAGTAAATAAATAAAGCGGCCTGAAAAAGGAGGTATCGATAGGGTTCCACCCATTTCTAGCATATAAGACAGTTCTTATTGTCAGCATCGACCTCGCCAGATCTTGATCACCATAGCTGAGAGGGAAAGAGCGCGGGGCCGGTAGAATGCTTTCAGTTCGCCGCGCCAGCTTCTTTAGAAAAACAACCAAGCAATCAATGAATCAATCGATGGATTTATCGAGGTGGGAAATATCTCCAGATCCTCCATATACTGTCAATATCGACATCAATAAATAATTATCGCCCCTTTCACAGTCACCGTGACGCAATCGGTTGAACCAACCAATAAGAATCGAGGTCAATCGATGGGCTGTGCGTCTGTGCAGAGGTCATTGTCTTGGAGAGTATTTTAATTACAATTTTTTTTTCACTTAGGATGGTCGCCTAACAATGTAATAATAGGTGCTGACGGATCAGGAGGATTAAAAAAAAAAATGGATAAATAAAAAGAGGAGGAAATGGAAAATGGGCAGTAAAAGGAGGAGAGAGGAAAGAGGAGCTATTTTTCTGTAAAGAATTCATAAGGTCTTTTGGGATATTAAAGTTGTGTTAATAATTATGAAGTTTGGGAATAAGCGAGAAGCAGGGACAGAGAGGGAGATATGAAGATACACAGGCATAGACGATATAGGGAGACAAAAAATAAAGATACGGAGACAAAGGCGGAGGGAGAAAAGGAGAGGAAGACGGATAAAGAGACACAATGAAAGAAAATCTTAAGAAACTGAGTGGCCGAAAATACCGTGCCAGAAAGAGCGTGATAGAGAGAGAAAGAGATTCAGGCAGTGCGATAGAACGAGAAAGATAGGGGCAGAGAGAAAGACAGGGTGTGAGAATGGTGTGCCCTCTTAACTGTTATTATTTCATGTTAATAATGACTTATTTTATTCCTTTATTTATATTTGACTTTGTTGCACTTTTCTTCCAGCATAAGAAAGCAGTTCGGACGCATGTAACATATTTATTTAAAAACTGCTGCCTGCATTATCTTTTTTCAATTGACGAATCATGCATGGGCCTCGAAAACTGATGTAGTCGGCGTAACGCAGACAGACGCAATCAATACAACAAGAAATATAATGTCATATCTTGGCACCTCGATTTCAAAGAAAGTGTCTATAAATATCAGGCTTCACCGTTATTTATAACCGGGCACTAGTTCTGCAGGCAAAACTTTACGGCTGATGAATCAATTTTCTTGAGCTGAACTATTTTTTTGTTTGTTTGATATCATCATCATGGGGTGCCGTGCCGTGCCATGCCGTGCCGTGCCGTGCCGTGCCATGCCGTGCCATGCCGTGCCGTGCCGTGCCATGCCGTGCCGTGCCATGCCGTGCCGTGCCATGCCGTGCCATGCCGTGCCGTGCCGTGCCGTGCCGTGCCGTGCCGTGCCATGCCATGCCGTGCCGTGCCGTGCCATGCCGTGTCGTGCCGTGCCATGCCGTGCCGTTCCGTGCCGTGCCATGCCGTGCCGGCTGGCGTTGGCGGCCATGTCCCTCCACGTCTTTTTGTTGTCACATTTCACAATCAGGTCAACCTAGCCCGTCCTTAATGCAGTAATCCCAGGCATTTGTGCGCTGCCAACATAAGCCCCCGTCAGGCGGATAAGATGAAGTCTTGAACTCATCTGTCGACGGTGATGGACTCGAACCCGCTGGGGAAGTCGCTGGTCAGGGCAGAAGCTCTAATTCCTCTGCCACCCGCTCTCCTTGGCTGATGGCTGAGCTAGCTCTGTGACTGTTATTTCAACATTTCTTTTTCCTTATCTCACTGATCTAGATCTGCATAAGTTCCTTCGTTAGGAAATTTTGCTTTATTCGATATTTCAGGCTCAGGGACATACTTTAAAAACCAAAGGAGCAATCTCCTTCTCCGTTCACTACAAAATACATCAAACTTTGGACGTGACGCCGGACCTGATAGAGTTCACATGGCGCTATTCGTTTACTGCGGCGACAACTACACGCACATCTCGGATACTTTAGTTCCACATGTACAAATGGTTTTGGTTATGAGCCGTATTAACCGAAGTAAAATAACTTTTCCACGATCGGCGACAAGTGTTTTTGGCACGGGTTTCGATACATCGATCTATTTACACTGGTCGAAGTATCTGAACACGCACAGGTCCACCAACAAACGGGGGAAAACATGAGTTTCAAATTTTGGGGAGGCAGGCAAAAACTGAGACATGTTTCCCTTGCATTTTATGACCCGCTAATTAGGTGACCGTACTGTTATAATGACCTAATTTCGTACAACAAAAAGTCTGCTAGTCAGCAAATCTAACTTTCTTGCTTTCAAATTTTCATTTTTTAGGTATAAAACTTCACTGTATGTGAAAGATATGTTTTATCGTGCTTGTGAAAGGTAGATAAGAGATAATTAACTGCCGTCTTTATTGACCGCTCGGAGAAGAGAGATAAAAGGCAGCGCCCTAGGATAATTTGGTTCAGCACTTTTCGCTGAATATGGAGTGATTTGGATCCTCGACATAAAATAAGCCCGGATGTAGCTTGTAGTGCATGGAGAAGAGAGTTTTAATGATTATAATTAGCAGTAGCAGAAGAACCAATAGCGACTGTAATAGTAACAGCAACAGCAGCAGTTGCTGTACTAGTAGTAGTAGCAGTAGTAGTAGTAGTAGTAGTAGTAGTAGTAGTAGTAGTAGTAGTAGTAGTAGTAGTAGTAGTAGTAGTAGTAGTAGTAGTAATTGTATTATTATTAGTAATAGTAGTAGTAGTAGTAGTAGTAGTAGTAGTAGTAGTAGTAGTAGTAGTAGTAGTAGTAGTAGTAGTAGTAGTAGTAGTAGTAGTAGTAGTAGTAGTAGTAGTAGTAGTAGTAGTAGTAATTGTAGTAGTAGTAGTAGTAGTAGTAGTAGTAGTAGTAGTAGTAGTAGTAGTAGTAGTAGTAGTAGTAGTAGTAGTAGTAGTAGTAGTACTATGCAATTGCCTAGCGAGAGATGTGTGAATGTTTATAGAAAAATAGATGTTTAATAGATAGAAAGACAGATAGTGGTAGATTCATAGATAGATAGACATAGGAGAAAAGATAACTTTGAAAGAATAAAGTTAGGAGCCAAAGATAGAGAAAGAGACAGACAGACAGAAAAAGACGGAAAAGGGATAAATATACCATTAGAGAGTATGAGAGATGCCTATTGAAAGATAGTGCGAGATAGACAATTGAACATACAGCTACGTTCAAAGATTTCAAGGAAGACTTCGACAAACATGCATAGAGAAGCACAAAAAGATGGACTTAGAAATAAATTGATGGAGAGAGTCAGAGATGGAAGGAAGAGAGAGAGAGAGACAGAGAGACAGAGAGAGAGAGAGAGAGAGAGAGACAGAGAGAGAGAGAGAGAGAGAGAGAGAGAGAGAGAGAGAGAGAGAGAGAGAGAGAGAGAGAGAGAGAGGAAAGGGAGCGAAGGAGGTGTGGGCCGCAATAAAAATTATCCTCAAATGTGTATACGAATCTCATCAGTGACGGGTTATGTATCAATATATGATCATTATTGAAATAATAATAATAATTATAACAACAACAAAAGCAACGACGGCGACGGCGACGACAATAATAATTTACATGCGATCATTGAATTACTGTAGCAGTTATTGTTCTTTTTATTTTTCAAATCACACACACAGACACACACACACACACATATATATATATATATATATATATATATATATATATATATATATATATATATATATGTATATATTTGTATGTATGGATGTGTGTGTGTGCGTGTTTGTCTTGCGTCAACAGCTGCTGTTGTGGTACATAGCTACTTGGCTTCTATTTATCTAACAATCATAACCAGGTGTGATTGAACTGCATTTAACCGCCAAACTCTTATTGAGTCGGCAAACAATGATCTTAATCTAGTTAAACCGGCTAGATTGATAGAAGAACCATTTGTGTCGTCACTCTAAAGGTCATTCATCAAGCTTCATCACTGTCTGCGGAAGACAAAATTGAACTAATGTTTACAACATTGCTTGATTATGGGAAAGCGGCTTAACGCAACACAATAGTGGGATCGAGTGGCCCCGCGAATGATATGATATTTGTTACGGTAGATATTTAATATGCTGTCCTCGGTTTAATACTTTTAACAGCAGTTTTGATGCACACAACTTCTTCAACTCCTGCCGATTGGGTTCTCCTATGTCTCTATAAATAGCCTGCCTCCAGCTGTGTGTCGGGGCAGCACACCTTTGCTAAGTCGCTTCAGATCCAATGAGGAGGAGTCCTAGATCTAGACATATCAAGAGAGGGGGAGACTATTGATTCACACCAGCGGCATAATATTGTGTGAGTCTGAAGGGGACGGGTAATGATAACAATTATCGACGTTTGTGTGTCGGGTGCTGGGAGAGCTGCGGGCCGAGTGTGTGTGTAATTAGTGAGAGACTGGAGTTGTGGAGCCCGTCAGCTCGGCGAGACTGGCGGGGACAGACACACACGCTCACTTCGGCATGAGGAAAATAATTAAGCATTGTTAGAGAGATGGAGCTATTCCTGCACTTACATCATTATTGTATTTCGGTGGATTTGTATAAATTCATGTATTAAGATCGTGTTGATCAAGAAACAACTTTCGAGTAGACTTTGTTTCGTTGTAAAAAAAAAAAGATGTGCACTTTTGTGGGATGACGGTTCGATTAGTTGTAGAGCAGAGGGAGAAAGGGAGATGGAGAGAGAGAGCGCGGGAGGGAGGGAAGGAGGGAGAAGAGAGAGAGAGAGAGAGAGAGAGAGAGAGAGAGAGAGAGAGAGAGAGAGAGAGAAAGAGAGAGGCATGCGCATAGACAGATAGCGGTAAGAAACAAAAACAGAAATACCAATAATGCATGGCAAAAAAAACACGCATGAACAGTCCGAGAAAGATAGAGACAGAGGCAGAGTACGGCATTCAGGCAAACTGTTGGAAACACACAGAAAAGGTGAAAGGATAGTGGAAAACATGAAGCGAGGATTCTATTTCTGGAGTAGACGAGTGGAGACTGACAATGACAGGAGTTAAAAAGTTTACAGCGGACAGTCCACATAGAGACGGAATCATAGGGATAAATACAGTTAGGAATATTAACAGACAGTCAGATCGTCAGACAGCCTGACCGTTCAGCGAGACATGAAGAGAGGGATAGAGACACAGAGAGAGAGAGAGACAGAGAGAGGCACACACAGAGGGTGGAAGAGAGACAGACAGACAGAGAAAGAGAGAGAGAAAAAGAAAAGAGATAGAGAGACACACACACAGAAAGTGAAAGAGAGAAAGAGAGAGACTAGAGAGCGTATGGCTGTGTGTAAAATCCTGCATTACAAGGCAGTAAGCCCTCTCAAGAGAAACAGAAATTATTCTTTATCCCAAAGAGCTCAGGACTAGCGCAGAAAGAACGTATTCTTTATCACAAAGAGCTCAGGACTAGCGCAGAAAGAACTTATTCTTTATCACAAAGAGCTCAGGACTAGCGCAGAAAGAACGTATTCTTTATCACAAAGAGCTCAGGACTAGCGCAGAAAGAACGTATTCTTTATCACAAAGAGCTCAGGACTAGCGCAGAAAGAACGTATTCTTTATCACAAAGAGCTCAGGACTAGCGCAGAAAGAACGTATTCTTTATCACAAAGAGCTCAGGACTAGCGCAGAAAGAACTTATTCTTTATCACAAAGAGCTCAGGACTAGCGCAGAAAGAACGTATTCTTTATCACAAAGAGCTCAGGACTAGCGCAGAAAGAACGTATTCTTTATCACAAAGAGCTCAGGACTAGCGCAGAAAGAACGTATTCTTTATCACAAAGAGCTCAGGACTAGCGCAGAAAGAACTTATTCTTTATCACAAAGAGCTCAGGACTAGCGCAGAAAGAACTTATTCTTTATCACAAAGAGCTCAGGACTAGCGCAGAAAGAAATCGAACGACCACAGCGCACGGCAGGAGCAGTTTTTGTATTCAAAGCGATTTTATCGTGTTGACATCGTATTAATTAAATGGCTGCTAGTCTGTTTCGGTAAATAATGCATCTTTATTTTCACGCATATGTATGCATGTACATGCAAATCATAATCGATACATTAATTTAGGCGCAATTTCTCTGTCATTGCTCCAGCGTTTTTCTATTTTGTTTTATCGTGTTGGTTTTCGTGTTTAAAATTGTTCATATGACCATGACTTCGCAGGATCAATATGGTTTCTATCATATTCTTTCAATCGATACACAGTATTATTTCTATAAGTTCTAAGAGATGTGGACGCTGTAGTTCGGAAGAGGAAAGCAAAAAAAAAAAACAAAAAACCAACTTTCCAACCAGATAGCTTCTAAAATGAACTAACAATAACCGTTATTTTCTATATCGCCAGGTCTGAACCATTTCTTGAGGCAAAAGATCCTGATTCAGGGCAAGAACTTTAGTTCATGGCAACAAATGTCGCATAAAAGCTTCAGGCATGAAAATGATCTCTTGCTTTTTATTTCCATCCCTATCCCTTCTCTCTCTCTCTCTCTCTCTCTCTCTCTCTCTCTCTCTCTCTCTCTCTCTCTCTCTCTCTCTCTCTCTCACTCTCTCTCTCTCTCTTTAGCGTAAGAGAGAATATATATATATATATATATATATATATATATATATATATATACACACACACAAAAACATACATATCACTTTTCATACGAACAGCAACAAACGTGCTTTACAGCTTTACATGAACCTGGGAGATAAAGGCGTAATTTAACAGCCTCACATTATGATAATTGATAGACCGGATACCCGCTAGCTGGTACATTAACTAGATTTCATGTCTTTTCTTTTTGCTATCGCTTGAGTTATCACAGCTGCTTTTTTTTTTCTCATTGGAAATGACATTTACGCCTGTAATATAGCTTTTTCATCCGCAAAGATATGCGGTGGTAGTTAATGTTTAATAATCTTCTACAGTCTTACTAACGATATGATTGGTCTTTCCGCATGAATGAGCTTAGGAACAATAACTCTAGGTAAAATTATCCATCAATTATTGCTGCACCAGCTCTATATTTCCAGCTCTATGAAGTAATGAGTTATTGTTTGAGCTTGATTTGATAAGATCTGCACGTATTGAACCGCGATAATGGATAAATACAGAGGAACAGCTACCCTTGCTGCTCTTGCTGCTCCTGCTCTATTTGGTCTTCAAGTAGAGACGGCGATGTGTCCACAAGCAATGACGGTTTACAGGCGAAATGCGGCGAAACTTTCAGAGATTCTTGTCTCACCACAACCCTTGAAAGTCCATGGCACGTGAGCTGATCATACCTACTTCAAAGAGTCTCAGAGGGATAGGGGATAGTTGGGGACACGAAGGAAGAGATGATATCGCGGGGGGGAGACACTTTTCGACCCAAAGTATAGAATATCAAGTCGGACATAATTAATAATCTTCTAGATGTGGATTTATTGTTTTGAATTTTTTTTTTAAATAATTTACTTAAAAAAACAACAAACAACTGTGTTTAGAAAAGTCACCATTAAAATTAAAGATGAAAAGCACTTTCTACCTGTCGACTCTATAAAAAAAAAAGAAAACAATAAATTCTGCTGACGAGCACGAAGCTGTAAACCTGGTTGTACGTCTTTATACCCTCCACGGCTCAGGTTGCGATTTAGAGGGGATTTAGTCGTTCACATTACCTAGTTCGAGATTGGGTTTCTTATGTTGTCACGTAATTGTCGGGAATACGATTTAACAAAGAGTTGTGCCATTTTGTTGGAAGTGTTGGAAGTGAGTTCTGTTCAACAATTAGAAGCATTTTAAAGATCCCAGCAGAACTACTATAATTTCATTGTAAAATGGTTTATCATATGCACTTTTTATGTTTCCCTTTTTACTTCAAATTTCACACTAATGTGCATTCTTGCAGAGGCTCTTTGCTCGATACGCTAACAACTTAAAGTAGAGCTGATGACCAATTATGTATAATTACTCCTTGTTAAATCGCATTCCTTATAACTATGGCTTATTTCATATCCCTGGATATTCCGGCGACGCATAATTAAAAAAACAAAAGAAGCAAGAATTCTGAGAAAAAACGGAGTGAATTTACCACGGTTGTTAAAAAAAATGAAAAATGTTTTTTACGAGTACCCGATCAACTAAAACCAATTTCAAACGTTAAATGTGTGCGACGTAAGCAAAGACGCTTTTAGACTAATAGAAAACTTTAGTATTACAACACGACTGAGTTATTTTAAGAATAATAACATCTGATACATAAATAGTTGTTTTCTTTCCATGTTTCCTAAATGTCAAACTATTTTCAAAGACACAACGAAACAACATAAAGTATTTCAAGCGTGTACGTGTGCCAGGTCTGCGAAACAAAACGTTGTAGCTGTAAATACCAGACCAGCTAATTATGAAGGCAGGTACTGATATAATTACAGCAGCATAACGTTCCCATGGTCGCAACCTACAGCTTTTGGCATAGGTTACGACACGTCGTAAAATTCCATCCCCTTCATTAACACCGCATGTAATAATTTTGTACTTTTATCGTCAAAGTTGTTTGATATTTTTTTTTTCTTTTTACAATTAACACCAACCAAATTTTTGACGTGGAAACTTAAAGAATGTCGAAATTTATACATAATATAAAAAGCAAGAAATGAATAAGAGGGTATATTATATATGAAAAGAGTATTGAGTAAGTTTTAGAAGTTAAAGAAATATGAAGGCCTACATCTACCGTTTTGAAAAGATAGCACAAAATTTAAACTCGCCATTATGGATTTTTCAAGGTTAAACGGTTGTACATTTAATTTTCATGAAGAGATCAGCACAGAAGATTTGAACTCCGATATTTTACTGACTACTGGCTTTTCTAATTTAAGATCTCACGTAAAAATCTATGACAAAGTGCGAATACGTTTCCCAAATATGAACAATAATGACATAAATTCAGACGGTTTTTCCACCTCTCTCTCTCTCTCTCTCTCTCTCTCTCTCTCTCTCTCTCTCTCTCTCTCTCTCTCTCTCTCTCTCTCTCTCTCTCTCTCTCTCTCTCTCTCTCTCTCTCTTGTTCTCGCTCTCGTTCTTGTAGCTTGAGTATTTTATCAGACACATTGTGCGAAGCCAATGACGCTGAAAGTCGACCATGTGGAAAGAAAACGAGTAAAGCAAAACAATTCAGCAAGAGACAATATTATTGCAGATATTAATCAACAATAATTAAAAGAACAAAATAGCCAAATATCAACACGTCTATTAGAAAAAGAAAAGAATTCTTTGACAACTTGGCTCATTTACTTAAAATATTCTTTCTAATTGCAAGTTTTCAAATGTGTTGTCAAGAATAAAAGTATCTCGTGGAATATTACCAATTAATAAGACGTGAGTACGTATCGTGGTGAAATGGTGTTTGATGTGGACCAAAATTATTTGCTATCAGTGAGTTCATCCTTTGGCTTTGCTTAATAAAGTTGTATTACATACAAACATTGAACTCATCAGCCAGGCTGCAAAACGGATGTTCAACACAACAGACGAACACAACTTCATGGAGAAGGCACACGCAACATCGACCTACCCTGGATCAGCTGGGTTCAGACGGCTGGGTGGAGAGGGAAGAGCGGAGAGAGGGGAGGGGAGAGAGGCAAAGTAAGACAGGCTCTGCTCTCGCCCAACAAGCAGCAAGCAATCACCTCCCTCACTCCTTCGGCCGCCGGCCTCCGAGAAAACCCAACATGGCCGCCGCTGTAGGGTCTAGTAGAAAATATCGCCGAGCTCGAACCAAAATTTCCTAGATCTAGATCTAGGCCTGGCAGTAAAGAGTGGTCGTCTGTTAGACTTGACTAGATTTCAACTGGCGCCTGCAGCCCAAGATACACACCGTGTGGGCAGCACTAGCCCTGGTCATCAGTGTCGAAGGTGCCTCGCTAGACGAGGACAAGACGGGGGAGGCGATCATGGCGGCTAGTGGAATGATGTTGAGGCTGGTGTTGATGTTGGCGCGCTCTAGCCGATCCGTGCCTCATAGGACATGAACACACAATCGCCATCGGAGATTTCCAGTGTTTACTCCGGCAAGTGATGATGATAAGACCCACAAGATTTCACTCGTTTCGTAATCCCATAGTTCCAAGAAAAATAAAGAAACAAGTAAACATCCTCCTTACAGTCTCTTATTGAATTTTAATATTTTTTGACCACCTCCTCATGCTAGCTTCTTCTCACACACAATTATAAATCCAGATCCAAACCTAGACATTTCCCACATTACAATTACAAATTACCTATTGAGAGTCATGGTTAAATTTGAGCGGAAATAATTTTCTACTCCCTTGTCTCGCCTAAGTCTTGCTATTTTACCAACTTCAAAATAACGCACCGGTACCTTTCATATTTTGCTGATTTTTTTTCCACAGTTACAACGAATTTGAAACAAATTTCGATCATAAATTTTTAACATCATAGACATTATCTGAAATATAGGCCTATATAACATTATGTTTGTTTCATTCACCTTTTAGGGGACCTATCAATATCTTCCTACTCCTAAGAATGAATTTATTTCCTCAGAGATGCTCGTGAAAGTTAAACTAATTGTATGATTGGAATAAATAATTCATGCTGGGAGTGAGTTTAGAGCATGATGTCTATTTCGCAATATACTTTTGTTCTTAAGCGTTTTCTACCGATGACGATGTATTGTCATTACCATTTTTTTTTTACTTTAAACTTTCTCTTTTAATTTACAACTAGAATGGCGAGTCCCCGTTCCAGAAATGGAAATACCAGCATCCTAGATACATACACCTTCATCTTTGCTTGTTCAAAGAATTTTAACCCTATCACTTTATAATGAATACAATTACTTCTGATTAAGATAAACCGAACGATTTATACAATTTACAAAGGCGCATAAGAACGCTCAAATACCACATGAAGGAATGCAAAGAGAGGGTGTATAAAAAAAATAGATTTAGTAATAAAAATTAATGTGCTTATATAAAACTACAGAGAGAAAGAGACGGACAGAGGGACAAAGAGAGCGAGAGAGAGAGAGAGAGAGAGAGAGAGAGAGAGAGAGAGAGAGAGAGAGAGAGAGAGAGAGAGAGAGAACAATGTTTCAAGATCTCATGAAGATGTGTAATGATAAACGAAATAAATTGAATTGTAACACATGAAATTTTGATTTTAGAAATGTCCTTTTATCCCCAGGCTCGCGCTAGAAAAGTTCCGCAGTGTAGATGTTTGCTGGATGGTCGCGACATCACGCACAGAAAACTTTGAACATTGATCGAACCACCTCAACTCTACACCACTAGAAAAATAAATTATAAAAAAAAAAAATCAAATATTATTCCTCTAAACATGATTTCAGGATAAATTACTGAACAAGCGGAGGTCGAAACACACTTCAATGAGAATCATCCACTGCATTACATGTCCTCCTTTCTAGGGTTTTAAATTCTCCTTTAAACACATTTTTCGTGTTGATGGAAAAAAGCCTCTTCTCTCTGCTGTGTAATATTATAAATTCTAGATCTAGTGAAACAGGGAAAACGAGGTTCCGAGCTAGGCGATGAGCGTGCAGCTCTCTCTCTCTCTCTCTCTCTCTCTCTCTCTCTCTCTCTCTCTCTCTCTCTCTCTCTCTCTCTCTCTCTCTTTCTCACTCGCCCTCCTGGTATCTCTCGCACGCGCAGCCTGTACCACCAGCTGTGCTACTCATCTCTATCTAGTGGGAAAGCTTTTGCACTCACGCACGCCCTCCCTCCATCTGATGTCTCTCTCCTCTCCCCCCCTCTCTCTCTCTCTCTCTCCTCTCCTCTCTCTCTCCTCTCCTCTCTCTCTCTCTCTCTCTCTCTCTCTCTCCTCTCCTCTCTCTCTCTCTCTCTCTCTCTCTCTCTCCTCTCCTCTCTCTCTGTCTCTCTTTTCCTACCTCTTCCCCTGTCTCAATCTGTCTGTGTTTCATTGTATTCCTGGTCACTTCCTCTCTGAGTGCATATATCTCTCTGTTTCTCTGTCTCTGCCTGTCGGTCTCTCTTCCTCTCTCCCCCTCTCGCTCTTTCTATCTGTATTTCTCTCTCGTGTTTATCTATTTTTTGTTATTGTTTTTGGTTCTATCTGTCTTCCATGTTCATTTCATATATTTCGTTCTCTCTTTCCTCGCCCCCCTTCCCCTCCTTTCCTCTTTCTGTCTCTGCTCTCTCTCTCTCTCTCTCTCTCTCTCTCTCTCTCTCTCTCTCTCTCTCTCTCTCTCTCTCTCTCTCTCTCTCTCTCTCTCTCTCCCTCTCTCTGTGTGTGTATCCCTTAATCTCTCAGCCTGCCTTTCCTCTGATAGTTTGTTTGTCCCATTGTCTGTATTTCTCTCAGAATTACCTCCGTATACCATATACATTATATATATTTATAATGTCATGGAAAGAAAGATAGAGAGAGAGGAAGTTAAGTGAGTGTGTGTGTGTGTGTGTGGGGGGGGGGGGGGGGCGAGGGGTGATATTTTTAAAGATTAAAGAAAAAAATGTCAGGGATCTATGGTGGCATGAAACATTTTCACAGTGTAGTGTGTGTGGAGAGAGAGAGAGAGAGTAAAGGAGAAAGACAAAATGCAGGGAGGACAAAAGGTCTCTGAAGATGTTTTATTATATATATAGACGTGTGAAGCACTCATCGAGTTTTGTGGTCCCAGTTAGTTGTTTATGTGACAACCATGGTGGATTCTGTTACCAATCATCTGTTAAATTTTTTTTTTTTTTTTTTTTTTTTTTTTTGACAAAATTTTACTTAACTGTAAATTTCATGGTAACAGAAAAAGCAAACTAAAAGGCTTAAAGCTAAATTAAGAAAACTTTAAAAAATATGAAGCCTTGGGCTGCCGTATGGCACCGGGCCATCATCAACAATGTGAGGTCGTTCCGCAAATTCAGTATTAATTTTTTGAAACCTAACAAAACATAATAGCAGGAATTAGTGTTATTCCAGAGAGTAATAATTGTCAATCAATAGATAATAATATTATTTATATTGTGTGCAATATAAGTAGAAAGAAAGGAAATTTTGGAACAGATTAATTTGTTATCCATAAGTTTCCAACTTCTCGATCAAATACAAGAATGATTTATCCCACAAATAGAGAAAAATTCAGATTACCAGTTAGCTACATTTATAGACCAGTATTGATCCTATCCTACAATATTGGTTTCATTATTTCACTTAACCAAATAACATTTTTTGTAATAAATGTTTCTTTTCTGCTTAGTTGGAAACACATTTTGCAAAGAACAATTTAACCGAACAAATCACTCTCAAAATGGCGGCCGACGATACGTGTACGTGCGAAACAGAGAAACAACCCTCAAAGGAAGGCAAGAATGGGCCATTCCACATTTTTCTTCTTTCAAACTCCTGAATTTGCTTTTTTATACTTTTACTTGATTTTTAAATTAAAAATGTTTTTCTTTCAGTTTTCATGTTTTGGTGTTCATAGACACTTTGTTGTGTGTGTGTGTGTGTGTGTGTGTGGGAGGGGGGAATTTAAAAGCTTAGTTGTGATGGCCTATTTATATTATATTACATACTTGCATCCATCAGATGTATCGTTGGGTAAAAACGTTTCTTTTTTAGCTGCCTGATAGCTCTCCATGCTATAATTATAATCTATAGAACCTAAGTTGTAAATGTGATCCAAATCTGAAGACTTTATCTTGAACAGCAGTGCAGAAATCTCCTTTTATCATTTCTCGAAACTTCTTCGATGGTTTACTTAAAACAAGTTAAATGTGGGACGGCTCATCTAGCTTAAGGTCCATTAATTGGAAATATTTGTAAATTTGAGTTGAATTTTGATTTATGAAATAACTTGCTCGTGGGTAATCCGCTTGAAATATTGAGAAAAAAAGTGAACACCAACTAGCCCTGACACTGAACAAGCGCCTACAATGAGAAAACGTTTGGAATCGTTTTACTCTGATGGTTATTTATTTCAATGAAAACGGTGCTAATGGGTGCGGTTTTTCGTTAACCCACTTTTCCCTTTGAATAAGAGAAAGGATTGGAGGGTTCTCAGGAAATTATTTGATCTAGATTGTGGGTTGTTGCAGGAATTAAAGCTTCAGTTTTCCAAGAATGAGTCCAGCAGATGGAACTTTGAAGATTTTAACTGTCTGCCTCAGGTTTTATTACCCCTAGGTGTTCAAGATGGAAGGGGTGGTTCATTCTTTCACTCCATTCTTTATCATCTGGCGGCTCATAGTTGTGGCATTAGAAAAGCAATTATAAAATGCTTGGCTTGATGGGTGATAATAATCTTTTTTTTTTGACGAATGTGTTTTTGATATGCCTGCAAAACTTCAAGGACGAGTTGTTCCCTACGAGTGAATCAGGCGATATCAACAATGAGTTGTCAGTGAAACTCAAAAGTTAAGTCAGGAGATAGGGAAAGTGTATGAGTAAAGGAAAGTGTATGAGCTAAACATTAACACCTTTTTTTTTTCATTATTTATTTTTCCTCTTGATTCGGGAGGGTTGATGGTTTTTTTTACCTAAATTTACTTAAAGTTAAGCATTATTTACGTCGCAAATACATTCTTTACTCAATCATTTATCCATTTATTTATTGATTTTTTAACATCTGTAATTATATCGGGTGTTTTGTTGGTTTTTCATGTGATCGTTGCATTATTTGGCCGAGTGTAAAGCTTATAACAAACTGAATGGCGCTGTCATCAGACACCTTCGGCCTTTCTGATGCGGAGAGGAGTGAACCGACTGGGGATCGAACAGGAAGTCAGGAGGAAGAATTTAAAATAGATCACTCATGGGGGAAAAAAAGAGAAAAAATATCGTTAGGAAAGAAAAAAACTCACTCATGGCCGACAAAAAAAAACTCTCATTTGGTTTAGTGCATCTGATAAATAGGAAAGAAAAAACAAACTATAGGCCAACATACGTTTATTTTATTTTTGGAAAAAAAAGCAGATTCACAATTGTCAGGGTTTAGTCAGGGTTTAGTAAGAAAGAAGGTCTCCCATGTTCATTCAACAATATTCGATAGAAGGAACATGATAACTCCAGCATCATCTCTCTCAATGGAGCCCCGACAGATAGATTCTGTCTAGTTATCTCAAAGTGGTTCTGGGACACATTACTCCTCTCTCATGCTCATCTCTCACAATGGAGCCCCAACAGAAAGATTCTGTCTAGTTATCTCAAAGTGGTTCTGGGACACACAGCTCCTGTCTCATGCTCATCTCTCACAATGGAGCCCCAACAGAAAGATTCTGTCTAGTTATCTCAAAGTGGTTCTGGGACACACAGCTCCTGTCTCATGCTCATCTCTCACAATGGAGCCCCGACAGATAGATTCTGTCTAGTTATCTCAAAGTGGTTCTGGGACACACAGCTCCTGTCTCATGCTCATCTCTCACAATGGAGCCCCAACAGAAAGATTCTGTCTAGTTATCTCAAAGTGGTTCTGGGACACACAGCTCCTGTCTCATGCTCATCTCTCACAATGGAGCCCCAACAGAAAGATTCTGTCTAGTTATCTCAAAGTGGTTCTGGGACACACTGCTCCTGTCTCATGCTCATCTCTCACAATAGAGCTTTGACAGATAGATTCTGTCTAGTTATCTCAAAGTGGTTCTGGGACACACTGCTCCTGTCTCATGCTCATCTCTCACAATGGAGCCCCGACAGATAGATTCTGTCTAGTTATCTCAAAGTGGTTCTGGGACACATAACTCCTGTCTCATGCTCATCTCTCACAATGGAGCCCCGACAGATAGATTCTGTCTAGTTATCTCAAAGTGGTTCTGGGACACATTACTCCTCTCTCATGCTCATCTCTCACAATAGAGCTTCGACAGATAGATTCTGTCTAGTTATCTCAAAGTGGTTCTGGGACACACAGCTCCTGTCTCATGCTCATCTCTCACAATGGAGCCCCAACAGATAGATTCTGTCTAGTTATCTCAAAGTGGTTCTGGGACACATAACTCCTCTCTCATGCTCATCTCTCACAATAGAGCTTCGACAGATAGATTCTGTCTAGTTATCTCAAAGTGGTTCTGGGACACACAGCTCCTGTCTCATGCTCATCTCTCACAATGGAGCCCCAACAGATAGATTCTGTCTAGTTATCTCAAAGTGGTTCTGGGACACATAACTCCTGTCTCATGCCCATCTCTCACAATAGACCTTTGACAGATAGATTCTGTCTAGTTATCTCAAAGTGGTTCTGGGACACACTGCTCCTGTCTCATGCTCATCTCTCACAATAGAGCTTTGACAGATTGATTCTGTCTAGTTATCTCAAAGTGGTTCTGGGACACATAACTCCTATCTCATGCTCATCTCTCACAATAGAGCCCCGACAGATAGATTCTGTCTAGTTATCTCAAAGTGGTTCTGGGACACATAACTCCTGTCTCATGCTCATCTCTCACAATGGAGCCCCGACAGATAGATTCTGTCTAGTTATCTCAAAGTGGTTCTGGGACACATAACTCCTGTCTCATGCTCATCTCTCACAATAGAGCTTCGACAGATAGATTCAGTGTTGTTATCTTAAACTGGATCTGGGGCACATATTTCCCTTATCATCTCTCACAATGTAGTACCGAAAGATAGATTCTGTCTAGATATGTCAAACTGGACTGGGACACACAGCTCCAATATTATCTCCCACAATGTAGCCCCAAAGGAATGATTCTGTCCAGTTATCTTAAACTCGTACATCTCTCACAAAATAGCCGCGGCTGAAAGATTCTGTCTTGTTATCTCAAACTGGTTCTGTGACACATAGCTCTTGCCTCATCTCTCACAATGGAGCTCCGACAGATAAATTCTGTCTAGTTATCTCAAACTGGATATGGGACACATAGGTCCCGCTCCATCTCTCACAATGAAGCTTTGACATAATTATAGATTTTGTCTAGTTATCTCAAACTGGATATGGGACACATAGGTCCCGCTCCATCTCTCACAATGAAGCTTTGACATAATTATAGATTTTGTCTAGTTATCTCAAACTGGATATGGGACACATAGGTCCCGCATCATCTCTCAAATTGGAGCTCTGACAGACTCTGTTCCGTCATCTAAAATCTCCCACAAAGGAGCTCCGACAGAAAGATTCTGTCTAGTTATCTGAAACTGGATCTGAGATACACAGCTCCCGCTCCATCTCTCACAATCGAGCTTTGACATAATTATAGATTTTGTCTAGTTATCTCAAACTGGTTCTGGGACACATAGCCCCCACAATATAACATCTCTCACAATGGAGCTCCGGCAGATGAATTCAGTCTAGTTATCTCAAACTGTATCTGGGACATATAGGGTTTGCCTCATCTCCAACAACCTTGTTTCAACAACAACTCTTCTCTGTCAATGAGTTTTTCACAGATAGCCTCTGCAAGCAAGCAGTGAGAAGACATTTCGCACATTTCTTACGATGGAATTCCAACAGACAGATATCCGCTGTAAAACTCAAAGTTATACAAAGGCTGGTAGCTACTGCAGATTTATCTAAAAGAGAAGCCATGTACCTGCATACGTCACCCTTACAATTATCTCCTTTAAATCTTAGAACGGTTGGTTTGGCTTCTATTAATCTTATACTAGTATTTAACTTTTTTTAAAGGAAAAAAATAAATAAAGTAAGATCCAGAAGCCATCACTCAAGGCATAAATTATATTTGTAGTTAATGCTCTTTGTAGACATTTGCTGATTAACTTACCTTTAAAAGGTTTCTACATTTTGTTTCTCGTTTATTGGAGCAACATGTTGGTTTATTGGTTGGCAGTAGGTTCTATTGGAGCCCAGGTTTAACACAGATTATGTAGTGATGAGTCCTTTAGGAAGGGTCTACTCTTATAAGAAAAGCTAGCTTATCTTTTGAAGGCCCAAATCTATTCAAAGATCGATTGAAACGTTCAATGTTACGTATCTTTAAAGTTTTCCCGCTGGACAGGCCACTGTGCTCTCTGTAGGGCAAATTTCGTGGTTACGGTAAGAGACTTTATTTTAAATTCACTTTTAACTTAGAGAAAAAAATATTTAAATTCCATCAATTGTGCGATAAAAAGTGATTGTTAAAATAATAATAATAAAAAAAAAAAACTTTCTCACATTACTTTTAAGAAAATTATTGGCACTGGAAAAGGCGAGGTCCAATTCGAATTAATTTCTTAGGTTATATTATGTGAAGTCTTGTTGACAAAAAATATTATTTTATATAAAGCTGCTATGTCGTAAATAGGAAAAAAAAATGGTAGAAGGAGAATCAAAGAGCTTTAAAATAACTTCTACAACTCCATATCATTGTATAAAGGAAACTGATTTTTACCTTCAATTGACACACGTTTATTTTATTTTCTAGGTCATTTCTATTGTCAATGCTGTTAAGTTACCTAGTAATGACGCAAAGACAATTTTCATCTGGAATCCAGTTACATAATAAAAATTCAAGTTTTGTTTTTCTCAATCTTTCTCTATCAAATTGTATTTAAAAAGAGAAGGAATAAAACAGAAAAAATTAGCATAACGGTCTTTAAGAGTGCGATACTTTCTATTGTATTTGCAGTTCTTCATGCAGCAATTGTTTCGTTTCATGATTATACTGGTACTGTTTATAGCAGAGCGTACTATGTTGAGTTACCCACAAATCCCGTTATATCACGTTCTGAATAATCTGATCTTTTGCAACCTTTTGACTACTTGGTGTTTTCTTTTGGGAATGAACTGTTTGCGATATTGTTGTTATATTCCAATGTTTTGAGTGGCCACAATGTGCGTAAGTAATAAAAAAAAAGACCATTTATTCTTAACGATCATTTTTTTTAAAAAAGGGCATTTTCAGCAACTATTTTTGTACGTGACATACAATTTTACTATTTTAATTTTTATCGTATATTTCGCTAAATACTTTGTGCATTGATTTTTTTTTTATTATTATTTGCAACAACGCCAGTAGTTATTTCAATAAAAAAGAAATTGATGAATCAGATTAATTGATTTTTACTCGAACTTTCATTTGAATTTCATTTGCAAGGGGTTAAAATCCAAAAGTTAATCTCTTCTTCTTACCATTAACATTGAAGCAATTTCTAATTAATTTAGGACACTCTTACTGTTGCGACTCTTGTTTTTTAATACCTGTGTCATCTCATAGTATTAATAAGGGAAAGTGGCATAATTAGCCTACTATTTCTTCTTACTTTATAGAAAAGACATTTCCCAAAGTTAAAAAAAAAACATTTTTTTTTTTAATTCGCGAATAATAATCAAATTTTGGAGGCCTTCTGACATTATTTTTTTTCATTATTGGGAATCATCAAGTTGTTTGAAGAAACTGACTAGATCTAGCGGGTCGGCGCCCCACGAAGGAGCAGTGTAGCTAGCTTTAACATATATATATATACACGAGTAGAGCAGTGTAGCTAGCTTTAACATATATATACACGAGTAGAGCAGTGTAGCTAGCTTTAACATATATATACACGAGTAGAGCAGTGTAGCTAGCTTTAACATATATATACACGAGTAGAGCAGTGTAGCTAGCTTTAACATATATATATACACGAGTAGAGCAGTGGAGAAAGGGGGGGTGGGGGGAGACGAGGAGGAGGTTGGGCTTGCCTGTCCTGCAGTGATAGAATGGAAGTGCATTGTTTCAAATTGGCAATTGGCACACACTTGACAGAAAATAAAAATTAAACCACAGGATTGTCTTGATTCAGACAAGTTGAGCTAAAGCCAAAGCCAGTCGCGCAGTAAACCGAATTACTCCACATTGTGCAACGATAAGTTGGTGAAGGAACTGGCGGGCATTTAACTTGTGAGTCGACATCGCAGTGTAAGTCAAAAGACTAATGTTGCTTTTATAAGTATGTTTAGCAAGCAAGTGAAAGATAATAGCAGATGCCTTTATGACATTATCTTACAGTTTACTTGTATCTGAAGGTAACCATGAGGCTCATCTATCTGTAACAATAGCATATTCAGTTTTTTTATACTTCAAATTTCCGTTGCAATAATCTCAGTAAGCACAGAGACAGAAATTTCAAATTCTGAAATATATTGCATCCATGCTCTATTATTCGAATTCTTCTAGATACTTGTATCATACTTTGCAATATGGCATGGCTCTCTAATTACAAGTTTAATTGCTTTGCCTACTTTTTAAACCTGCTTGAAATTTTTCGAGTCTCTTTTCAAACAAGTTCAAAAACGTTTTTTCGGCAAAATACAAAACGGGATCTATTTGTGTATAACTGTATCGAATCAACTTTTTATACGCTTTAAAGTTTTTATATCGGCAAGGAACACGTTTTCACAAAGAGTTATGGTTAATTCCAAATAAAATCTGCTCTGAGGAATCGAGCGCTGAGGTTACTGATGCCCGAAGGGATGCAAACTAAAGAAAAATAACAATCGTAATTAGAAAAAAAAAAAAAAAGCTCTGCCAAAATCAATAATCTGCCGTCTTTTAAATACTTCTGTATTTAAATGATACTTTGTATTATTAATTACCAGAGTATTTCATTCAGATTATTTTTGTGAAACAGCATGATTATGTTTATATCCATCGAGGTGAGTCTAAATTAACGCATAGAAGTGTGGTTCGAGAAAATGAGCACTGGCACTTCTTATTTTCCTGTCTTATCATCAAATAATATCGAAAAGATACAACAGCAGGAGCAAGAACAATAACAGCAGGAACAAAATCATAACAAACAAAACAACACCAACGTTAAGAACACAACGCCATTAAAACCGCTGAAATGGCCGAGGCTCTTTTTTTCACTCTATTTTGTTTATCGTGCTTGAATTCAAGGGAAATAACTTATGATACTGCGCATCCAAAACATAGTAAAAGATCACGCCCCATTATTTCATTGGATCTCTCCGAGGTTGAAGGTGGGATCTTGAAGGTCGTGGCAACTGTCGGTTAGGGAAGCATCACTTCCGGTGGTGTCCGTTGGTTGGAGCCATACAAACTGCATCATATAACAACTGCGCTGTGTGTGTTGCAGTTTGCCTGAAACCTGTGCTGTGACCCGTATTGGATTGTACGCACTAGACTCCTCATTGGAAGTGGAACAGGTAATCTGCATCTAGATTAGATTCTAATCTTTATTTTTTTATCCATCTAGATTAATAAAATTTACATTCTATTTTGGAAAAATTTAGAGGTAGATCAAGCCTCTAGAGGCCATAGATCTAGATCTTAGACCTACTCTTCTATCTCCATTCTAGATCTACTTACTTTCTCTAGATTTTCATGTTATCTAGGCCATTAAAGTGCACTTTTAAATCTTTGCTACGATCAGAATTAAGACCTAAATCTAGATCTAGGACAAGATTTTATAGATAGGCTCTAAAGGTTTACATTTTCACAATCTCAATCATAATAGATCTAGATCTAGATCTAGAGACTAAGTGTCACCCAGACGCAACCAGCTTTAATCTAGATCTAGATCTAGATCAAGAGTGCAAGAGACTAGTTATATATATATATCTATCTCTTCCCCCCATCTCTCTCTCTCTCTCTCTCTCTCTCTCTCTCTCTCTCTATCTCTCTCTATCTATCTATCTATCTATCTATCTCTTTCACTTGTTCAGCTTTTGTAGAAAACATTGTTGGAAGCCTCCATGGATGTTATCTATTGTGGACCTCTACTCAACAGTCCTCCTTTTCCTGTTCCCCCTCGCTTCCAGCATATTTTTCTACAATGCTTTAAAATGTTACTTGATCCTTTTAAAGTCATTCAGTTGCAAATTTTCAAATAAAAATGACCCTTCTCTTACTAAAGTCTTTATTTATATGTAATTTTTCAGATTAAATTAGTTCTAAATAGATACATGTAGTATGCAGCTTAAAATATTTCATATTTAATGTCAAAAAAATATATCTTTGGTGGCATTTTAATACATTTTACCTCTTTTAGCTTCCTAGTGTATACTTTGAAACCTTCCTTTCATTGATCATTAAACATCTTAAAACCTCAAGCACTGCTTTTGGGCCAATATTAAAGCAGAAATGTATTTCAAAGTGAAATAAATTTAATGAATTTTTTAAAAAATAAATTGTTTTCAAAGTAAAGGCTTTAGAAACGTTTGATGACCAGGGCGGGGGGGGGGGGTTAATCATGCTTATAGTTTGGACAGAATAATTTTTTTTGCAGGGTTGAAATCTACTCTAGAGTCTATAGACCTGCACTTTTAAAGTTGAGTGAATCATCTCTCATTGTTTGACAAGGGTGTGTTTGATTCATAGATTGTAACCCTGTAGAGAAAAGTCTTTAACAAGTAATCAATCTTGCATGTTTTTATATTATTATTATATTACTTACCTTGTTTTGGATCTTAAAGTCTAGGGTTATGGAATTAGAAAACAGGTTAATGTCTAAAATGCCAGAGTTGTGTGAACAAATAATTCCATGTTAATTTTTTTTCTTTGAAATTCAATTGCTGAAATAGCAAATTTTATCTTTTTGAAAGGATCTGGACTTGAACTTTAAATGATATTCACTGTTTTAAAAAATCATTTAGTACTGCAACAGAGCAGAAAAAGACATTTGATTGATCTTCAACTTATGTCAGTAATAAGTATCCTTTTTTTTCTTTTTTTTTTACAAAACTAAACTTTTCATGAATATTTTTTTCTGCAGTCCAATGAATTGGCTATAGCAAATTTCTTAAGACTGAGAGCCACAGTTTGATTTCATCATGAAGCCTTTGAAAATAGCAAAACGACTGCTCTACTTGTCCATTGCGGGTGCAGGGGGCTTTTACACTGCCACAGTCCTGTACCCAACAGTCATGTCTCGATACAGCAAGGTACATCCAATCATGTGATTTTAGATTTTGCAACTTTTTTAAGACAGGTTCACTTATCACTTTATTGAGTGTTGAGCTGTTATGTTTTTTTAATCAAAGGATTGAAAGTCAAACATGACTCTCCATATTACAAGTGCCAAGAAAGATTTTCTCTTTCAGAGATTTGGTTCACAAAGTGAATTTCAATGCATGATTATTTTTAAAAGCTAACTCAATCAATCAAATAACAGTTTCTTTTGTACCAATTTGAAAACAGATTTTGGAGTCTCACCATATTAGTCAGTTGATGTCTCAGTAGGAAAAGATAATGAGATATGATATGAGATCAGGCAGTATCATCAAGGACCAAAAAAAAATCTCTTCATGTTTATTGAAATTTAATCATATATTGGCAGAATTAAAGATCAGTGTCCTAATCTGGCTCTATTTGCATTTATTATAATTTTGGAAGCAATTACCTTGACTCATAAAAGTCAATTGGATCAGTTGTCACTTTTTACATGTCTGTATATATTCTCAAACATCCTCTTAAAAATCTTTTTGACATTTGATATAACTTTCGCATTTAGATAGATGAGGGTATCAGGTTACAATTTTTTGAAAAACATTTATACTAAGTTTTGGAAAGCATCTTAAATGTGAAATAAAAATTGAGAAAGCACATCTGTATCTAGAGAGTTGGCCCACAGCAAAGCAGCACTTTGAAAATTTAGTAGGAAGCTTGTTTGACCAACCCAGTTTCGATGAATGGTGTGAACTTCAAAAAGGATCAATTAAAATTTTTTTTATCAAAGCAGTATCAAATTTTTCAACTTCTTGCAATATTGCTCTGTGAAAAAGTAAGTATTGTTTGAACCAGTCAATGAAAAGAACCCAAAACTTTTTAGGGAATTCCTTTTCATTTTCATACATGCATTGAAAAATAAAGATAGGTAATATTTAAACATCATCCACAGGAAAGAAATGCATTTTAACCGTGGTATTGTTTTATTTGACTGATTAAAATAGTATCATCCAACAATGCTTTCAGGAAACACAATGCAGCAGTCCAGAAGATATTGCAAAAATGAATGCCCCACTACCTCTACGTGAAGAACTCATCAAGGGTATCAAATGTCAAGAGCTGGATGTACTGGTCATCGGTGGTGGCTGTACTGGTGTGGGTGTGGCTCTCGATGCCGCAACTAGAGGTTAGTCAAAACAAGATCCAGTCGGGCCAGTTTCTAGGCTAGTGTTAATTTGCTAGAGAAACTTTTAATGGTAGGAGAATGATCAGTTCAAAAGTCCATAGATCTCTAGATTTGGCTCTCAGTTATCACATACTAATGATCATAAGGAATGTTGCGTAATATTTGGGACTATGACTAAAGGAAATACAACCATGCTCTATCTTTTGAGTTTTTGTTCAAACTTATGAGAATTTATGTCTATTGGAATGCAAATGCTGTATTGTTTGTTGAATGCTTTTTAAAATTATAAATTTGCAGTCTGAACAAGAAATTGAATGATCTGGCATGGCATTTTCAGAGAGGGAGAGACTGTACTCTCTTTCTTGAGTTTAAATGTCCCGAGGATCCTTGTTTGTAACTATTATTTGTTTAGCAATGCCACAATATAAATTTTGCAGCAGACGACTACTTTGGGAAATCGCCATTTTCCTCAAGAAGGATTGAAATCCTTCCTATTTCATGTAGTTTTATTTCTGAATCAATACGAAAGTTAGAAATAAGGGCAGTGTGAAAAGTGGAAATTTCAAGCTTTCTGTAGGAAAATTACATTCACCCCAAAATTTCTCTGCTGTAAAACATCTCATTTCGTGGCATCCATACACATTTATCTTGATATAACTCTTATGTTGAGACTTATTTGATAAACAGGTTGCTTACAAAAGGATTGGACTATGCATGATCTTTTTCCTTACCTCTCATTAATTGCAGGGCTTAAGACTGGACTTGTAGAGAAGTTTGACTTTTCTTCAGGCACAAGTAGCCGCAGTACAAAGCTAATCCATGGAGGCGTGCGTTACCTACAAAAGGCTATCTTTAACTTCGACATTGAGCAGGTGGGATTGGGTGTGTGTGAGAGAGAGAGAGATCATCATCTTTTCTGCAATCGTGGAGATACACATGGTTCTGCAATGGTTGAGATACACATGGGCACCATATTTTCAAGTTGTTTCTTTAATTAATGAAGCCTCACTTAAATTTAGAAGGAGAAATTTTTTTCATCTGTAAAATTCTTTTTTTTTTTTAGAAATACATTTCTTCTGGAGTGGGTGTCAAAGTGAACAGTAGTTTTGAGACCATTATTTATTTCTGGCAATTTATTAAAATTTTAATGAACAACCAAAAAAATGTGCAAATATCTATAAAATTTTATTGAGAGAGAAAATTTATTATCAATTTTGGAGAAAGTCCTACCACTAGATTGGATGAGCGAGGCACTTTCTTTCTTTGTAAACATTTGATGAGTTGTTTGTAGGCCACTTTTTGAAATGATTGTGTAATGGTTATGAGAGTTGCATCCTTATTTCTCTACATTATATTAAATAGCTGGTTTTGTTGAAACAAGAGATGTAGGAGAAAAAAAAGATTCATTGCTTCTTCTTTCAACCCATCTGAAATGCCTTTAGCCTTTCTATGTGGTTAATTCAAGTTCATTTTATGTCTCTGTAATTTTGACTTTCAAGAAAAAAAAATTCTTACTCTTTCTCTCATATTTCGCAGTACAAAATGGTCAAAGAGGCTCTGGCTGAGAGAGCCAATCTGATTAATGTCGCTCCTCATCTTGCATATCCTCTGCCCATTATGTTGCCTGTTTACAAGTAAGTCTCAGTATTGTTTGACTTTCTAATCCTGTTTTTGTTAGTGAATTTAAAACTAGTGCCTTTTGATCAAATTACAGAAAATGTATTACACTGATCTACTGGTACAGTATGATAATAAGATAAATCATATGAAAATAAAATATCTTTTAGGAACAGAACTGGCTTAAAAAAAAAAAAAAAATCTTGCTGTACCTCTCTTGCTTTTTATCCAAATTGACAACTAAAGTTTAATTTGTCCTTTCATCTGCATGTAAGAAGCAAGAAAATTTTTAAAGTCAGCTCAGAAAGAATTCAATGTCAACTTCTATAGTTCTTTGGACTACCCATATTCTGATTTGGAAGGTGCACTTGAAACAAAGCCAGTTATACTGGACGTTTTATTTCTAAAGCAAGACCTGGTCTGTTTGTTGGCCTTTATGAAACTTGAAATAAAATTTGTCAAAGACTTACAGTTTATCAAGAAATGCAATTCCTCCACATACTTGAAACACACCTGTTTCATATCTGATTGGGGTAGGTGGGGAAGTTAATGGAATCTCAACAAGCGACACCATTATTCTCAGCAGTCAAAGCATATGAACTTTATATAGGTTTGTCGATGGTTGAACAAATAAGAACAAAATTCTTATCAACGCCCAATTTGTTTAAACAAAATGACCTGTGAGCCCAAAATGTACTCATCTTTTCTATTCCACATAGGTGGTGGCAGGTTCCATATTTCTGGGCTGGGATTAAGATGTATGACTTTGTCGCTGGTAGCGAACTGCTCAAGCCCAGTTACCTTCTTTCCAAAGCAAAAGCTCTTGAGTTTTTTCCAATGCTGAAGAAGGATGAGCTGAAGGCAGCCTTGGTGTATTTTGATGGTATGCTTCGTTAACAAAGTTTATAAAAATATCTTTGGAGCAACTAGGATTTTAGTCTAGATTTTATAATTTTAAAATTTTAATCAATGAGAAAAAATGTTGCTAAATCTGTTTCAATTCAAGGTTTTTGTGAAAGTTTGTTTTTAGGCAAAATAAATTTGAGAATGCGACATGATTAGTAGCAATAAGGTAGTTATTTGATTAATCGTGTTTCTCGGCTTATTTGGAAACCAAAGTCTATGACATAGAAAGACAAATATTAATTCTTTGTTTCATTGGTGGTTTTTCACAAGCCCAGTGCCAAGAGATGATCTAAAGCTTGAAAGTGTGTTGTATCCACAACAAAAGAGTGTAATCTATATTCTTATCTCTTTTTACTATTGAAAATAATGGGGTTTTTTTTTCTGGTGATATGAATAGGGCAACACGATGATGCAAGGATGTCTCTGGCCCTTGCCATCACCGCCATCCGTTACGGTGCCTACTGTCTCAACTATACAAAGGTGCTATGTCTTCTCAAGACATGTGTGAATGGCAAACAACAAGTCTGTGGAGCAAAGGTTGTTAATACCATCACAGGTTAGTCCCAAGCCTGGTGTAGTTGATCAAAGATAAAAATATAACATATGAATACACTTGTTTTATACAAGAAGTGGTTGGCCCAGTGACACTCAGTTTTATTTAATCGGAAGTCTTTAAGTTTAATTCAACTATATGTGTAAGTTTTTAATAGTTTTTCTCTTGGCTTATCATAGTGCACTGTTTTATGTCAAGTGATCCAACTTTTCTACTTTGATTTTAATGAAGAAATACAGTTTGCCACATTATTGCCATCATAAATTGACCAAAAAATCATGGCTAAGTCACCACGATGTTTTATATAATAAAACAAAAGCTAAGTCAACAATATTGGAAACCACATTTATAACCACTTCTTTTCCTATGGATTCCATTCCTTTAATGGGATTTGATATTATTCCTTCTCTCTCTTTTTTTTTTTCTATAGGTGAAGAGTACACAATCCGAGCCAAATGTGTGATCAATGCAACGGGGCCTTACACAGATCAAATACGCACCATGGCAGATAAGCATGCCACCCAGATCTGCCAGCCAAGTGCAGGTGTACACATTGTCCTCCCAGATTACTACAGTCCAGAAAATATGGGTCTCCTTGATCCATCCACATCTGATGGTCGCGTCATATTTTTCTTGCCTTGGCAAAATGTCACCCTAGCTGGTAAGAGATTGCAGAAAAACTAGATTATGTATTGAACTTTGGGAATAATGAAGGTGATGGAAGGATTATTTTGAGATGTTCTTATTTTTATGAATAAATGTATTGAAAGCTGTTGCATCTCTTTTTTAAATGGAGGATATCTTTTACGTTTAAAAGGAAATTTTTATGAAAGTGTGCACAAGTCCTTATTATTTATACAACATTGAATTTAGATCAAATTTGCTGGTAATTTTACTTAGTAAATATACACAGATTTTTAAATAAGATTGTAATCTTGCTATCACTTTTGTGCATGATCTGTTAGGCCTGATTAATTTCCATTTGTATAAAAAAGCTATCTTGAAGGGACTGGATCTGTTCATAAAAAGTGTTGAATTTGACATTTTCTCTCTACAGGCACCACAGATACTCCATGTGAGGTTGCAGACAATCCAAAGCCCACTGAAAAGGATATCCAGTTTATTCTCAATGAGATTCGCAACTATCTAAGCCCAGATGTTGAAGGTACTGTGCAAAAAGTGGGAATGTGTCAGTTAATTGCCCCTCTGATACTCATCATTAAGTTTCCAAGTATTCATTAAATTCAGAGAAACCATGTTGCAGGACAAGGTTTGGGGGGGGGGGATCTCTGTTTGAAATACGGTATGCATTCATTCAATCTCAAGCTCGCGCCTACAGAAATGAGAGAAACTATACTCTGGGTCTATAATTCAATCTCAAAATCAGGAAAGATTTTTTTAATTTGAACCACTGAGGAGCACTTTAAAGGCTGCAATAATCTTTAAAGTTTAAACAATCTTTGTTAAAAGTAAGATCATTGTAGACTAGGGGAAAAGTCTTTTGATCAAGTCATGAATTCTGGTAAGATTTGTGGTTTTGTAATTTTCATTAAAACCGTAGGTGATACCCCTTATTATAATAGGCTCACCAGGATGGTCCTTTCAACAAAAGGAAGCAACCTCTTCTAAATTTTACTTATTTGAAAATTAGAATTCCAGACTACCAGTCGAGAATCAGAATGATCAGGAATAATTTAAAATCTCTCTGTACTTTCTGATTTCATATGTTTGGTTGCAGTTACTGAGAATTCTTCACATATTTTTTTTGGACTCCTTATAATTTTGGATTTTTTTTTCTTTAATTGAGAGATTGCTTTGGGAAGATGAGGGTTGTTTAAGAATGTTTGCTTGTGTCTGAAAGCAATTTTGACCTGCACAGAAAATCAGATGGCTGGTAATTCATGATGTCTCAAAACCTTGCCTATTTTTAACAGTACGACGAGGAGATGTTCTCTCTGCATGGAGTGGTATTCGCCCTCTGGTCTCTGATCCCAACAAGGCAGACACCCAGTCAATAGCAAGGAATCATGTCATCGAGGTCGCAGATAACAAACTGATAACCATCGCAGGTCCGTGTATCTGCTTTTTGTTTGTTTGCTACATTCAGATATATATTTATCTATCACTTTTTTTTAGTTCTTTGAGATGTCTGAGAATCATACTTTTTTTTAGAGACTTTACATTCTTTGAGATTCTGATGATTCATGAACTATGGCCTCATTCTACTTCTTATTATTGCTCCTTTTTACAAAAGGTCTTCTAATTGATTTTCACTTCTCAGCCCTTTATTTACTTTTAAAATTCTATTGTTGATAGCACCAAGAATCTCATATATTATTATATTAGAATACTTTCACAAAATAAATTGAGTTGAGACATTTAGATTTGCAAAGAAAAAGAAATAGTTCAATGAAAGAATTTTGGACGCAAATTTATAAAATAAAAGGTAAAGGGTTTTTGTATATTTTTTAGCCGTTTTATAGTGTTCATAACTATTTAAAGGTGTTTTTTCCTTGGGTAAGGGTTTACCATAAATTAATGTATTCGTGAGACTACCTACACATCAACTTTTTGCTGATAAGCTTCTATAAAATAAAACCTCTCAAGCAGATTTTAGTGTATGGACAGCTGACTAAATAGTAATTTACATTCAGCTGGTTACAGTTGAAGTGTCCTGATAAATTCTTCTTTTTATGCAGGTGGGAAATGGACAACATATCGCTCCATGGCAGAGGAGACAGTGGACAAAGCTGTTGAAGTGTGTGACTTGGCACCCTCTAATCCTTGCAAGACAAAGGGTCTCATGCTAGATGGATCCCATGGCTGGTCTCCCACACTGTTCATCAGGCTTGTACAAGACTATGGCTTAGAGAATGCTGTAAGAATGCTTTTTATAAATATTTTTCTTTGCTGTTTTTACATTCAATTTAGTTACAGAAAGCAAGATAAGGTCACCTTTTTTTGTTTTTTGTTTTTTTTAACACATGCATTAATGACTTGAATATTTGTAACAAAAAAAAAATAACTGTAAATGAATAAACAATGGCTATATCAATTAATATAATAATCAGATTTTGCTCTCAGATTAAGAGACATTACCTTGGGAAAATAAGCTTTCTGTGTTGGGGAAAAAAAAAGTTAAGTAGTAAGTATGTAAAATAACCTTTTCTTCTTCCTTCCATCCTAACCCCCAGGTAGCCCAGCATCTTGCCAGCACCTATGGAGACAAAGCTTTTAAGGTGGCTAAACTGTCAAATATGACTGGAAAGCGCTGGCCTGTCGTTGGGAAACGTCTGCATGAGGAGTACCCATACATTGAGGCTGAGGTGAGACTCAAGACATATAGAGGCATCTTCAAAAATTTTTTTTTTACATGGAAAGTACTACCTTTGATTTAATCAGTCCTCCTGCCACAAAACATCTAGAGTCCAAATTGATGAGAACAAATGTGTATACATTGCATACTTTTCATAAGAATATATATATATGAAATTGAAACCTCAACCATGTGAGATAAATAAATCTTATCAAAAAAAAGAACAAAACAAAAAAAAAAAGCCTTAACATATCTTATTTTTTTTTAGAAACAGGGTTAGATTTCTTTTTGAATCTCATCAATTAGGGCCCTCTCTCGTCTTTATTAATCTGCTTCAAGCATATCTTTGAACATTTTAATAAGCTAGCTTTTTTCTTTTGTACTCTGAATCATTTACTTGAAAGTCTTGGGCTTTAACTTTTGACATGGCTTTCTGCTACTGTATCACTTAATACAGTGCTAACCTGATCAGGGTTTCCAGGTCATGACCAGGGTGCTGAGGTCAAGCTACGCGAACAAGTTGATTGCTGCTGTTGCTAATATAACTTCAGGGATGCCTCATTTAAATCAACAGTAATCTAATTGTTCTAAGCCCGACTGCTTTAAAACTGGATTTTTATGAAAGATAGAAAAACGAGCTGTAGGGGTATATAAATTTCATAACAGTATGTTCACATGTTTATTTGCTAATGGTTAGTGTGTTTCTCTATTTAATTTGAGACAATAACAAAAATTCATTGAAAAAAGCACCAACAATTTTTTTCAAAATGTTCATAAGTTCACACAGATGAGTAGCACTTTCAAAAACTTTTTTATTTGGATGGTTCGATCAAGAAACTTTCAAGGGTTAATGTCCAAATCATAGAGAGCTAGCCTGTACTAAGTTATCTTTCCCTTCTATTTCACACATAAACCTCTGGATTTCCACCATTGTACTGCCATGATAACTATCCCTCTTTTTCATGTGTTTTGAGGACATCTAAAATCAACAGATGGTACTAGGATTGAGATAATACTTGTCATTACACTAAGCTAGGCTACAACATTCATGCTTTGGATCCTTGATCCTGAAATAACATAAGCTCAATAAATGTTGCCCTAGCCAAACAATTTTAAAATGATCAAATCTGTTGAAAAATAGAACGCAAAAGTAGCCCTATTTTTTGCCAAAAGTTGTTCAAAGTTGTCCTAAAAAGGCATATGTAAGAACTCTTTTTTTTTTTTTTAATTTTCGGGGGGGAAAAAAGGGGGGGGGGCTCCGGAGGTGTAAGTTGCATGCAGCCCGACCCGTTTAGCAATCTCACAGGCCTGTAGCGCTGGATGTTTGAGACACTTTGGAAGATGTTCTATGGGGTAAAAATTTTCTGATAATTTTGATCAGAGGCACTTACATATCACATGAAGTATATCTCAGAAACACACACATAGTATACAAATACAGGTAGGAGAAAAGTACAAACAGCAGGTTTTTAGAAGAGAACAGCTTTTATTTGATACCAAAAAGTACCAGATTTGAAAAAAAAAATGAAACTGGTGAAAAGGCAACAATATATTAATTAATGTCAGAAGAAACAGATTTACTGCAAGGGGGCTTTCAATCTTCTTATTCAGGTGTGTTTAAAGATCCATGACAAAAGGTGACTTAAGGCCAGTGCATAGGACTTGGCAGAACAACTAAATGGTGCTCTAAGCATTATGCTTCTGAACAGCCCTTTTGAGAGCTTTATGTGTATCGAAATTGTTTCTCATGATGAAAAGCAATGACTGTCTTTAGCTCGATTTTTTTTTTACATTTTTTTTTCATCTGACCTTTTTATACGAGATAAATGCTAAAAAAAAAAAAAGAGCCATCAAAGAGTTGTTCAATTCAAAGGGAGAGCTTGGCATCTCCAAAAAAATAGTTATCTTCTGAGTCACAACTAAAAAATGATATAATCCTTAGATAAGCACACTACTTCAGTGAAATATAAGTGATTTCAATGTCCTCTCAAGCATTTCATCAAACACTGTTCAGACCTGACTTATCTGCCTTATGTCAGTCTTTAATGATAAGAGGTCAACATAAAAACATCTGTCAATGATGTTTACTTGTGATGCAGCTAACTCCAGTTCTTAAAACCAACACGAGAGGACAAATTCATTTAGAGGACATTTCAAACCAAGAGGAAGATATATCAATTCTTTTTTTTTCATTTGCCCCCATTTATTTCCTGATGGTAAAGAGACAGAGTGAACTTCAGACAGAAACAAACATAACAATTTTTACTTCAAGATTATACCCTGCAAGTCAAATCTTCTACAGCTTTGAGGAATTTCTATAATAATTAAGTTGTATTCTCCAATATGCTATCTTTAATCACTGAAATTTGAAATATCTGATTTGGGATCAGTTCAATCATTTGCATAAATGACTTAAGCCTTACCCTGGTGTTTTATGAGATTCTGATTGATCTGCAGTTTGTAAATAAAATGATGAAAAGCAGACTTAGTTATTTTTTTTAACTTTCAGGTGTTTTCAGTCTGCACAAATAAAAACAATTGCTTTTTCTTACTGTCCAAAATGTTGACAAAAAAAGTTCATCAGATCACATACACACAGTATGTCTATAAATGTACCCAAATGGAGGTTTGTTGAAAGTTGTATTAATCATAGGTAGGCATACTCTCTCTATTAATGCGTTATTCATACAGAGTTGATTATTGTATTTTTTAGATAAATCTGTACATTTTGTTCCAAACTATTTGATTTTTTGTGACTCTATAACACAAGAAATATAATGAATGAAATAAATCAATTTAACACTTTTTTTGTATCATCCAGTACACACCAGACTTAATTCTTCTTTTTATCATTAAGTCATTTCAAAAGTGCAGGGATCTATCACAACTTTGCATGTTAGATTAGGATTGTAAAATGCATGATAAGTTAATCAGTCTGGTGAGATCAAGTCTATATAAACCAACAAACCTGAAGACGGAACAACCTATCTCAAGAGTTAAAAACTTTGTGGCTTATGAGCCAACCAATCTCAAGAGGTAAAAATTATGTAACTAATAAACAAACCAAGCTCAAGAGATAAAAAAAAAAATGTAACAATTAGCCAAACAATCTAGTTGCTATAAACTATATATTAGGCAAATCAATCAGTCTTTGTCATAAAGACTATATAACCCAATACACCAACCAAAGTTCAAGTGTGAGTAATGAAGTTTTCTGGAATGTTCAAATAACCACGGGTTTCTGTTCCTGAAAGTTAGTGCTGCCATCTCATGTTTGTTCTAGGTGAAGTATGCCATGCGAGAGTATGCCTGCCGTGCCATCGATGTGATAGCCCGTCGTACTCGCTTGTCATTCATCAATGTACATGCTGCCCAAGAGGCTTTGCCGAGGGTCATCGAGATGATGGCACAGGAACTTTGCTGGGACGAGAAAAGGCAGCAGGTGAGATAATGAGAATAAGAGAGGACTTATGCATGAAAAATTTTTCAATACTGTATCAATCATATGTTAAAAATAAGCTTCAGTTCCAAAACATTTTAGACTTCAGTCTTAAACATTTAAAAAAATACTGCAGGTGATTCTCAACTGTTCCTGCTCGTGGTTTCATCTTTGTACTTAAGCATAGCTCTATTCTCATGTTATACATTGCTATGAAGCTGCTCTGAAATTGAATTATAAATGTGCTTATTTGTCACAAGTTCTTGTACAAAAAGCTTTAGGTACCTGGAAATTATCGAACTGTAAGAGACAAAAGTAGTGCTTCAGGTTCAATATTTTAGAAAGAAGTTAAATTTTAATCCAAATGTATGACAGAATTGGGCGTGATTTTACAAAGCTTTGGTTTTTTGTAAGGAAGCAGCTACAAAGGAGACAAGGACAAAACCTAGTCAGTGCATTTACAGGAAGGTCACAAAATCAATTGAGCGCCATGTATACATTTAAGACGACTGTTGTTTTTTTTATAAATCTCGATCAATCTTTAGATCTTTCATATTTGTATTGTTTCTAAACTTCTGCACTGTTTTTGGACTTATCATTTCCTTTCCGGTGCTCAAAACAATCTTACATCCGCTAGAATATATAGCCTCCAGATATTTTGCCTAAAGCCATGCCTGATCTTAATAGAGGTTCGTCTGATGAAAAATAAGGTGTTCAAAAACAAAAATATGATTTGCATTCACCTGAGGAGGAAAGATTTGTCTTATTCTTAATCTGCAGAGTTGACATGCTTGTTGATTATTTATTAATTTTTCTTTTTTTGTATTCATGTCTTGCAAAGGAGAAAGATAATCTAGTGTGTATTGGGTCTAAGAAGGGTAAAGGATAAGAAACACAAATTCTCCAGTTAAAGCATTGTTGAAAGCACTTCTCCTTTCATCAGAATGCTATAGCGACATTCATGGGATAATATTTTTGCTCTGGCAAAGCTTCAAAATCTGACCTGTCTCGCTCACTCTCTCGCTCTATCTATCTATCTCTCTATCTCTATTTATTTCTCCTGTGCTTTTCAGTGTTAACAAGGCACCAAACATCAACAGTGTGATGTGAGCACTTATAAAGAAACAATTAATTGTAATCACTATATTAAATCATTTCCAAAGATCCAGTGCATAAAATTGTTTAACTTTCAGGAAGAAGCAGAAGCAGCGGATATTTTTCTCTGTGAGGAGATGGGTAAAAGTTACATTGACTGTCAGATCACTGCAACTGGACCTGGCAGGCGGTGTGACTTTGAATCAGAGTTCCCTCCCTGTCCCATGTGCCCCCCACGCAAGCCTTGCTGCCCGTGTAACTCTCGTTGCCGAGGAGAAAAAACATGCGCAAAATCTCAGTGTAAACGGGGGAAGAAAAACAAGTTATGTCGACCAAAACCCCTATCTCAGCGTGAATGTCCCCCACCTCCAGTAAATCCTTGTTTAGATACTAACTCTGAGGATGCAAGTTAAACAAGAGAGATTACAAAAAAAAAAAAAATTAGAAAAAGTGATGACTGAAGACTAAAAAACAAGAGAGAAATGAAATCATTGTTTTCAATGATCTACAATCTGAAATATCTTCATAAGATAGAAGAATTTCAATATACTAGTGTTTGCAAAAAACGTGGATAAATATAGCAAGAGAGATTGATGCCAAAGGGAAAAAGATTTACAGTTGAAACAGAATGAAAACATAACCACAAGAAAAAATTTCAGTTTGAGAAATGCTCATGATTTGCAACTAAATGACCATCAAACATGTATAGATAAAGCACTTTGTTCAACATCAAGGTTTGAATGGTTGAAAACAGAACAAAATCCTACCAGACTTGTGAAAGCAGCATCATTTTGCACAAAAGATTACACGTAAAGGCAGATATTGTGGAATCTAGAAATTTGAATGAAGGTGATGATAGATACCGAATTGAGCAAAAGAAGTTGACACTCATCAAGACATATGGGACTCTTTGTGGTAATGTTCATTGGCACGTTGAAGTTTACTGAAGTTTGATTGTTTTGAATTTTACAAAAATCTTTGAATAATTCCATTTCGCTTTTTTGTTTTTTATCATGCTTTGGTTTCCAAAAGCTTGCCACAAGTTCTATTGTTTTGGTTGTTCTCTGATTCTTTTGAATGTTATTGAGAATCAAAAGGACATGATTTGATTAAGCATAAGTTAGAAATTGTCTATTAACTTAGTCCATACAGTTACCATATTTGTTCCAATAGTAGCGCCGGGCGCGTGAAAATGAAGAGGGTGGGGGGTGCGTCTAAAGGAATGTTTTGGATGACTTTCTTCAAAGACAAAGTGCCGCCGTTTCCGCCGTCGCCGCCCTCCCCCCCCTCTGGTTAGTTTTCGAGTGCCATGGTTGGGTGAAAGCGACGCGTCATTCGAGTCCGATGACTATGAGGACTGCAATAGTCCAGAACATTAACCTCAGACGCCTTAGCACTGACTTTGACATCCCCAATTTGAGATGACAATTGCAGTATCATAGTCATTCATTGTTTACATGTGTTGTCTGTTGTTATCATCAGATCTATCGCTTAATAAATGTTTTGAGTTTGAGTTTAATAAGAATCTTTTGTTCTCGAAAGTGGTGTTTTTTAAGTGTTGCTTGGATGGGAAAGGGGTGGGGGGGGGGGGGGGGCGTTTATTAGAGATGGCGCTACTAATGGAGGGAATACGGTAATTTGTAAATAAGTTGCAAGGAGTAGCAAGAGCGATAAGGGAGAGTTTACCATCTTATATGATTTTATACGAACAAAATAGTTTTTGTGGGTACAGACAACTGAACAGATTGGAAAAAAAGAAATGAGTGTAAAATTCTGCCAAGAAAAAAAATGTTATACCTTTCAGCCACACCAACTTATTATCGTTTTCAAGAAACCTATGTCCGGTGTCACTTTCGTTCCCATTTCTTGTGGTGAAGCTTTAGCCTCCCAAGCCTGCAGGAATTTATCCAGCAGAAAATGGTTGCCAGAGTAAGGCTGTGATTAGGGTTGCTTTCATCTAGTTTTTGTGTACTTAACAAGACATGATGATAGACTAGATGCATCACATGCTCAACTATTCTATGGAACTGTCCTTCGTGAAAAAATATTTTGATATTAAAAAAAAAACAAAAAAGAACAAACATTGCATAAATAAGGGATATCAGTTTCAGTGAAAGGGAAAAGCTGCTCATTTAATTTAATCTAGCAGTTGTCTTTATATCAATGTTATTCAGATGACACATACCTTTGTGAGACTCAAATCTTGAATACCACTCTTTACATTTTTTTTTTATCTCTGTTAACTACATCACTTGTATGTTAGGTCCCTCATAAGAGATTTTGTTATTTAAAGAAAAAGGACTCACTGCCCCCAGTATATGATAACGAATCAATAAGCTTGACTGTGCAGTTAGTTGTTGCAGGTATTGTATTTATCTTAAGTTTTATATTTTAAAAGCTTCCACTTTTACCAGTTATTTTTAGCTTAATTGATAACCAATTCTCTTATCACAGGAGGAACTTGCCCATGCTGAGAGATATCTGCGGGCTGAGATGGGGCTGGATATAAAGAGGCTCACAGAAAAAGACGTCCCACTGAACTTCACCAAGGATGAGATCAATCATTTTGTACGACGGTTTAAGTCCCTTGATGTGGAGAACAAGGGATATATCTCCATCAATGATCTGCGTCGATACTTTAAGGTATGGGCAAGAATGGCTAAGCCATGGTTTTAAATGCCACGCCATTGTTTTCAAGTCTTTTTTAGAGGGCCATATATAGCTGGATATTTAAGCTGTACAATGAGACCTACCCTTTAAGTTGAAAGAATGAGTTGTGATTGCTAATAAAGAAAGAGGAATCAAGTTTCAAGTATCACTTTATCGTAAAAATACAAGAAATCATACCAAAATACTACAAAATCTGTGGCTTCATAAATTTTCCTCAAAGGCCTGGGAATTATCTTGAAACTTGATGTTAAATAAGCTTTTTTTTTATCTGATTTTGATTTGCCAGCACCTGTAGGAGAGCTTCAGATAATTTGCTGAACTGCTGTTGTAATATTGTGCTTTGATTTTAAAGCCTTCTGGTCTTAAAAACGCATCAGCTTTCTTTTTTTTTTCCCAGAGTTTAACCCTCAACTTTATAGTGCCAGACACTGTTTCTTATTGACTCTTTCTTAGGACTTCTGAATATGGCTATAGAGAATGCACATAGCCCTGTCCCATTGAGTTCCATTGATACAAAGTTACCATATGATTAGAAAAAGAAGGATTGTAGATTTGCATTCTAAGCTTGTGTAAATTTATGAAATATATTAGCCTTCCTGCAAAATTGAAATCCCATTAATTCACATAGGCTTTTCAAAAACTATTAATGTCCAAATTGTTCATGATTTTGCTGTCTCTTTACTAGCTTTTTTGTCAGCATAACTTGGCTAGACCTCACTTTTCCCAATCCAATTTTTTTTTACTCTCTCTGTTATATCATTTTGGAATTTACCAACATGTATCCCTAAAGAATCTTGTGCCAGAATCCTAGATTACTGAATGCTGATTTCCTATAGGTGTCTTAATTGTGGAGCTGCTATCACAGAATTTTCTTTACTTTTCCTTTTTCTATTTCTCTCACCTTCCTCTCCCTTCCATGCTAACCTGCATGCTTGGCAGAAAAGTTTTTTTTGCCTTGAAATCTTAAAACCAAGCAGGCATACAATTTGTTCTGTACTATTGATAAATCCCTCCCGCCCATTTTTTTAATTCCACATAAAAAAATTTATACTTGATTTTTTTTACAATGATAATGCAGTGCAGTGAGTGCAGACCTGCTGATATATTTGGTTCAGTTAAATTTGTGTGTCTGTATTTCCACATTCATTGTCTCACTTTTCTCCATGCTCTGACACTGGTTCATGGCAGATTGGCCTGTAAAAAAAAAAACTTATCGATCAATCCACAGACACACGTATTTAACGGAGTAAGTGACCACAAAATCCATTCAAAAGTTTTTTTTTCCCTTTCACTGCATTTTATTGCTCCTCAATAGCTCACCACTGCTGATGCTGCTTGCTTTTTGCTTCATTATATTGAAGAGTCGGCAAAATACTGCAATGCTATAAGGGAACACTTTCAAATTCATGGAAGCATCTTCATGTTCATTTTTTTTTTCTCCAGACAGCTTTCTTCAACTGAGTTATATTGACATAAATAAGATAATATGAATATCTTTGTTATATTGCTATGATTTTTTCTAGTTTTTAGTTTTTTTTCTGTAGTTGTTTTTTCTTTTCTCTTGACTTTTTGAATAACTAATTATTTATTTACTTACTTATTTAATGGTATCAATTTTTTTTAGACATTGCACTTTTTAATGTAGGTTTGGATACAATTTCTAATTCATGGCCACTGAAGTCACACTGGATTAAACACTCGTAAGGAAAATAAAACATAGTTAAATCTGGACTTTGAGAAAAATGAGAAATACAGATCTCAACACAAACAAAATATCTCAACCAAAGTGAAAACACGATGCAATCACATTTTTCTTTACACAGTTATATTTATAAACTCAGTTATAGTAAACTGCTCCCGAAAAAGTATTGCAAGGCTCAATTATTTTTTCACATCTTACCTCTTGCTCTTTGGGTATAGAAGAATATATCAAATTATCATGCATGTAATGAATCTGATTAATTTAGTCTCATAGTGTCTAAAATTAACATCCTGTTAGGGCTAACATTTCAGGTTGACTAATCTGTGGCTGTTTATTAGTAAGGAGGATAGACAGCTATTATGTAAGAAATTTTTGTCATATTAAAAAAAATCTTAGTGTATTTACACTTCCTTGAGAGATTAATTCTTTAATTCAAAATATGAATAGCTTTCCTTTTTACTTCACTTCTTGATCAAATCAGATTTCTTCTACTCATAGTATTCATGGATCATCAAATTGCTTGTCTTAAAATCATCCACTTTAGCTGCATTACTAGATTTGTTTCCAAATGTCATTGCAATAGATCATGCAGTAATGTACAGTGTGTGATTATGCAGCCATGTACAGTTTGTAACATACTTGCCCATGAAAATTAGCATTAGGCCAGGAGGTCCTATGTTTCCATTGAATTTATTTGTGCAAGTCCCCATTCAATAACTGGCATTTAAGATGGTGGCAGTGGTAAACACACCAAGGTAGTATAGTACTTTGTGTTTTACTAAATTTCAAGCCTTCTTAAGTACCAGATCTAGAGATCTAGTCGACTCATGAAATAAAGTCCTTGAGGTTGATCTGAGCCCTGGTTTTTAGATCTAGATTTTTAAAGAGAAAGCCTTGAGTCTCTTATAAGTATCTGACACTACAATTGCCAGGACAGATCTAGATCTAGTTTAATAATAATGGCTGACTCAAATCCAAGTTCCTTGACAGGGGAACCTGTTCGCCGTCGGGACATGAGCTTACTCTTGGCAAAGCCCTTCGATGGCACAGCGGAACAATTGCCTAAGTGGAAAATTAGGTTCCACAGGTACCATCTGTGTTCAGGGTTATCTCATAGGTCCCAATCCGAACAGGTCAGCACTCTGCTATATGCGATGGGCGATGTCGCAGACGACATTCTGTCAATCTTGCGCATCGATGAAACAACAACATCTTATACAGAATTAATTGATCTCATGGACGGCTACTTAAATGCCCGCAAGAATATCATCTTCGCCAGAGCAAAGTTTAATAAAGGATCTTATCAAGGAACTGACATTGTTTGTCTTGGTATTTCGGACAATATTACATGATCATTGCCTGGAGCAGGTTGTTGACTCTCAGGGAATATCTTAAAGAAAGAAAATTGTATCCAATCCACAATCACTTCAATGCAAAAAGTATATCTGGATTGCCAGATGATCAAAGAGAAACTTTTTCTAACTCCGAGGAAAGGAAAAATAAGCATTGGAAAACCCCAGGATGTAGGAACTACTTGCTTCCACCAACTGAAAGCAGACATGTTTCAAGAACTGCTATGAATGACAATCATGTTAACCATTATGACATTTTTCATCACACTGAAGGTTGGAGCTTTTGTTCAGAAACTCAACAAGACCAATTTGTATATAGCTGTGGAAAAAATGAGGAGAGCAAAATTCATGATCATTACATTGGCTTACAAATGATGAATGACATGTCATAGTGTAAAAGAGATGATTAGGCCTTTATTAGCACATACACCGGCTTTGCTTCATTGACTACACCAAGTAGTACTATGTGATGATTGCAATTAATTTACCCTTCCGTTATTTCGCTAATATAATCTCAAATCAAATGACAACCTCCTCTTAGGCAATTGAGCATAAGCGTTTGTCATAATCCTAAATAGATCTTGAAATGACTAAAAATTGATAATAATACTCCCAAAAAAGGATTTATAGTTAACCATTTTTTTATTACATTTGAAAATTGCCACGCACCTCTCACAATGTAAGCTTTATTGAAATGAATTGCAAGCAAATCAACTAGATATAAAAAATTGTACGCATCCATCTATGTATTAATGGAATAAAATTAAACGGAAGTCGATAAGATTTAATGCTCATTTTCTTTTGCTCTCCATACAATAACTCAAGCTGGGAGCAAAAGGCATCTTTTATTTATACTTTTTCAAATATGCATAGTAATTAAGAAGCGTAGAATTAGAATAGATAACCAGCCTTAATATTTTCATATTTATTCATAATACTGTGGCATTGTGATTTTCTTATTTTTTAATGCATCAACCTTTTTTTTTTTTTCAATCTCAGATCTGGCCATATAAGAGGCAGCTAGTATGAATCAGGCACAATTCAATGTTTCAACATAAAATTGAATATTCTGCCCTAAAGAAGAGTGTGTCCAGAGATGTATTTTTTTTTTTAATTTAAAAAAAAAGATTGTTTTCTATCTGTAGTGGACTCTAACTGAAAGCAACTCAAATTGTGCCTGAATTGATCTAGATGCCTCACTTATGCTTTCATTATTGCCTGTTAACTGGATTTTAAGAATCTCTGAATATCCATGTGAAATTGACAAAAACATTCCATGAATACTCAAAATTGCACAAAATGCTTTCCATATTTTTTTTTAACTTGCTGTCTTGTCTTTGTAATACATTTCATCATTTTTATTTTTCATTTTCATTTTAAAGGAAGTATATTCATCACCATCTTATATCAGCCAACTGCTTGCATCATTCATTGCAGTTTACATACTGGCAACCATTCTTCTGAATAGGAATTTTGTAATCATCAATGTCTTCTAATTAATCAAAATAAGTTTACTATAAATTATATAATTCTTTGCATTGACACCTTGTGATTTAAAGTTGTTTTTTCAAAACATACATGACAAATACTTTGAGCATCTTTCCTGATTACTTCTCTATGTATCAGTGATTTTCTTTAACTTAAACTCTTTTGATGTCCTGGAAATGCAAAAAGGGTAAAAAGTGTTGTTGGAAGTCCATTATGTAAAAAAATTATTGAGCAAAGCTGTTTTTGTGTTAAATTAGGGCACCCATCATGGATTGAAGCATTTGAGACTTAAGCTTGCATGCCCTTCTTAAGTTATATGATATTTTAGAAATAATTCATCTGTGCCTATAAATAAATGCAGGCCAAGTCACCAAAGTGAACATATTTTGCATGTTTTTGAGTTATAGTTATATAGTGATCTATTTCTTTTAACTTAGGGCATAGCTAGGACAGAATTGTACTCAGAACACACTTATAATTCAGCTACAGGTCTACACACCAAAAGTATCTAACTGTCCTAACTCTGCCAAAGAGATAAATGATATAACCCACTCTTACACTAACTGCAAACATTTGTTCATTTTGGTAACTTGGCCTGTATTTTAGGAAGCCTCATTCTGCATCCTCAAGTTTTCTTGAAAATCTAAAATAATGATATGTTGAAAAAGTCCACTTCAGATTTATCAATATTAATGCATCAGAGCTGAAAGGTTCTTTGAGATCTTCTAATTATATTTTTTTTCCTATGACTGTCATACTGTGTCATAGCTTTCAAGTTGCCTATAATTTTTAGGCCCAGCTGTACACAAAGATAATGCTTCTGTAAATGTGAAATTGAAACAAACAAAAAAATATTAGAATATCTATTGATCCAATTTGTGTCCATTGCTCTAGAGACCTAATTTAGGCAGCAAGTTGTCACCTCATAACTGTTTTGTTCCATCTTCATTTTTTTTAGTTGAGCAAAATGGTTTCAGTGTTTTGGTGTTAGCTTTCTTCCTAAATATCTGATGGGTTATGATTTTAGGTTTTCTCTTCACAAGATGTTCACAACTGTTAATGTTTGTATTACAATGTGCAGCACTCTCTTTAACGGCTCTTTATATTTTATCTCAAATTTTCATTTTAATGGAGATGGAATAAAAAAGATCTGAGGTGATGATGTCTCTAAAACTTCAAAAAGTATGTAGATCTTTCATTAATGAACATTTTGATCATTTGTCAAGTGAGTGGGAAAGTCTTCATATTATTTTGTTTTTATTTTCATTTATTTTTTTTGCCCTCATCTTAGGAATCTTTTTGACCTATAAAGTAAAATAGGTGTATTTTTTGCCTCTGATTAACTGAGTAAAGTTGATACCAAGTTTATCTTCAAAACTAAACAAGTCAAAGAATTCATTTTTACATCATCTCAGAAACAACCAACATTTAGTCTTACGCCAACCCTTCAAGAATCACCTTCAAAGCTTACAACCAAAAGTTGCGGCTGCATCTGAATCTGCATGCGTTCAAATAACTCTACATAAGGTTTTGCTTTATTATTTAAATTTTAAGAAATGGTAAAAGCAATAGTGGAAAATGAATATGGTTTTTTGGGAAAATCTTGTAGCTAAACATAAGTTTTTATATAAGGTGAACAGTGATTTGAAATAATTTTTTTCCCTTTTTTTTTTTTTTCTTTAACATAGAACATGGGAGAAAGAATTTCCGACGACCAGCTGCATGAAATACTGAAGGAGGTAGATCTCAACAGAAATGCTCAAGTGGACATTGGCGAGTTTCTGCAAGTAAGGGGCCTCAGTAATCTATCTGTTGCTGTCATATCTTTAGGTGCTCTGAATAATCCCTATCATTGTTATATCTCAATGTAAAGTGTTTGTGTCTGTTGCAGCTTTTTTTTTGTTTAAGTGCAAAACATCTGTGAGTGTGATAATTCTGTGCGAGTGCAATATGCCTCTTTCTGCAAATTGATATCTCTAGGTGCATCAAATCTGTCTTTGTCTTAAGACCATGTGTCGATATATGGCCCTAGAAGTCATGCCTTAATATGGTTGAATACATCTTAATTTGTGGAGCAGTCATCACTGCTGTATCATGTCTCTGCCGGGACTGCTGGCCTCTCCTATTGTCTGGCTATAATCTGTGTCAAATTTTAATTTAAGTGATGGAATATGCCAGTTTGCCGGGATGTAATGTGCGTATAGGGTTTTGGCTGTCCTCTTGGTGTAAATTATCTTAGTCTTTGACTGTGGTTGCCCATTTTAAAGTGTGCACTCTCTGTGTGATATAAAGGGCCTCAAAGTTCCTAGAGCTGACCTGTCTTGTCCCACTGCTTCTGTGCTTGTATGTGAAAGAAAATTCTGTCAATACTGTGTTGCTCAAAATCTTTTGAAGACCGCTGAATCTCCTCCTGTCTTATACTTAAAACCCTGTACCCCAATGTGAGCGTCTAATGTCTTACCATCTTAATGTTCCATGACCTTCATTTGGCAACATTTTTTTAAATTTTATTTTTGATGAAGCATGCAAGCTTGCTGGCGCAATTTTTGCTTTGTACTTTCCACAGCTTTATTCCTGGCTTTTTTTAAGCGATGAAAGTAAAAAAAAAATCACGGTAGCACATTTTTGTGGCCATTTCTTTTTCTTTTTCCCATCTCAGGGCTCCTTATTTTGATTTATGGAGAGACGAAGTAACAAGTGTTTGGGTAGGCTTAAACATTTAGGATTGATTTACAATCGCTGTTCAAACCATTGAGAGAAGAAAATACTTGACCATAGTATTATTTCTTAATATTTTTTTTACCAACTTACTAACTCCTGAAGATTTGAAAGATCTGTTTAAGATCTTTTTTTAAGAGATGAGATTTTTTTTTAATGCTCACATGGATATAACATTTCAAAGAGTGGATACAGGAAAGGGTTGAAAGTGAAGTGAATCAGTGTTTTACAATGAGCTATCAGAGGATTATCAACGTCTTTGATACAGCTCTCTAAGGCTTAAGGCTCCTAGCGTGGAAGATGACTTCTGTCCTTTCAAGATCAAGTCATGCGAATGCATATATTAACATGTTTCACTCAACACAGCTTCTGCTCACAAGCTTCACATCTTTTTCTATGTCATGTATTTCAAATGCATTGGTGTATAATGTTATTTTAATAGAGGTCAAGGATGTGTGGTTACAGAAAAGCAATGATTTCACTGAAACACAAAATAATGTCAATGCTCGTTCCTAACACAAACCATGAAAAATTTAAAGATTGTCGGCATGTAAGTTTGTAACTCACATGATCACCCATCTTAGTTAAGAGCAAGGGGAGGGCATTAACCCTCCTGCACGTCCCTATCTCGGGCCTTTTAAGCTAGAAACTTTGACAGAACAGTTAAAAACACAGCAGAAGCAAAGAAAAAATGGCTGCTCTTCCAATCAGGAAAGCCTAGGAAGCTGCTATTATGTGTTCTAATCATGAAAGTAGTCGGTTTTCAGAACGCCGAAATTTCTACGTTTTCGTATTCTTCACTTGAGTACCCAGCGCAGATATATCTTTGCAGACGTGCTAATCTGGTTAAACCCCCTTGATTTGTCATCAAGTGTATCACTATGGCTTTGGGAGTCTTTATTTTAAACATATGCTATGTATCTTTTTAAGGTTAAGATGTTGTTTAAGGTGTAATGGGGAAATCTAATACCACAATTGTATAATACTGCTCATCATGAAGAAAGTCAAGAGAAGAAGTATAAAATGAATCCACATTATTGCTTTTCTGACTTTGACTTTTAATACTTACATATTATAAGCACTGAGCTGAACTCACGTGTGGTAATGGAAGGAACTTGGTTTTTTTTTTTTAATTTTTTATTGTTTGTTATCATGAGTAAACACAAAGAGAGGCTTTTGACAATATATTGGGTGCTATTAGTTTTTATCTAAAGTAACTTCTTTGCCTTTTAATACAAACTTTTACAGTCTCAAGTAAGTGAATGTCACATTTTTAACTCACTGAAGGGGATACTTTGTCATTTTAACTCCGAAAATGTTAGAAGCCTTTCAAAGTTTTTCTTTCAAATTTTACCATTTTCAATTTTACATGGATTTATTTAATGCTGATTTTTGAGGTTGTAATTTTCATTGATTTTTGTTTTTTGTTTTTGAAGTTGCTTCTTTTGAAGCCTAAAAACCTGTAAAATCTTGATAATGATTTTTCAGAAGATTTTCTTTTATCACTGGATTATTGGTTTATCTTAAACATTTTGCAAGGAGAATTCTTGGACCTATTAACCATGTAGAATTGTAAAGATTTCATGGCATACACAGATTAGCTGGTTGGTTTTCTAGCAAGAAAAAAAGGAAAATGGCTTTGATTTTTAAAGACTTGTTCAAACATTAGAAGAAATACACTCAGTACACAATCTGAAAAACGAAATCAGTGACCTTAAGTTTAGCTGTAACTAGTTAATTTATTTTTTTTTAATATTCTTTTTTCATTTTAATTTTCAAACCCTTGAATATTATTTTGAGATTCAGTGTATTTTTAGTGCTGCTTAAAGCTGTCAATGATGTTAATTTCAAGGAAAAGATTTTTTTAAAAATTAAATACAAAACATAATTGCTCTCCATTCTGGTGCATGTGGGAATATTTTGTTTCCTAGATGCTAGTGTACATTTAAAATTGAAGTTACAGAATAATTATATGAAAGGATGTTAAACTATTCTTCTTCACTATTAATGGAGATCAACTCTAGGCCAATTCACACTTTTTTCTTTGACATTGTCCAAACTTATTTCAGTCATAAGCGAGATCAATTGATAAGAACAACTTGTTTTTGCTGTCAGTTTTGGCTCAAGTTCTGCATGGAAAGTAATTGCATGATTTTAAATTTTCAAAAATTGATTGGAGACAAGTAAATTGAAAAGCGGAACATGCACCATTTTTTATTGTCATAATCAGTATCTAGAATTGTGATATTTCAGATCTGGTTCCATTTTTTTTTGGGTTTGTTTTCGTTGTTGATATTTTTGTAATATTAAGGACAAGCTTTTTTTCCCAAAATTTTTTTTCTGTCGTAGGCCTCATTCTCTATTCAGCGAGTTTGATGCTCTTCAAAACTGCCATTTCCTTGAGAGTTTTTCAGTCTTGAGGAGTTTTGCACATTCTAAGTCTAGGCTTATATCCTTTTTAGACTGATGTCAACAAAGACTAGAAAAGAATACCTGGAAGTAGTTTTACAGACTGAAGGAATGGGGAAGTGCCAGAAAGATGTGTTGGAAAGAAGTTTGTTCAACATCCCAATTCATTAGGAACTATCTATAGTTTGGGTACAGTTTGTGCATGTAGCTATGATTAAAAACATGACTTGGAAAGGTTTATCGTATGTTTGAGTTATAATCAAGCAAAACATAAATATAAATTATAAAGAAGGTCTACAGAGACCAAGAATAAAGGCAGGTTTTGAACTACTTAATTGAAGTGAAGATTGTGGTGAGCAACATCTTTGCCCTCGATTCATTTATGTTTGTTTATTTTTTTCTATTGTTTTTATTATCAGCAAATGCATTCTAAATAAATTCAGCATAGATCATCTAGATGCTCACAAGTGCAAAATGCAGATAGGAGGAAATTTCTTGCTCAATATTTATATATTTATAGTTTTTATGTATCCAATTACTTATTTTTTTTTTTTTTTTTTTTGAAATAGTGTTGATTCTTGCGCTGAAATTAACAGACAGCCACTGTGTATTTCAGGGCTTGTGATTGATGATCTTTAAACTGCAGAAAGCAACGTTGTCTGCTTTGTTGCAGCAAGTTTCACTTTTCACAAAGATTTATGATCTGATTTCTTATCAGGGGCATATCTACTGGCTTCTATTATCTGGATTTACATGTGTCATCAAAAGCAAAATATTGAATGGAGAAATTAAAAAAAAAAATTTTTTTTCCCTTTTGCTGGTAGATGAAAAAGACTTTTCTTTTCTTGTTCCTCTGGTCTCATATTGCAAGGACAAGTTATATATGCGAAAGAAAGGTTTTGATGAGATGGAAAATTAAATCATTGTGAAGATGGAAGACGAAATTCTTCTGATGTTGTATAAGATCTCCATGAGAGTACTGTTTTTGATAGATTTGGCCAGTAACCAATCATCGAATCATTTGTTGCTATTTTTTTTTTTTTTCTATCACTGCACTACTATTGCGCCTGTTGGGGCAGGTCATGTCAGTGCATAAGCAAATCTTGGGCCCTTTGGTGAACAGCCTGCCCACAACGTCACTGGGCAAGAACGCAACCAATGGGCCCTTAGAAGACGACGGCTGGAGTATCTACCGCAGGCAGCACCAAGAGCAGGTCCGTGCCGAGGCAAGCTAGGCCAGGAAGAAATCTGCGCTGCGTGACCGCCATCATCATCATTGTCGTCGTTAGTCTGTGTGTTGGTGTGATAGAAACCTTAGCTGGCATTAATTTGTGTGGGAGCAAGGCGGGTCGGCCAAATTTTTGCCTCCAGTCTATCATCTCAGCTCTGCTTGACTTGGCCTTGGCTTCTGCCACCAGTTTTACTTTTGGCCAAAAATTTTCCGTTGCTGCTGCTTTTTACCTCCCTTTTCTCCTTATACATCTTTTCAAAGAAAAAGAATGATAACCTTTTGATATAATTGTCTTTTGTTTTGTTCCTTCTAACACTACACAAAGCTGCTTTTCAGTTTCACACAATAAATTACTTACCTTCTTTTGCTTGATAATGTGTATATTTTGTGGGTCTAACCAAAGGCATTATGTATGTTGGAGCTTTTTCTCACCACCAGCCTTTCAACCCTATTGTCCTACTCCCTCCTTTTTTTGTTCATTTCTTTTATATGTCTGATAAATCTGGTTTGTAGTATAGTTATGGTTCTTTTTATTTGAAATAGTTGTATCCATTTTCTTTCTTTCATAAAAAAACTCAGTTTTAGTTTTCTCCATTATTCTTAGGTTATTGATAGTTGTTGTTCTTTTGCTGCCTTTCAATGGGACATTTTTGTCTAGTAATATTTTCAAAAATATGGGATGATGTAATAGAAATGGAGATGGTTATCATTGTCATCTTAGTAGCAGCCATATTTGTTATCATACTGTAGTAGTTGCTGTAGTTGTAGCAGCATTAATTGTCATAGTAGCAACATTATTAGAAAGAGAAATATGAGGAAGGACGGGAAAAATAGAAGAGGAAGTGAAAGTTTCAAAAAATGCTGACGTGACAGGACCTAGATTGGTGTTAATAGGGTTGAAATTTGAGATGACTCAAGTGTGGCACGGAGTCCATAAGAAGCTTGTACTTGTATATAGTTCCTATTTATTGGACATCGAGACAATTTCTCAGAATGTGAAAGTAACTTACTGCTGCTTGTTTTCATATTGTAAGAGAGAAATCCGTCTATCTTGTAAGGACTAAATTGGTATTTCAAAGTCTACAACCTGGATCAATATGATACTTTGTAAAGTATTTCAAGAGTAATGTAACCCACAGAAGGTGTATGATATATAATAATTTTAAATTATTTTGATGATGTTCTCAATGAGCTTTTTGACGTAGAAAGTGAGGTTTACAATAATTGGGCAGGCACATCTTCCCCCAGATCACTTTAAAGCTATGTAATTTGTTCCATAGGAACTTTTAGTTTCATTCTCATACCATGCAGTTTTTCCAATAGTCTAAATTGGATAAACTTTGTGATAATTCAGTTTTTGGTCTTTCCTGATAAACTGGTTGGCACACACTTTCAATGTGTGCAACTTTCTCAGATGTTTTGCTCCTCAGTACATTCATAAAGATTCATTAGTTGATCTGTTGAGGACCTTTGCAAACATCTAAGTGGCTGTCTTTTTCATTAAAAAAACACCTTATAGTGGTATTTCATCTTGTAGTATGTGTTGTGCTTTCATATTAGGTAAAATAACCAAAAGTTGTGCACGTCATCAACTGAATTTCTCTGGAGGAGTCATGGACTTTGGCTTTCTTACGCTGAACATCATGGGGTAAAGACCACTTTCTGTCCGACTCCATCTTTTATTTGCTTCTTCTCAAGTCTATTACAAGACTTTAAGCTTCCCTCTTCATCACTATCTCAAACTTGTTGGTGGCCTTTAGACTGCTTATTCCTTTTTATTTTTACCTTCTATTAGACATTTGTGCATTTTCATTAAATACTGTTGTCTTAATTTCTGACAATTAGTCCAAATCCTCGAGTTCATCCTGATAAGATTGATCTTGGCACAGTGTTAATCAATAAACCCTATTCTTTGATGATATCAAGTATGAAAGAAATTATGTGGTGTTTTAGTTCAGGACTTCATTAGTTTATTGTATTCTGGCACTGATTCACACATAATCGGTGTTGGTCAGGCATTATAAAAGCTCAATTAGTAAAAAAGATTTTTTTATTTAAAAAAAAATTTTATCTGGTAAAATCACCACCCCAAAAAAAAAAAATTACTACAGCAATAACAATAATAGTTATAGCAATAATAATGATTATAATACTTGAATTATATTTGAAATTAAAATGTATAGTTGTTAGGTCACATTACCAGCCTTTTACTGCTAGCAGTTTAAAAGTGTTATAATTATATATTCTTTCGAGAGTGTTAGCAAATATCCATTCATACAGCATTTTTTTTTAGTTCTCTTCATCCCCTAGACAATTTTTTAACGTTTTTAATGCATTGTAATGAACATTATGATGCTGGTATTAATTATAATGTTCGTAAGGGTGTCTTTTTGTTCATTTTTGTCTAACTTAGGTATCACCGAGATGATATTTTTCTAGGTTATAATATTTTTATTTCAATGAATAATAATCACCCAATGATGTAGATATCAAAGTCATTTATTTTAGCTCAAAATATGTTTCAGTGTTGCTTTGAAATCATGGCAGTACATTATCTTTTGCAATTTGAAATCTTGGGAAAGTACAGAAATTGGCATAAATTAATTCTGGACACTCAATTATTCTTCTGCTATTAAGCTTATTTGCACTTCATCATTGTTTCTTACAAATCCAAAGTTGCAATTTTTAATGTTTTAGTATGGTCAGAGGTTAAGAATTTTCAGAGAATGGCATAAAAATAAAAGAAGTGCAAAATTTAGAGAGGTTTAATGTGCAGTTTAGAAGGGCGTTTTCAGTTGTACTGCCTTGTGTGCACTCCTGTGTATGCTAATGCTGTTTAGATATACTGATATGCTTCATATCTGCTTTACGTTGGCTGAATGGGCACATATTGAATATTCATACAAAGAATTGCACTTATCGTAACATTTGCATTAAAAAAGAAAGTTGCACAAAACCCATTACCACAGATGACCAAACAAGCATATCATGCATCATAATTTTTCCTTACATCTTTTGTGGTCCTAGTGAGAATGTTTAAAAACTAGCATATCCTCAAAATCACTTTTGAAATGCTTATATATTAACTTTTTGGCTGAAACGGTTCAACTCATTCTGCTTTCTGTGGGCTTTTTTTTTTTTTTTCTTTTTGCTCCTTTTTAAATTCATGTGTCTATCAGAAAAAAATAGAAATTCATATTTTTTTTAGATAGCAATTAACATGTTTTCAAATTTACACTTTGCCTAATGTTTCCTTTGCAACAGAGTTACATACTAGTTGCCAGATTGTCAGAACATATTTGTTCTGCAGAAAGAGTCAAAAGATTTTTTATAGAAATATTGCATGTATGGAAACATTGTAATCGTCGTAACATAATCTTTAAATTTTTAGAAATCCAATTGGGAAAAAGGTTCAATCTTAATCTAAGTTATCAAAAAGCTCTCATGAATGCCATACAAGAAAGACTTAAGATATAATAACAATGTTAAAACCATGCTTGACAAACTGGCAGCAACTAACAAAGTGTATACTGCCATACCTGAAGGGTTTTTTTTTTTAATCAGTTAGATTTTTCAAACTTTTTTATGCTTCTTGTTTTATAGTTACTTTTTTTCTGCATTTTGGATGTATATTTGTAAATTTTTTCTATTTGAGATACTTTAATGGGTAGTTTTGTTTTGTTTTGTTTTTTTATAATGGGTTGTTATTTTTTTGTTGAATATGAGGTTGAGGGTGGTACAATTTTTTTCACTATTGATAGAGATGGCCCATCACTTCATGATTTAATTCTGTCATAATTTGTGTGAGCTGTAAAATTTTAATTTTTTTTTACTTACTTACCTGAATTGCCCAAAGCTTAACAGAATGTGAAGTAGGTCTCTTATTTCTCTCTCAGTCTCTGAAGAGCTGTGATCCATTTTGGGAAATTGTAGCCGGTCATAAAGCAGCATTCAGGTCAAATGCCTGTCAACAGAATGTGCATTAAGGAAAACGTGTTTTCATTTCAATATTTTTCAAGGTATTAAATTCTTTAACCAAGCATTTTATCATCTCCAAAAAGTGTATCCCAAAGTTGGCTTTCATTTGCTATTTATAATGTATCACGCATGATCAGTTTTCTGCACATAACGTCTCTGTTTATGTCTTAATTACCAACTAACTTATGTATTCTTAAATTTTTTTGTATTGTTCACAGTTAATGAGTGCTATAGAGTATGGTGCCATCGTCAACTCGAGATTTGCCAAGGCACTTCAAGACAATGAGGAGAAGCTGAAAAAGATCTCTGTGGAGCGTAGTGGGGGAGGAGTTTAGTGCAAAACTGTGCAATCCAGAGCTGTTTGTTTAGCGAGTCTCTACAAAACAATGAAACAATGAAGGCATCAGCAATACACTGTAAAGGTACTGGAATACGGTGTAGAAAATGATTGGTGTCTTTTTAAGGTCGGTGTTTTAAAAAAAAAAAACACAAAAAAATCCAACAAAAAACACTCAAATGTTGGGATTCTTCAGGATTAAGACAGAATCAAGTGAAGGTTTATGAAAATACGGTGATGAGGCAAAGATCATGGAGGTGCCACGCAGCTAGAAGTGAACTCAGGGCGAAGAAATATTTGTGGGCTTTGCTTTATCATTACAGCAGAACGGACCTCAACTTTAATAACCATAAGTATATTTATCTAAATGAACCATCACATCTTTGCTCAATGTATTATGCTCTTTCATCTCCATCCCTTTTCTCTGCTGATTTATTTCATATTCTTTTTATATATATATTGTACCTCCTTACTTGAATATAATCATACATTTCAAAACCCTACCAAATTATACATATTTGTATCATATACATGCCTCTTGTAACCCATCAAGTTTTTCCAATAACACTCGATATATCATTTTTTGTACAAGTCAACTACCACTTGATGTTGCCTTTAGCTTGTGAGCATCATTAGATCATTGTAGCATGTTCATTTTGTTAAAAAAAATTCTTTATGGTATCCTTCTTAACCTTAACCTGATTAGTTCAAGCTAAACATACATTTAGACCGAAACTGATTAGAATTAGACAAAATAACCCAGAGTCTGAATCCCTTAGATAACTTTTTATGGTTGTTTATTCAATCAAATGATATTGTTTGGGATTCATAGGTTGAAATTGGTCAGTTCAATAAACTAGTGAGATAGACTCATAAGATGAATAAAGTCTTGAATTGGGTTGGTAAATTGTTGATTTAGTGAACTTGGTGAATTTCAGAGAGAGATTGATGAAAAATCCATGAAGTAAAGATATGGGTTGGTAAATTCTTGATTCGGTGTGCTAGGTGGGTTTTTTAATCCAAATTTTTTTTTATCTTGGCTTGATAATGTAATTAGTTTTTTTTAATTGTCTAGAATTTGCTAGATAATTAATACTTTAGTTAATTTGCTGTGTCATAGCCAGTTAAAGCTATTACTCCTCTCTTTAAATGAGGGCTAATATTTGCATGTCAGATGTGAGTGGAAAAAAAAACAAGAGACAAGTTTTTCATTTATGGTTTATGATGCCTTGTTTCCCATCCCATAACTCAAAAATCTATGAAGGTGCCTTCTATTTTTCCACTGTTCCTGTGTCTTTTCTTACATTAGCCATGCATATTGATTCTGAATTTTCCATCTCTCATCTTAATTGGGTCTAAAGCATGAAAAAAGTCATGTAAAGGTAGAAGTTCTTTGCTGACTTTTCAGTGCCAACTGCAGTGATCATCAACTGTGGAAGATAAAAAAGTGGACAAATACTCTTTCTTTCTTTTCCTATTCATAGTTAGAGATCATTTTCCAATGGATTCAAGTAAATGAAATCGATACTATTGGATTATTTTAGCGGATTAAAATACATGCTTGGTTGTGGAGGCTTTTATTGACTAAAAATATTTTGAAAGAGCTTTTTACTATAGTTATATACAAAGAGACAAATAAGGAATTGGTGTAGTCTTTTTTCCTGTCTTTCTTCCTGTTTCAAAGACAGTTTAAAATTCTTATAGATTGTTAACCATTTAGGTGCCATGATAAAATGAAATGTTTTAAAGAAAATGTATATAGACATTCACTTTTCAATTTTAATCACCTGATTCTTGGTTAAAATAGATCAGAAATATACACATTTTCATCTAATAAAAATAGAATTTGTACTCGCCTTTATTTAGCATTCAACAGTCTCGCTGAGAAGCTCCGGGTGTAAAATGTTTGATAACATAAAGCTGCAGATGGAGAATGCTTTGTCTTATTAAGATATGATAGGGATATTTCTCAAAGTTCTGATTTTTATCATCTCGTCTATCATACAGTTAAATAAGGAATGCAAATGCCTTTTTTTTTTTTTTATAAATTAGTGTCTTGCTGCAAGCCCTTGCCTGATTTGTTAGTATGATTTTCATCTTTATAACCTCTTCTAACCTGTATGTTATGCATAGAAGAGTTCAAAATCATTTTCGTAATATCTTATCCCTTCTAAAGATTGAGTGCAAATTTGGGAAAAAAATGTTTTGCGCCAAATTGATAAAACTAAACTAGTCTCTCAGGAAATTATACAAATATAGAAGAGTTGAAAAAATTTGTATTGAAATTATAGAGCAAGTGTAGCTGTTTAAAGTTATTGTGGACAGAAATGTTTTTGTGGAGTTACACTGTCGGTAAATAGAGTCCAGATTGTGAAGATTACAGTCTGCAACCAGTCACTAAAATTGCAGTTTTCTTAACTTGTGAAAGTGTGAAAGTGTTTAAATTTTTTCATTTAATCTTAAGGTCCACAATGAATTTGATTTATTTGTTACTTGGTCTAATAAAGTATATCACACCATGAAATATAGAAAAAAAGATGTGGGCTTTGAAATTTTGTTAACTTTCTATTCACTCATTTATGATTCTCAGTTTAAAATCAAAATCCTGTTTCCAAATTTGGACTTTTTTTTTTGACGTTATGCTATTTTGAAGAATTATGTTATATTATTTTGATGTTTGTATTTTCTTTAGATCTAAACAATGAGATCTATGTTTTGGTTGCCGTGGTTGAGATTACTCATGATCTTTTTGCATAGCTTTGACTCCAGGGTTGCTATTTTTGTGTAGCAAAGCAACCTAATGTTTTGATTTGAAGCTGTTTAAAATTTGAATTGATTTATTACTTATTACCTTACCAATGCTGTTTTTTTTTTAACGTTTCTTCAATGTAATTTTGTCTCCTTTCATTAAATAACCGAGTGACAGTACTAGGATCTCAGGTAAAGTTGTTCTTATGGCATCTCAACCAGTGGATTTTAATTTTTTTAAGCCATGGTGAATTACATTTTGAACTGGTTGAAAAACAACCCTGAATATTTCTTTTATTTGTTTACACGTCAAGCTTTAGGTAAAACTGTTTTACTTACAAATTGTTCAAACATATTTGTGCCCCTTGTCATGCTATTGTTAAATATAGGAATGTTCTGAAAGAATCTACTTTAATAGAAAATGATGCAGAGTATGTATATATATATATGTTTTGAAAAATGGAAGCAAACTATGAAAAAGCTGATAAAGTTTATTGACTTAGAGGGTTTTTTTAAGCTGTTATGAGAGGAAATTTAACATTTTCAGCTGTAATTATGCTCTGCAGATGCTGAGAGAAGCCATCAATTTTTTGAGGAAGATAGGAGGGCAATTTTAATTTTAATTATAGTTCTTTTATTCCTATCTCTGTCTCTCACCAAGGGAATAATGTATTTTCAAAAGTCAAATTTTGTTTTTCACTTTTAAAATTTTCAACAGCTGATTCATTTTGACAGATGGCCAGACATTTTTAACATTATTTTTGCCTATGCAGCGTTAACAAGGTATGGCAGTGTCATAAAACTAATAGTAATACTACTAGTAATTTAAAAAAATCTTGTCTTGTGTATGACATTGTTACGTTAGAAGAATAATGAAGGGCATAAAACTTAAAAGAAATTAATATGATAATCATGATAGTCATTCTACATGGAAATGCAGTAATACACATTAATATACAAACCACTTACATATTACAATGGAGGCAATGTTTCACATAAGTACATTTTATGCTGACGATTTGGAAAAATAGAGATATAACTTTTCTCTTTATCTTCTGTAAATATAAAAATTTTGCAATATGAAAGTAATGGAATTTTGTTAATAAAATATACATCAGTGTGTAATTCTGTCAAAAGTATCAAATTGTGTAAAACAGGCATGTTAGGATAGTAGACAGCTGCCTAAGAAATGGATTCAGAGGTAAAACGGTATTTATTCACCCCAGGTTTTCAAAATTTTATTAAGATATAATGTAGAGATGATTCAGTTTTTTACCCTCTAGTGCATTGACTTGGAAATCTAAACTGTTAAAAAAGGCCTATGCTGTTACCAATACTCAGGGATGTGCAAATTCAATCTACAAAAGCTAAAAAAGAAAAATTGCATCAAAGGCAAAAAGCTGTCGTAAATCAAAGTAGTCCTATATACATCTACTTGGCTCTGATTTTTGAACAGTCATTGCATCTAAATAGGTGGTATAAAACTGTGAAATGCCTTTGTTCATATGGTTGAAATGTTTTTGCAGAGTTTGATGTAAAGGGTGGCAATCTTGAGCATTTTAAGCAGCAATTTATAGGAGGAGATGTAATTTTTTTTTTATAACTGTGCTTTGATCATTTTTGTTGACTGCTTCTGTTGAATCTATCATCTGGTCCAGCATGTCCTTTCACTGGTTGCTGGCATTACTTTTAACTCCAGAGACATCTATCATTACTGTCTAGAAGTCAGTAGACCTGTACATGTCGTTTGTTTGTGTTTCCCTCTAGATCCAGCTTTTATAAGTACAAAATGAATTAAGATTGTCAGCTTTAGTTTAATATTTATGGCCCCTACCCCAATCAGAATTTTTTTTTCTTTTTTCTTTGTTTTTATTTCTGGAAGAACCTATTTTAGGATCTATTTATTAACTTTTAGAATGTTGGTAACCAATGAAAAATGATAGGGTGGTATTTGTGTGATACATCATTGTTTAGTATATATTTTATTTTTCATTTTTTTTTCATTTTTTTTTAAATATAAGAATGTTTGATTAATATTTGCAATGGCAGTGCAGTAAAACTTGTATGTAAATTTATTCACTATATGATCATGTTTTCCCACTACTATATCCGCATTGACCCTCTAACAAGTGCCATTTTTAAATAAATATATTTTTGCATAATTTATTTCATTCTTTGTACTCAGCAATTGGCCTCCTCATGCAACAGCCATGTGTGTTGTGAATATTAACTCATGTTTATTTTTTGTGTGCATCTGTATTCTTTCCTAGGAGGCAGGGAATTCTCTAATAATTATGTGGTGTGATTTTCTTTAAACTTTGAATTATCATGGGGTCCTAGTATGACCAGTAATTCAAATGGATGTAAACCAGTAGTTAAAAAAAAAAAAAAAATTAATGATCTGAAATCCAGCTCAAAATTTAAATGTTACTACTTTCAGGACTGAAACAATTTTTAGTATAATCTCCTCACGGGGTAAGTGAAAAAAAATTAGGGAACACTGATGGTCGTGTGGTCGGATATCCTTAGACTCATTCTGTAGGGTGAGTTTAGGGCCTCACCTGTACAGCTCTACCAAGTCCAAAGCGTACTTAGATTTGATATTTACCACTGGGTTGATGACATGCTTTATCAAACGAGCAAACAAAAAGCTTTTAAAAAGGGCAGAACTTTGGTTTTGTAGAAATAGAATTCTTTTTCACAGCTTGTTTAAGGATCAAGTTCATAGTAAGTTTTAAGCTTTGACATTTGGTAAATGATTCTTATTTATTCTTTTCCTTTTCTTATTGCTCTATTGAGTTTAAAGGCTGGGTCTCTGTATGTCATACTTTGATGGTGAACTTGGCTTGTGATTGATTTGACTTTGAAGTCCTCTAACAATAACATACAGAGGCTTGCATGGGTCCATTTCTCTGGCAATCAGTATAACAAGCTCATTTATTCTGAACGCAATCTTACGCCTTGATTCAGAGTTAAGTGCAAACACGCAGGTCAATATAAGCAAGTGAGCCGTAGAAGGGAATACAGACTAGTCAACTGTGTCAAGAGAAATAGTTTTCAGACCTGTAAATGAATTCTCAATACATTTAGACAAGGCATTGTTCATTTCTTTTTTTGCGATCTCAACTCTTTAGCGTTATGTAAGATACAGTTCTTAAAAATATATTTTATTTTGCTTTTGAATTAGATTTTTCTCCTTATTTTCGTATGTTTTTATCATCCTTCATGTAATTTACTTTTAAGGGACTAAAGTTTCAAGTCAAAAATAGAGTCATTACATGTAAGTATATAGTCAAAACCTTGAAGACAATAATAATGTTTCAAATGCTATGTTTCAGAGCAAAAGACTTTCATTGAGTGTACCTCATGATAGATCAAGCTTTAATGTTTTGTTTACCTCCCACACCTATTAAACTTATAGCAGGTAACCAATGAAGCAAAAACTTTGCAATTCTTGAATTTAAGTTATGTTTCTGCTCTAGGTTTTTTTTTTTTTTTTTGTGTTGGCATCATCTCAGGAAGGCCGTTTAGGCGACAAACTGCACAAATTATTAGACAGTAACCTGCCCAACAAAGGCAAACCGACGTTTCTGCATATTGTGTTCTTTTTGAGAAAAATGCAAAAAACATTCAATGGTCAGCATAAAAACTTGAGAGACATCAATTTGACAAATAAAAAAATTAAAGTACCGATGAAGATATGTTGCTCTGCCTTTTACTGAAGTTAGATAATACTTTAAATAGTCAGTTTGGAAAACAGGTTTTTGTCAGATACATTGGTCTGCCTTTGGGGGGTAACATTGATATACTGTTTATCTGTCTGGAGAATCTAACAAAGTAATTTTTTTATGTTCAACTTAAGTCATGCTCAAAAGATCAGTCATGTTCTCACAGTAGTTGAACATGTTGTAGACATATACCCTAAAATTGGTCATGTCTTTACGTGTTACACATTTTCATACCACAAATATCAGTTTCATCTTGTCCCAGTAAGCTCAGTTGTAAGATTGTTTGCTCTGTTGTTAATCCCAGAATTAGACTATCCACACCTTCCCATAAGTTTATACACAATACCATAAACAGTGTATTGTCTTGTGTTTTACCGGTCAAATAGATATCAAAGTGAAAGTATGAATTTTGGATCTCAACTTGTTCATCTTCTTCTTCTTTAGGGAGAATGTGAAGTGCAACCAAAGACATGAGATAACTGGTGACTGTTTAGAGGATAGGCTATATCAAACAATCAACTGATTAATCTTCTTATGACAACAAACCCCCTTAAGATCATTGGCACTATTGAAAGCAGATTTGTTTTTTTGGAATCCGTGTTTTTGTTTCAGAATTTGCACCTTCTGTATACAGCCATGGTTATAGAGTCATGATTAACAGGAGAACGTAACAGCCTTTTTTTTTTATCAGCGTTGTTTATGACTAAATTTTATGTCATTTCAAACGTTATAGCAGTTGTTTCAAATTGGTAAATTCTACTATCATTTAGGCTGACTAGATAGAATCCAACCACCCAATCACCTTGCGACTGGCCCCAATTTGATCAGTCAATCGATTGTGATCAGTACTTACTTAGCCACCTGACACTGTGCCCTAATTTTCAAATATTTATATTTTCTGATACAAGTGTGACACCCAGTTCAGATAAGTTGCATGTTGCTTATATCATATTTTTAAGGGTGATGATCAGAAAAGGGTATTTTCTTTAGCTTCTCGGTAGTAAAAAATTTCAAGAAATTCTTAGAAATTTAGCTACATTAAAATTGTAAGAAATAAAAGACTTCATGTACTGTTACAGACTGGTTTGGCAAAAAGGGTTATTATCTAAAAGATCTTCTCAAGCCAAAAGTTTAATGTCTTATCAGGACAAACAATGATTAAATAGGTGCTACAAATATTATAGAAGAGAGTGGAAGAACTCTGTGAAAGAATGTATATAGCAATAATTACATGTAGTTTACCTTGATGAAGACAGTGATGAACCAATGTAGATATTGTCATCATAATGTCCTCAGACTTAAACTGGATTAAATATGAATTCCCCATTTTAGATTTGCTGATTATATCTAAAAATAAAAAAAAGAGCAAGGACTTTCTTGTCAATATGTGACTCTGTCTATATTTCATGATTTAATATAACAAATCTGAAGTGAGCAGCCAAAAGGTTGAATGTGTAAAACAACACTGGACTTATTTGGAATGGGTGCAAGAAAAACTCAGCCAATGTTCTTGTAGCACTACTGCACTTGGTCATTGTAAGATGTGAGAACACTTGATGGTGCAATGTTTACTCTAAAGGGAATATTGTGTGGGTTTTTTCCTTGTATTTTGTTTATGCATCTCACCATAAAGACTTGGGATCGCCATCATGTCACGAAGTGCCTGAGCTTGAACACAGAACTAAACCTAAGTTGTTCAACGTATAAGAGTTATAAGACCTTGAACACAGCTACTGTGAAAAGGTTTGTAATTTTTGCCAACATTGTACATTCTATTTTTGTTCTTCTCTTATGAAACTTTTTTTGCTACCATTGTAAGATTTCTAATAGACAATTCGAGTAGATTTTTTTTTGTTAAGCTTAAGTTTATTCCACTTGATTTAAGTTCTAAAACCATAGTTTTAACCTATTTCCATTTTTTTTTATGATTATTTAAAACAATGCGGAGAAAGTTTGATGTGTAAACAATGTGAGAAGAATCGGGCAAGGTTTTATCACCTTTGTGCTGCTGAAAATTGTTTTTTGTTGCTGTAACTAATGCTACCAAGAAATATTTTAATCACAGTATACAGTACTCATTAAAGATAAGGATACATTTATGATTTTTAATACTTTAAACAGTTTTGATGTTGTAGACCTGAATGTGGTCCAACCCAAAATTGTCTGAAAATTTCCGGAAGCGCGGTGCGCACAGAATTAAAGATAATTTTAAGGGTTACTTAAACCCTCTATCAACTGCCGGACAAATATTGGTCTCGGCGCGATTGTCGGATTTCCGACAATTGTCGGAAGACATTCAGGTCTAATGTTGAGCAATGATAACTGTTAATTGCTTCGAGCCATTAACCGAGCAACATCATTAGAAGTTCCGTCATGACTTTTTTCTCCTCATCACTAAGACTTTTACTGTTATTTTTCTAACCTCTGGTGTTTGAATGTTCCTAACAGTCTGAAATAAGCAAAATAGCATTGCTACTTTTATACAATATCTGTATATCTATCCCTTATCAGAAGCAACATATTCCTCTGCAAAATTGAAAGATTTACCTAGCACCTTTGTTTAATAAGCTTTTTAGCTTTCTATTTTGTCACATAAGCACAACAGATGTATAAAAATGCCGTAATGCAAGGAACCATGCCTTTTATGCATTGTCAAATAAGTAAATGCTCTTATTTTTTTTCTTTCTTTCCTTTTAAACAAAATTGGTTTTAAAACTTTAATCTCTTCATTCAGTGATATCCAATATCTAACAAACAAGACTAGACTGTAGTAGAATCAATCTCTCTCTCTCTCTCTTGCTGGAATTCGTTTGGGAGACCATAAAGTAATAAAAAAAAATTAAAATTAAATCCATGCAATGTCACCAAATGTTTCTACGTGATGTGAAAAATTCCTCTTTAATCAGACTTTTTTCTTATTTTGAAATATCTTTCTTTCAGTATTTTATTTGTTTGCTTTCTGGAGAGTAAGATATCTTACGAAATCAGTCTCTAATGTGATCGTAGTCAAGAAAGAGAAATTAATTACCAAGAGGCAAGATACTTCAAGCAAATCATTTTCTATGTTTTGAAAGGTACAGCAATGATCAATGTAAGCTAAAATCTTGCCATTTTTATACACTTAGCAAGACTGACTTAGCGACATATTATGCAGATGAATTATTTCATCTGGTGGACAATAGGCTGTCATAAGTCAAGCTTCAAGTTTGTCAGCAGCACTTAGGCTTGGAGATTCATATTTTCCTAATATCATTTGTATAATGTGTCGGCAATTAAATTTTTAGCTTCAAAGTACATAATAAGTATATGATTACCAGAGGAGATTGCATGTGTATATAAATCCTTTGTTTTGTTTTTTTTTAAATCTCAGTACAAGTGGTAAAAACCAAGGCAAAAATTAATTTTATTTACATGCAGGAAGTTGTGCTTTAATTCCTAAAAATCTTGTGGTATGTTGCTGAATTTTCATGACTTGGTAATTCTCTTTGCTGCTCGAGGTTTTTTATTAATTTTTTTTTTTTGTATGTAATTGGGCATGCATGGGTGTTTTGGGTTTTTTTTTTTTTTTTTTTTTAAAGTCTGGTTTCTCTTGCCAAAAGTATATGAAGAGATTTTTTTTCTAATATGAATTAGTGTTAAAACATTTAAAACTTTTTAACAGCTTAGGCTAAAATAATCTCACTGAAGTAAATCTATGCATGCTTTTGTTTTTTGTCTCACTTGTTGATTTTTTTTTTCAAAATGTCCTGTGTTATGACGATAGTGATAACTTCCTAATAATGGATATTTATGATGCCCTGTGACTTGACATTTCCAATTAAGTGTGTATTTTACATTTACAGCAGTTTTTGCAATAGCCATTGGTTAGAGTGTCTGATTTTATTGATTTTTTTTTACTAGCATTGAGCATATTAAATAAATTTAACACTATCTTCCCTGTTGACTCATTTCCACTGCTTTGTTTGATCAAATTTAATAAGTTAGTTTTGTTTGTTCAGATATAGATTTTGAAACTCAAAGAAAAACACACCTATTTCTATTGTGACAGATCACATTTAACTAAATGAATCTCAAATTGAAAAAAAAAAGGAACAGAACTGATTCACAAAAGACTTAATGCAATCAAATGGATATATTTTGATACAATTGATCTTTACTGATCTAAAAAAGGTTTTTGGAAGGGAAGGGTGCTACAACAGATAAATGAGCAAAATGCAGCTTTCGATGACAAAATTTTGTAATGGTGTGATCGCACTGGCTCCACATTCCCCTGACTTTGTTATTGTCACATGACTTGCAGAAAAGGTGGGGGCCTTCTAAAATCTAGTACAAAATCATTGAAATAGCATTTTCCTCACTTTCACATTTTGCTCTTCACAATTCTGATTTACCTGCTTCACTCTCCACTTCACAGGAGTGGTTCATAGATTTTTTTGGACTATGAAATCAGCACCACAGGAAGGTGAAAATCCTAAATCTAATACCACAAAATTTCATATAAGATTCGAAGACTACAACACTGATCTGTGAGATATCAAGAAATTTCTGTGAATGAAAAATGGATTGAAATAACATATGTCTCCCAATCACAGCTGTGCCTACAGTCAAATCTCACTTCTAGAACTGTGGAATTACTTCGTTTTTCCACTAAAAATCAACTCTGTGTTTTAAATGGAGACGAGAATGTGAAGCCACCACATAAACAACCTTAGAATGCTATGATCAAGGCATTCTTAAAATGAAAAGGATTAAAATTACTATTCAAGCATAAATTCTTTTGAGAAGATAAACTATTCTGTATGCCTTCCATCTGAAAAAGACATTTTGTATAATCGACATATATTGCACATCTGAATAGCTTAATACTAGGGTACCTTCAATGAGAGGAAAAAACAGTAAACTAAGAGTACTACATACTCACTAATGGCATGGGTGCCCTAAGAGTGACATAAAATTCTCAACTATTTTTGACAAGTACTAAAAGTTACGCTTCACGAAAAGTTCTAAGGACTACAGATGAATAAGAAGTCGTGTAAATACTTATCAACATTTTGCTCTAGTAGCAATAAGAAGCAAAGTATTTTATTCTAAGCTACTTTCATAAGAGATTGACATCAGGACTTATGCTGTAGTAGTAAATAACAAGAGAATCAAACTCTGGTACAAATATGCCTGTCATCACAAAAAAAGTGTTGCAGTAGTGACAAGAGCATTTATAATTGTGATTCTTGAACTGGCAGTTATACTCAGAAAATTTTAAAAAGCCGTCGACATTCTGTGCTGTGTAGTAGAGGAAGGCAAAGTTTTATACTCAATTTTGCTCCACCAAAATATTTCTCCAGGTATCTAAATTCTAGGGCATAAAATATAACATAAATATATTTACAACTCTTTTGTTTCATGTCACAGGAGGCAATGTTTGGGTTTACAATAATAGAAGCAAAACATACAGTAAAAAATGCTTTATCCTCAAATATTCACATTTAAGTCCCACTAAAATATAACATTAAAATGTTGCTCTTTATTCCATTTCATCCACGTTTACAAATATATTACAAATAAATTTCCCTATAATTCAATAACATATACAGTATAATCCACTCATATCGACAGCCGATTTATCGACATATTTTCTAATTACGGAATTTTTCCTTCTATATCTTTACTTAATAATTTCTCTCATATCAACTAATTTTCTGCCCATTCTGCTTTATCGACATACTTCCTATCTGTACCTAGTGAAACGCACATGGTGGAAAATGTTGCGATAACAATCAACACATTAGTTCTTGTTTCGGCATGCCGCCTAAGTAGGCCCATAGGCCTATATCGACACACCAAGCTTTAGTTCACCATTGAATAATAACAGGGGGCTTGCCCCGCACATGTGCGTGTCTCGGCAGTTGTCATCACCCCCTCCCCATCACATTCTGTCACTGGCAAGTTAGTACTGCCGCGGCAGCACCTCTCATCCACGCAGCAGCGGTCATTCAACCACCAGGGCTTAAGACTAAGAGCTGTTACCGTAAAGTTTGCGCTGGTGTGTAGGCCTAGTGTGCTCCCCACCCCTCTAGATCACGGGTGGAAAAATCAAGGGAAGCAACCATATATATAGTAGTTTTGTAACCACTTACCTCCCCTTTTTTCCCTCTTTGGCTATATATTTTTTATATCGACATTTTATATAGCGACATAAAATCCTCTTCCAACAGCATGTCGATATAAGCGGATTATACTGTATTTCAGGTAAATGTCAAACTTGATGTCCTCAATTACAATTACATTGTTTTTTTTCTTTACCCTTTATCCAAAACAGAAATAGTACATACTGCTTTCTCATATACTTCTGGAATCTAGTCATTATACTAATCTTCTAGTATCTATCAGAACAATTTATAGATGGCTACAAATGGCTTGCTTAACACCTTTCAAATTGCTCCTTATGTACAAAAAAATTGTTCAATTCATGACAAATAATAAAGAAGCAAAATCCAAATCTAATTTCTTCTTATTTTTCAAAAACTATATATATGGTCACTATTAAGTAATTATTCTCTACGCAAAAAAAGAACTACTTGAATGATGTGTTTGGTTAATTCACTCATTTCAATAGAGGCTAAAAAAAAAAGTTATTCATCCATGTAGGCTCAAAAAAATAAATTATTTATCTCACAGTCAGCCTTCCTCAGAATGATGTGAAATGTTGATCATAACATGAACCACTGAAGAACACAAGTCATTTAGAAATCACTCACCACTTGAGTAACCCCTAGCTTTTCACAGAGAAAATAGTCATTGAATACAAGTACGTAATTCAAGAATTATCAATTTAGGATCTTGGAAACATTCAGAAGAAAGAGGTATGGTGAAAAAAACAAAAACCAAGCATGAAGCTAGCAATTTTTCATCTGAAAAGAGGAAAAAAAGGTGCAACATTACATTTTAATACTTTAGGAGCAGTTACATAATTATGACATTAAATCTGCGCTAATAGTTTTTTTTTAAATATTGAAATCAATTAGATGAAAAATGAAAATTTTTTTTTTGCTAAATCCTGACAATTGCCTACAAAGGCATACAATTTTGTTATTATAGAGGCAGGAATTAAAAAAAAACACATATCATGGTATCCACAGAAATTTGGAATGTGTTATTTTCCATGACAAAAGAAATTTGACTCAAATGCCAAACATGGATGTGTTTTGTGAAAGTTGGGAACAAGTCAATTTAACTTGGAGAATTTCTCTTAAAATGGTATTGATAATTATTAGCTTGATATCACTGTTCCAGAAAGGTTAAAAATATGAGCCATGGAACTTGACTGTTGACAATAATTATTGTATGGCTTTAAAACAACATGGGCGGACAGTGAAGATATCAGGGCCCATGCCTCAAGAAGTAGCCGTCATTGTTTCAACCGAATAGTGGATAGGATGCTTTAAAAAAACAGTGGTTCTATTGCAAGATTTGAATAACAGCTAGTCAAGCATATCACTGTGAGGGTTGCACAAACTTAAAAAAAAAGGCCTTCACAGAAAGCACTTTCAATTTAACAAGATGGATAACTTTTCTCTCATTTTCCCCAAACACGTCTGTGTCAAAGGGCCATTCTGTTGGGCCTTATGGAAGAGGCTACTTTTTTCTTTATTTAAATATAAATCACAGCTCTCAAACAAAAGTTATCTTACAAAATAATTGGCTAACATTTTCTCTCTCTTTAATCAACATGATTTGTTTTGAGTTTTTCAATATTTAGCACTTTTCAGATTTTTTTTCCGCAGCTTTTCTAGCAAAAGATTCTCTGTCAAAAGCCATTTTGCTTTCGCTAGTTTTTGACTCATAACATTCCCCACAGTTATTTCACATCTATGATGGACTTTGACAATAAATTGTAAAAGAAAAGCTCATGCAGGCCAAACTCTGAAAAGTCATATAAAGGGATAGCTCAAAAGTTATCAAGAAGTCCCAGTCCATAATGTTCACATCTTACACTACAATAAGTACAATTTCTAACAATTTAAAATGCAAAATGTTCCTAAGAACTTCAGCTTAAATGACAAAGTGTAAAAACAAAAGTATTCAAAAAAAATACAGAGGAAGTAAGTCAAGATATGAATAAATATTAAAAGAATATCTGTGCATAGTTTTGAGCACATAACATAAATTTGATCATGTAAATTATGACCTTAACAATGAATCACCTGCATCCTCAACACTGAATGAACCATGGCTTGCCATGAACAAAGACTTGGTATGTGAATGACTTTGATGACTAGCCCGAAAACAAAAATCTGAGAAATAGTTTGGAATTTCCTTCAAAACTGAAAGTATGAATATTTACAAATATATTCTAATTCTAAATCATAGGTAGGAGCCCAATGTACAGTTTATGTGACAAGTTCTAATTTAACAAGATACTTCGCTCAAAATCAGACAAAAGAATGTATTTCTTTTCAAGTTAATATTTAGATATTCATCAAAACATATAGAAAGCGAAAATATTTCAATAAAATATTTACAACACAGAGCCGTATTAACAGAACAAACCCTTGGGGTAAAAATTATGAGACATTAAAAAGATAAATTTCTAATTTGAAACCAACAATTCCATAGAAAGTTCCCATCCACAACTCAGCTGTCCTGGTCAAAGCTGATATTGATCAAAAACATGCTCATAGGATGGAATGAGGAGCATCGGCTTGTTGGCATTGGAAGATTATTGGTTAAGTTACAACAGATTTAAAATAAACTGTAACAAAGATGTTGCTGCTAGTTCAAGATAAGAGTGAATCTAACACACACACTAAGAACTCTCTTCACAGATATGTTTTTCACATTTTACATGACATTGATTTCTCAAACATAGAGAGAAAAATGGATTTGTAATATACCCATGACTTCCATAATCTTTATTTTACCTTTGTAATAAACCCATTACTTCCCTAAGCTTCATTACCTGAGACAAGAGGAGGACGTCCATATTTACACCCAGCTCAGTCACAGCGTCTTATAGGACTGAGAGAGACAGGAGAGAATAAAGTGCAACAGCTACTTGAGGGTGAAAGTCAAGAGAAGAAATACTGAAGAGCCAAAATGGGGAAATTTCTTTGTTTGAGTCAAATACATAGCAAGCTATGTTTGTGAAATCTCAAAGTATAGCTGCTCTGAGCTAACTCTGTGAGCTAGAGATGGCACTCTATGACGAAAGGAGAAACTGGAGTGGTCACAGTCCAGAATGTTCAGGATAACATGCTAGGTGTGAATGAACCTGACTATTAACATGGACTTATTGCAGCAATTGGTTTTCATATAAGTATTTTGTGTGACCTCTGAATGTCATAAATTTACTTAACCACAAGCCTAACAATAAAGGTAAGTTTAACTTATGAGAATTCTTTAAAAAAAATTTTAAATTATCACAAAAAGATGATTGTTGGATCCACAGGTAAAATTTTATTTTTAATATTAATGTAAATAAAATGAACATGTGGATTTTTTCTCAATTTTTTTGCATGTTTAAAGCCGTTGATCTTATGAAAAATCAGCTGCGTAGTCAACAGCTCCAAGATCTTCCAGCAGGTTCAGGAACTTGTCAGCTCTCTCACCAGCCTGCATCTGAGAAAGTAAAAATTGTCACGAAAGAATTAGAAATTGACAGAAAATAATGCATGAAATAGAAGCACTCTGGCCTTGAAGATTCATCCATATAGAAATAAAGTTTTCTGAAGCATTCACCTTCCTTCTTTTTCTTTTTTTTTCTTATTTTCAGGTTAAGATTTGTTCTACAACAAAAATTCTGAGTAAAATAAAACTTCACCTTTGGTAATCAATATGTCATCTAATTATTTCAATTAATTTCCACCTCTTGTCAAAAATTAGAAATAAATTGTGTGGAAAGTGTGTAAAATGACAGAGCAGTGATTCATACTTTGTTTCACTTGCATTTATAACCTGATCTTCCCTTTAAATTCAAAACATACAGTCAGAGTAGACAGATCCCCCTACCTTTGTGAAGCAACAAAGCTTTGCACTTTGCACTTTTTTTTATTTTTTAATTTGGCTAGCCCTGGTTTTGAGGTAAGCGAAGATAAAATTTTTAAATAACCAACTAAGATTTAAGAAACAGTACATATAATTTATTTGATTTGTTGATCATAATTTTTACGATTTACAAGCACTGCAGGATATTACATGAGATTTGGGGGGGGGAACGCAGTCTAAACCAGCGGCTCACAAATGCTCAAATTATCCGAAACCGCATTTATATCTTTCCCCTCCACCAACTTCTCAACCTCTCCAATCAATTTGCTGCAGCAATCACAAATGTGGCCCACAGTAAAGATTAAAATGAAAAGCTCAGGGAATAAAGGACTGCAATCATACAAACATTTCTCCGCTTTCACTCTTGTTTAAGGTACTGAACTGCATGAAACTCAAATCTACTTGTATGGATAAGTCATGGCATCCATTTCTCCATTTGTAAAACTAATGAAAATTGCTATTTAATATAGATGAAAGTGATACATCAAATACAGTAACTGTTGTTTTTTTTGCTTTATGCTCTTCGTAAGCAGAAGGGACAGTACTTATGAGATGTAGCAAGTGAAACTAAAAGTAAGTTGAGACCTAAAATGAAATTTGTTGCAATAAAGATAATAAACAAATGCAGAAAAATGTATTGAGAAGCACAGGCAACAAAATTTGTAACCCAATGGTGAAAGGAATTAAAATGCAAACAAATAATACCATAAAATTTCCTATGCTAGGCAGGTCAGGGTGTAAGTTTCAAGGTAATTTGAGCTTATTAGACTTAAGGCATGCTAAGTGGATCTTGATCTCAATTTAAGAACAATTCTTAAATCTAGAGCAGATTCATTCCCAGCCCTATTTCAATGTCTTCAAAGCTTCAGATTTGCATCGAACATTCTTTAAGTAAATGCTTTGACAATAAGCTGGATGAAAGAGCTTTTTTTTTTTCGTTTCAAAACCGAGATAGATCTATTGCAAAACAAGAATTTTCGCTGTTCATTTTTTCAGCTCATAGTAAAGAGCCATCCATAAACTTAAAAAATTCATTTCTTACCTGTTTTGCCAGATCTATAATGGACAGCAAAGTCTTTATCCCAATGAAAAGTCTGAGGGTTAAAAAAAATAAAAACATGATAGACCTTTCAAACCAAATAACTAAAATTGGAATCACTAATGCTTTGGATTTCCGAAGTCCATTTTGAGAAAAGGTAAATTTTGTAGGTTCCTATGAGAAGCCTTGTTGAAAGACATATAAAACGAATCTAGTCATTTATTTAAAATGTGAAAAAAGTTTTTACAGAATCTAAAAATTAAGAGCCATGAATTAGCTGGCATTTACCATGGCAGGAATATTAAAAGGATATTTAAATCATTTCTTCCAGATATAAATTTCAACTTGTAGTTAGGCTATTCATGTGGAAGCAAGGACAAATAATGTACACTGGCAACCATTTCCTGATATAAGGCTCAGAAAAGGCAAAATTGTGCTTATGTTTTTTTATCTTTATATATGCCCTTCTGCCATCTATGCAAATGGCACAGAACTTTTCTGAACTTGACTGGATCCATTGATCATCGATCATGCAATCAGGCCCAATGTGCAGTGTAAAATCAAATTTCACTTGTATATTATTTATTTCACTACCGAAATATTTCAGCCATGATATTTATAGATTTGTGGTTAAGTTGTGAAAACAGTACCATCTTGTACAGTCTCAAGCACTTCTCTGCACATCAAACATTTCGCCATCCCCATCACGTCCTCCCCATGTAGAGCCCAAAATATAGTTGGATGACTGGTTTCTGATCCTGCCACCTCACTATATGGTTAGATGAGATCCAAACGACCTCTCTACTAATTAGCCCAAGCCAGGATTCAAACCACTGATCTCCACTGTGTCTGCCCAGCATTCAACTTCGGCTGCTTGGCAATCCATAGTTTGATATAGATTATTCAATACTTCAAGGTTTTCCAGCATTTCTTTTGAACATCAAACACTCTCAAATACACAAAATCACTTCCTCCTATTTTCTCCCCAACAGTTAAAGGCCAAGACATAGAATCATTATCGTGTCTTGATGTTCACAACCTCGTTTGGAGCACTTACTTGGCCCCGCTCATCTTTTTGGTGATCCTCTGAAGTTCCTTGTCAGAAAATCCATCACTCGAGTCCAGCACAGTGACCAGTTGTTGCACATTGGACACAGCACTGACGTGTGCTACTGTCTTGAACAGCGGATACATCTCAAAATCCATAAGAACATCCTTCCGCGATGTTGTCCCAATGATCAGGAGTTTGTGACCCTAAGGAGTAAGTCAAGACCTTATTAGTTCAAAGATGAGATCTTTTTCAATATAATTTTAAAGCTAGATCATAATATCAATCCTTACATTAAAATTAACCATTTACTTTCCATTCCCATGCAACTCAACATATTAACTTCAAGAAATGAAGTGTAATTATTTGTTTTTTCTTGATCAGAGGTTATGGGAATATCTACCATAAAAAGCTTCTTTAGACATACCATTCAGAATGCCATCGAGATGTTTGGTGGGAAGCTTTTGTAAGAGAATTATTAAGTATTGCAAGTGCTGTTAAATGCTTTGATGGAGAGGGAGACAGAGAGAGAAACAGAGAGAGGCAGAGAGAGAGAAAGACAGAGCGAGAGATAGAGAGAGAGAGAAAGAGAGAGAGAGAGAGAGAGAGAGAGAGAGAGAGAGAGAGGCAGAGAGAGAGAGGCAGAGAGAGAGAAAGAAAGACAGAGAGAGAAAGAAAGACAGAGAGAGAGAGGCAGAGAGAGAGAAAGAGAGAGAGAGAGAGAGAGAGAGAGAGAGAGAGAGAGAGAGAGAGAGAGAGAGAGAGAGAGAGAGAGAGAGAGAGAGAGAGAGAGAGAGATGAGAGACACAGAGAGAAAACAAAAAGGAAAAATAATGATTTGAAATAGATTGCTAAGCCTATTACTCCTAATCATTACTCACTGGGGGAGGGTTTTTCTTGAGCAGTACCAGCAGAGCTTGTAGAACAAGATTGGAAAACCTAGGCCCCACAGGAACATAGTCTGATTAGAGAGTAAAAAGACCTTTAAATACATAAGTGCATTGAAGAAGCGACCTCACCATCTGAAATTCATCTCAATGTAGTCCAAAACATAGGATGTCCCAAATTACACATTCAAAATGCTGGTCATAAATCAATGCAGATTTTTTTGTGTGTGAGGAATTTCACCTATGAAAAGCACATATAATTACATGAAATTATCATAGGTATCCAAAACAATATGAATTCTTCAATTATTTTGAGAATGGGTGAAGAGATTAACCTCTTAACTGCTTCACAATTTTCCCTGCGTCATGCTAAGGAAATTTTGTGAGGCTATGGATATGCCTGTCATGTAAAGATCTAGAAATAATAACAATAGATATCCAACACTATATATCAAAGGCAAAGCCATGGCTTGCTAGTCAATATCTAGATCTAGTCAAGACTGACGCTCTTCCACACAATATGGGCTATATCTAGATCCTACAGGCCAAACACACATTAACGGTTTTGTGTGTGTTTCACATGTGTTAAACGTTCTTTTTCTGGCTTCAATGATACCATGAGTTATTAAAAATTTCGGAAAAATTTGAGCTTTCTACTGATACTGTTTTCATCCTTTGAAAACCAAAACTGATTTTCAATGCAGCACAACAAAACTTGCTATATTGAGCACATACAGCGTACGTACACAGCGCATGGAACACCCTTCAGATAGGCACAAATGATGTACGTACACAGGCAGGTGGTTAAAAGAAATTATTTTCAATATGAAGTGGGAAGATTTTTTAGCTTCAAAATTCTGAACTTCTGACTAATTAAGACTAGATGCAAAAAAAAAAAAAAGTAATGATGTTCCTAACAATAACAATAACATCAATAATTATAATAATAAAAATGATTGAAGAATGACAACAGCTGTGAAGGATATCTGATCTGCCAATGTTATGAAAGACTTGTTTTTTTCTGTCAAAGTTCTTAAGAGACAAATATCTTCTTACTTTATAATTAAGGACTGACTTTTTGAAGAATACTTGTCATAACTTTGAACTAGTTCAACAAAATGGTAGAAATAACGAGGAAATCAACAGAGAATCAGAAATGGAAAATGCAGGAGTTCAAAGAACCCATGATTTCCAGGGATCTGTGTACAATCTAATCATGTTTCACCGTAATAAGCAATAAAAGAAGATAATATTATATATTCGAAAAAAAAATGTTGATCATTAGTACATTTTATTCATATTGATAACAATTGGTACTTTACTTATCAATAGCTTTCAGAAACTAAAAATTTATTCTTTTCAGTGGTACCAAAGAAACATCAATGAAAAATGAACCTTGAAATTTTTACTCGATATATGATACAAAAAAATACCAACAATCTTTTAAAAAATCTTTTGGAAATTGATACCTGCCATGTCCACCTCAAAATTTTTTCATAAATGATTTACCCAGATTAATAACTAAACTCCAAAAAAACATGACTCTTTATTTAGCCATTGCACATCAACCACCAGAAAATCTCAATTCAGATAATCGACTTTATGATGAAATTACAAAAAAAAATCAAATTTAGATTAGGAGATGAGTAAAGACAATTTTCAAATAACCACCTCTTAAAGCCTTCTGAATGCTCAATTGCACAATATTATATGCTAAATATTGGGTTTAAACTAGTTCTTAGTAAAATTAGATTCTATCTCAATTTCATCAAGGTTAAATTTTATGACAGTTCAAAGTAAGGGTGCGCAAAAGTTCTAACTTTGTTCTGTCTACATTGAAATAAAATTTAAAAAATTTGGGTTTGGCACCTAGGGCAACAAAAAGTTCATCATTCAGCTCAATAAAGTAAAAGGCCCCGTAAGTCCATAATATAGTCATGGTTTACAGCCTAGAGCAGCAAAAAGTTCATCACTTAGTAGCTCAAAAAAGTAAAAAGCAACTTAAGTCCATGATATCGTCTCATGATGACTCACCTAGCAACCTCTCAATATCATCAATGATGATACAGCTCATTGGAGACTTGTAGGCATCATCAAAAATCTGCGGACAGAATTGTGCATGGTTTTTAAAACTTGAGTAAGACTTCATCTTACATACTAAATGTATATTTTCCTATTTCGAGGATGAAGGGAAGATTGCTTATCTGTCTTTCTACTTACAATCTTATATCTCTAACCCCTATCATACAAAAAAAGTGTTGTGGAAATAGGGTTTTCAGCTCAGAAAAGAAAATCTATGAGAGGCAATCTTAGAAAACCTAGCTAAAAAGTTAAAAAATATCAAAGTCTGATAAACAACAAACAAAAAATTAGAATGCATTTATCTTAAAAGGACTCATTTTTCTTTTTCTTTTTTTTTCTTTAGTAGGCAGAGTCAACTATTATTTCATATATGTTTTGCATTAATAGGGCTTATAGCACAAGGTGGGGAAACCAACTTAAGGTTGCCTTTCCTACAGAGGGCCACATATCTATTTCCTACATATGTCCACACATGTTTCTCCATTTTGCCTCATCCTGTCTCATCCAGTCCGAGTCTATCACAAGCATCAAAATTACCCCTGTTGCTGTTTTTCTCCACAGCAGATAGTGATTTTTTTTTTTCTCACCTTTTTGATGACCTGGCACTTGGCTGTCTCGGTGTAACCGATCATGTTTTCAGGGGTGCACAGCTTCATGAAAGGAATGTCTGAACCTTTGGCAATCTTGGATGCTAAAGCTGTCTTACCAGTGCCTGGTGCACCTAGAAATATTGAAATAAAAGAGAAAAAACAGCTTGGAAAACCACTTTTCATATACTTGAATATACTCATTTTCCTCATTTCATTTATTAAAACAAAACAGTATCTTAAATTCGGGCAGGATAAGCCTGTAGAAGTTAAGGAATTTTATCGTCGGGTATACAACACAATAATTGGAAACTTTCATGAAGCAGAATTCACCATGGTCATTGACAAACAACTTGCAAAAAAAAGAGAATTCATAAAGACCTGCCTGCATCACAAGTTTTCACTCATTGTTGGATTCGTATCGTGACATGACAGATTCCTTGCAAATAAAAAAAATTATTCAGCAGAGTGACACTGAAAAGACCTTAATCAAATGACACAGTTCCTACAGATCTAACAATTCTAAAGTTTAGTGCGTCATCATACAGCAAAAAGCCTTTTCAAAATTGATCTTGGTTTAAATAATGAATGAATGAACACCAGAGAATAAAAATTACACTGACCTTCTAGAAGCATAGTGATGAGAGAAGCTTGGTCACTGGTCTTGACCTGAGAGATGACCAAATCACCATCTGTCAGGACACGGTTGACCGGCTCTCCCCATGAGAGGATGCCCTGGGCCAGGAAAATATCCAGTTCTTCTTTACTGCTGCCAAATGCCTGAAAAGGAAAACGGTTCTTTACAAAAAGGAAAAAAAAATAAGCAATCGTTTTGTTTTCTATCAGCTTTCTATCCATATCACTTAATTTGTAATAATTAAAAAAGTTTCTGGTGGATTTAGTTTCAGAAACACAAAATCACAAAGTTCAATGAATAGAAGTCACCTTTTGACCCTACAATTTACTCACTGGCTTGACGTCATGTTGTAAAGCATGGAGGAAGTCTGATCTCGTGACCTTCAGCTTCTCTATAGCGTCTGTGTCAACCTCAACCCTTGATGTAGCCTGGTGTGTAAAAGAGGGAGAGACAGTGAAAAACAATGTTAACATTCGTTGCATTCTATAACAGTCGTTGGGACTCATTAAAGTTGCATATTAGGATATGCTGGGATATGGTGTAGAAGAGTTAAAGATTTAATCAGAGTTACACTTGAGGCTAAAAAAAATCCCTTTTAAACACTCCTGTTGATTCTTTTTCTTCAAAGCTAGATGAATCTTTGTTTAGTTTCACCTCCAATAACTTACATGGAGACAGTGACTTTCCATCTAGCCAACGATAGGATGAGATCAAACCTAAAACTAAGCTATTCAAGCTAAAATAAAGCCTACATAAAACTTTACTTCCAACCACATGAGGTTTGTTTATGTTCTTATTCCTGCAAAAATTATTGAGAAACAATAAGACATCATATTGCTTCCATTGAAATAACTTTCACTTCTGTTAAGTAGCTTGCTTCCTATCTAGGAAAGTATAATTATATCTGCACAGCTTTAAGACAACCATTTCAAAGTAAGAATACATAAGCATTCCTAGAGAAAATTTTTAATATGTCAGGTGTCACAACCAATAATGAACTAACAAACCTTGTAACCAATTATTTTAATGATTCACATAAACAAAAAATGTCTGCACTTAAAAAAATACACTAATGTATGCAATCATTTCATTTGTAAAGAGTGAAAAAAGCAATATTTAAGATAGTATAGATTTGACATGCGTTACTGTTGAAACTGTCTTCATTTTGGCAATGTTGAAAGACAATGTTCCATACATTTACAGGCCTATGGGAGAAAACTGCACAGATAAACACATAAAAACTACAACATTTTCTGTAGGATCAAACCATGGCCATTTTCGGGTATTCCCTGAACTGAGCTAACGTTCACAAACCATTCGGAGAACAACTGGTGTTTACCTTAATCAGGCGGTTCATGGCAGTTGATTGTGCTGCTCTGACGAGCCCCTCAATCTCAGCTCCACTGAAGTTCTTGGTTAGACCAGCCAGCTCAGCGAGATCCACATCAGGTGCCAGTTTGTCGTGGGAGCGCATTGTCTCTGTGTGGATGTTGAGGATCTGGCCTCGTCCATGCTCATCTGGCAAGCCAATCTCCATCTGAACCTCCAGCCTGCCAGGTCGGGTCAAGGCTTCATCTATCATGTCCTTCCTGTTGGTCATGCCTAGAAAATATGGCGGACAATATGAGTGGATCCTGTGCCTAGAGATTTTATGCCATATTTCAAACTTTGTTTAGTACTGAAAAATTCCATTTACATTTCTAAAACAGCCATAACACCTACTTTTGTCATAGACATAAAGCGTGCAATATGAAATTTTCTTTCTTTTTTTTTGGGGGGGGGGGGGGGGGGGGGGGCAAAATTCTTAATAAATAAAGAACCTACTACAAATCATAAAGAATCAGATAACAATCATGTTTGGTTTGTTTTGAATATTCCCAAGACACAATAAGCTGCAATCAATATTTTACTACCAAATAGTCCATATGGTTTTGCACTATATCCTGTAACAAAAACTTCAAAGACATGCAGCAAACATTTATATCAATAGGGCACCATATATCTATATATCAAACAATATACCTTATTTGCATGAGAGCCATGACAAGGCAGAGTCTTTTATATTTATACGCTACAGCACAGCACAATACAGCCCTAACTTCCCATTCAACTCACAATAGACAGTGCAAGGGAGATCCATAATGAAAGCAGAAGTGTTATCAAAATAATACAAAAGCCCAGAGACCTCTGAGTACTCCCTTAGCTGACCGTACTACTAACCAATGACGAGGATGTTGTTGAGCTGCTCCACACCGTCCAGCTTGGTCAGCAGCTGATTGACCACGGTATCATGGACAGCTGTGTTGCCAGCCTGGAGCAAAGTGAGAATGGAAATTTTGATTGAACTAGTTGATCTTTCTCCTTGATTCTTTTCATTTAGTAAAATCTACTCAAGTCTGAATGAACAATAGGTTTACTTTTTATTTGATTGATTACAGGAGATTAAAACGAACAAAAAAAAATCAATCCAAAAAATATTGTATAAATGGATGATTAATCACTCAGTTGTTAAAGAAAAGGCAATTCAAGAAATTATAAATAGACAGGTTTTAACTCAATGTTAAAAAATCAAACTGATTACCCAAAACATAGCTTATAATGATTCTGAGATGTCAACAGTCAAAGTTGTAAGATTTCACGGAGGTTGTTTCCCCCCAGATGTTTCTAGATATTTGATTCTTTTGTTCATAACTATGAAAAACCTCAAAATATTGTTCAATTTTGAAATCTTAAAAAGTACTTGAAGACATGTCTTCCACTCTGACAAATGTGTAAGATATCACAATTTTTGCAGTTAGCGGTTTGAACATTTAAAAACAATCTATTTTTTTTTAACCTCTAAATCGTGAAAAATCATACACAACATCATAATGCTCTGGGTATTATTCAACATTATATTCCCATTATAAAGTAAGGAAAAGTGGATGAAATATAATTGGACAAGCTTTTCTTTTAAATTTAAGTTCCAAACCCAAAGACTGCTTGGGAGTGAAAGCAAGAAAATTTTTAAAGGCCTATCTTACCACAGAGCCTCTTGCTTTGCAGATAGCATCAATTTCATCAAAGATGATGATGTGCAGTCCACTTGCGGCACCACACTGAAGAAATGATAAACATAATACAAATAATGAGACAACTTAACCTAGAAACAAGGAATAAAATGTAAGCCTCACAAAAGGGTGTAAAGCATATGAATGCTTGGGTAGAAGGAAGGACAAACTGAAATGAAGAAAATTCTGAAGAAAAGAAAAGTTAGAACTCATAATTATATGTTTGCCACTTTTGCTCTGGGTGATATTTCTGTGTTTTCAATCTTGAGTAACATAAAGACATATATTTCTGTGCCTCTTTAGTCACAATCTTCTTGACTAACTGCCCTTATCTGCTATTCTCTTCAGGGATTATTTGATCAACATTATTTCCTTTTATCATTATATTTTAAAGAAAACAAACAAATACTGAAAGAAAGAAAAATTTGTAGGTTGGGGGCATAAAGTTTCAAAGAGCCTGCAAACTCAAAAGGCTGGACAAAATGTATGAAAAAGACTTTAACGTGGCACAGGCATGTCAAGATCTAGAATTAGATTCAAAGTTAGATTCTTTCATATTAGCTACTTTTAGCCATATGTCATCTTTATGACACAACAAAATTGTGTCCCAACCTGATTGTACGACAGACTCACATCAGTCATTTGATCGTTTATTTTAATTTTTGATTGGCGGACACTCCATTGAAAGCTCAATTGGTCAACAAACTTGCTGCAGCCAGCACTCTCTTATGCATGTAAATTATAAAACACTCTCATTATACCAATACGCTTTCCATATTGACCTTTTCTGATATCTTAGAAGATCTCTCTCAAATGGTGGATTCATTGCTTGGTTTACAGATCAGTCAAAAGCCTTATATACTAGGCTGTTTGCTCAAACAAACAAAAATGAGAGAAATAAAATAAATAAATGAGCTTCTCAAGACATTGAATCTGTTTGGTATGATGGTAGCCCTTACCCTTTTCTCCTCTTCTTCAGCAGCTGCGAAAAGTTTCCTAATGTTGGCCTCAGATTCACCAACATACTTATCCAAAATTTGAGGACCATTGACAATCTGAGGTTCTCTTGCATTCAACATCTTGCCAATTTGCCTGAAGAATGATTCAAGGATTCATTTATTTCTCATTTTTACAATAGTCGTTCACTGTAAATCAATATTGATGTCATGGCCTATTTTTCAAATAGGAAACGTTGAAACTTTAAAATGGTTGGAAGAAGGAAGAATAAAAGTACAAAAATCATATTATTGCCTTTTTTTTAAAAAAAAATTCTAGATATTAACACATGTGACTCAAAATAGGAAAACCTAATTGCCAAATTAAGTTAAAAATCTTAGAATCTAGATTTTACAAATTATCAGGAACCATAGTAATCGAGAAAAAAAGATATACAGAAATCAAAATCCTTAAGAGGTCTTTCCTTTAGAATTTTTAGACTGCAATTTGACTAGCATTTCATTCTGATAGTTTACTCTTTACTGCAGTAGCTTTAAATGGAAAAATACAGTTTTTGTTGAGCATATTCAGACTGGTTACAAGTATGTACCATCTAAATAACAAAAAAATATATAAAACAGAAGCTTAAATGTTTGAAATTGCTGACTTTCACAGTTTCAGATATTTTTTAAACAAAAATATAGTTGCAATAGCTATACAAATCTGCTCAAATTTTAAGACTGGAATTTGTTCATCAATTTAGTCGTTAGTTAAGAAATAAAAGCGTACCTGGCCATCAGAGTTTTACCAGTACCTGGGGGCCCAAACAGCAGTATGCCACGCACGTGTTTCATACCTGTGTATTACATAAGAACAACATAAAACACCCCATATCAGTCAAAAAAAATTTTTCTTGATGTGCAAATCGTTATTACTTGAGAAGTGAAAAGTTCTGCATAAATTCAGAAATTGAATATTGTAAACAGTATAATTATTATTTTCCTGGATTTTTTCAATTTCAGTTATGAAATATATGAAATAATGTGTTTTTTATAGAGGTATAACTTAGACCTGACATAAAGGATAAGTAATAACAAAGCAGCAGGAATAGAGTCAAAGCAAACAAAACAAGTGCTTTGAGGACAACAATGCAAAATTGCTTTTGAAATACACAAGAATTAAAAACTGTTGAGAGTTATGCTCCATTAGGGATCAAAAGATATTTTGAATCTGTTTTTAGTCAAGTAGAAAAAAAACTTATTTTTACAATAATTACAAGAACAATATATTCATCTTTAAGCTGATTTCATTAGAAATGAAAATTCACCTTTACTTCCCGGTTATAAAGTTACTTTTGTTTTTAAGTAATCTACAAAATTATCATAACAATTTAGAAATGAAAGAAGTAACAATTCTCCAATAATGCTAAAAAAAAATGAGCTGATTTTCAAACACCTAAACATAAAGCTTAATCAAAATAATGTTCCATGTTCCCCATTATAAAGGAAAATTTAATTTTTAAAAGAGAGACAGGAATCAAACTTATACTTCCAAAAGTTTATTCCAAATATTTCTTTGTTATAGTAAGAATCATTTGGAGCATTTCTTTCCTGAGTATTTGCTGAAAGGTAATGAAGAAACTAAGACAGACAAATAAAAGCTATAGAGAAACTCATTTGTCAAATGCTTGACTTGCTGTCAACTAACCAAGCTGTTCTATAACATCAGGGGGGAAGACTCTGGAAGCGAAAGCTCGACGGAAGATTCCACTGAACTCTTCGTCCAGACCCCCAATCCCCAGTTTCGTGAAGTCCCAGTCGGGGTTGATGATCGATTGGTGGCTGCTCTTCCTGGGAGTCATGAGGAAAACATCAGAACCATGCGAATGGCATCCTGAACCATAGCATTCAAAATGGTTCCCAAAGAAAAAAATAACTAAGACTGGATTGAAAAAGAAAGCCCTCCACCCCCCCCCCCCCCAAAAAAAAAAAAGAAAAGAAAAAACCTACCATATATGGTTACTGTGATGCCTGTGATCCTAAATAATCAAAATCAACAAGAACATAATTGTAATCCTAAGACTTCAAAACATATTCCTGGGACTTTGTCTGAAAAAAGCTTCCTTGTGAATGCAGGTCTTTTAGCAATCATAATCTAAAATTGCAAAAGGAGAAAAATAAGCTTACAAAATCAACTATTTAACTCAATCAATATTCAGAATAAGTTGAACTGAGTTAACCATCAAATCATATCACTACTGGCACCGCAGACTTCTGGCCACAAAAATGAGTCGCTGAGTAGCTGTGGAGAGATTTGTTTTCTTTCGCCAACAAAAGAAGATGTGAAAGAAGAATCCTACATAGACGCCTCTAATACAGAGCAGAGCCTTAAAAAAAGTATCTGGCTTTGCGATTCTGAGAGCCAACAATAGCGCTAATGTCTGATAGATCTTGTACAGTATACAGTGATCTCACCTTATTTCTAATCCATGAAACAAGCCACAGTTAAACAGATCAGAGATGAAATCTGGTTCAAACACTTTATAACAAGCCCTTGATAATTTCAGGGCCAGTTTTTTAACTCAAGGCGCTTTTGAATGCTTAAATATAATAGTTGGACTTTACTCACCCTTTAGCTTTTCCAGAAAAGTTGAGCATAGATCCTTCCACCTTCTCAAATATGATGGAAGAGTTAGGAGTGAGAAGTCCAAGCTGAGCCTGTGGACGACAAAACAAAAAAGCTTTGTTGAAAAGATTCAATGTTATAATTTCTTTTCCCATGTATAATTTTGACAGCTTCATGTTGGCAAAAAGTTCAATAACAGTTTGATATAAAAGGCTCAAAGTAAATTTATGTTTGATTCAGTCTTCAATTTCATACTAGAGCTTCTCATAGTGATCATCGAAATGTCATAGCCAAGTTGTTCCTGCAGAGATAAGCTGCTGTTGTTATTTTTTTTTTGTTATTTATTTTGTCAAGATAGTAAAATTGTGAAATGCTTCAAGAGAATAATAAAATACAATTAACAAACACTTTTATCAGTCTGAAGCCTATCTTTGTTACAAGGACTTTTCCAAATAAAATCTCTTTGAAATAAGTTTCTTTACAACATTGAGTGTGGAATCTAGAAGAAAGCTTAACTTCAGTGGTCAAACACAACAAAGCTAAGGATGCAAGATAAAATGGGCCTAGAGGAACTGATTGTACGTATAAAAGAAGACAGCAAAGCACAAAATCTCTTTCTAAATACTAAAAAGACAGAGATCATGAAAACAGAGAAGTGGAAGCAGCTCCACCAACAGACAGCCAATACAGTCAATAATAAACGATATAAATTTTTTTTTAAATCCAGTATCTTGGCATAATCTTAACAAACGATGGAAACATCAACAGCAAGATCAAAACACGCTGTGCAATGGCCCTTCAAAAAATTGTGGCAAGGCACATCCATATTCTACAGAATCATTCTCTTAAGAATTTGTATATTCCCTATGGCCACAAATGGCTCTGAAGCCTGGACCATAAACAAAAACGAGGACAAAATTTTAGCCTGGTTTGAAATGAAGTTCTTATGAAATATACTCAAAATAGCATGGAGAAAAAAAACAAAAAAACAATGAATCTATCCTGATTGAAAGCATAGAAAACATAGAGGCCGATGAACAAAACAAAGAAAAAGAGACTGACATAGTTTGGTCACATCAAGGCGTGGAAAAGATCATTCTAGAATGGAAAGTGCCAGGAAAAAAGAAATAGAGGCAGACAAAAAAGAAGATGGAGTGATGATATTGATCAGGATTTGGGGACAGACTCAACAATAGCGGGAAGCATGGATATGGACTGAGATCTGTTCAGAACAGCCATCATGACAGTGACATTTCTGAGGGAGCATACCACATGAATAGAGATAACAAGACCTTCAAACTTAATGCAATTCAAAAACAAAATTTAACAGAGAAGAGCAAAAAAGAAAAACTATCAAGATTTCCAACAAAACATTGTAGTAATATTTGTAGTAATTACAGGGCCCACTATTAAATTTAGACAGCCTTATTTAGGCTAAATGCTTAACAAAAGTCAGAAAAACCACTTTTACCCAAAGTTTGTATGGATTTTGGGCTCCATGTCTTTTGATAAGACCGCCTTGTATATGGCCTTCCTTCATGAAAAGGATCTTAAGACTGGAAACTAGTTATTTATAGGGATGCTTCATATTCAGAGATTTCCTACATTTTTTATTTCAACAATTGTTTGAAATGTTTTGAGCCCTGAGAGAAAATTTATGAAAGACAACTTGTGAATTGAACCTACCATTTTCGGTTTTCCAACCATCTTTGCGTTAGCATCCACTTGTGAGTAATCAATGACTGGCGGATAATAGAATAAAGTTTTTCAATAAAAAACAAACTCAATGGTGACAATTGGAAGCCGATATGGAAGAACTGTTTTTCTTTGAAGTATTTAAAAGCTTGCATAAAGTTTTAACTCCTATTTCCTTGCCTCTATAGTAATATCCTTTCTTTCCACATTTTTAAATCAGTACACATTTCTGTTCTCCTCTTTTAACAATAAATTATCTGTGCTCTTTATTTCTTTTATGATATTTTTTATTTTAATCTTTGCACTTAAGAAAAAGACACAAAAAGTACTGTGAAAATCTTGAAAATTTTTTTTTTAACAAAAATATTTCAACATCCATATTAATACTTTCTCCATGAAAAACAAAATCAAAGGTAGAAAACAAAAACAAAGAAAACACAGAAAATATCTTCTGTCGTACTGACTTCGCACTATAAAAGTGTAACTTTCACTGAAAGTGTGTACAAACAAATAGAAAACAATCTATCCTTTTCAAATCCTTTCATCCATGACCCTTACCTTCAATTTCTGTGACGCGAGCAGAGTAGAGCTTCTTCTCATACTTGAATACTAATGGCTCCTCCACTGTAAAAGCGCGTCTTTTAAACTGCATGGAAAACTCTGCAGCCATCTTGTCACTGTCTAAGGTGACAGCTTGTTGTCTGTAGAGTGTAAATTAAGATCACATTAAAATTAGGCTGAAATTAACAAGAAAAATTGAAGTCTCATCGAATAATAAACATGTCAAAAAATGTTTGGGAAAGGCAAAAAGAAGTATAAAAAGTTTAAGTGCCTATCAGGCACATTTAAATGAAAATGAATTATTTTGTTCATCACTGGTCATACCCTTTCTTTGCGAAAAAGTCTGCCTCCAACTGGAGCCTGCCAATACTCTGAGTCTTGTTGTTCATCTTGTATTGTCGCACAATGATGTCTGCCCCCAGCATAAGACTGGCCCACTTTCTCTGTGATACCCAAGACAGGAAAAAGGCAGTACATTGACTCAATGGCGAGGAAATACATCAAGAAAAAAAAGCAAATAGGTCTAGTTGATTCAATGGACTTTGGACAAATTCCTGATTCTTCTGGTAAAATTATATTCTTATGTGGTGGTTGTAAACGTCTCATTAAAATGAAAAAACTGCTAGGGTTTTTTTTTAATGGGATAAGCAAAACTCTTTATCTTAGACCACAAGAAATCATATGAATGTAGCAATCTATGCTTACAGGGCCCCATGCTGGCATGCCTATAAACTCACATGCTGTGCGTTAAAGCCGATCTTGCCTTGGGGTACCTTAGAATCAGCCAGAACAGTGAAGATAAACTCATTGTGAGGGGTTGGGCTGACACTGACATGGCTGGTTGACAAAGATAAATGGCAAAAGATATTGGATAATCATAATGATTCTCAATGACACTTGTAATACATAGAATGGAAATAGAGTGACAGAAATTGAAACACTGAATGCAGCACATTAAAATGTAAAAAATTGTTTTGATTGAGTATCTTTATTTTTTTTTATCTTGACATCCTAACGAGAAGCTGAAAAAGTAATTTTAGGACAGTGTTGTGACACTTCCTTGAGAAAAGAGAAAAATGATTTTTTTTTAAAACAAGGCAAATGAAAATCTAATAACTTCAGCACTTGTCACATTTTAGAAATTTAATAGTATTGGAATTAGATGATCTTACTGGTCCAAAGCAGTATCTTAAAAAAATAAAGTATTCTATATTTTCTCTATTACTTTGCCACTAAGAACAGTTTTAAATAAACAAACAGAAAACACAATTTTATAGATCAAAAGCAATTCTTACTAAAAAAAAATTTTTTTTTAATTAATTTAAAAAATGTTGAACCACTTTGGAAATCACTTTTACTTACCTGATATCCCTGAAGTCATCTTCATTTACAATTGCTGCATTTGTAACAGACAATTCCTCAGAGGGGCACTTCACTGCCTTGAATGTCTGAGGAACAACAGACAGCATGGAAAGAAAATGGTTGGGAAAAAGATTCCTCTAAAAGTAAACATGTTGGCTTCCCAAAGAAAACATCAGTTGAGTAATAAAACTCAATTAAATTATTCAGTTTTTTGTAATCAGTAGTGTATTGATTGATAAAAATCCAAATTTCAATTTTGCCACGAAGTCTCAAATTGAAGGTAAAAAAGAATGTTATCGATCAGAAAGGCTCATTGACTGATTAAACATTGACTGATTAATAAATATTCAAGACTCACATAATAACATGAAAGATTGGGATTATTAATGACATCCCAAGTTCTATTGCAGCAAAATACAGCACATATAACAAAATACTACATAGTAGATCAATCAGTTCCTGCAAGAGATACTGCATTAGAATTTAACAATATAGTCAGTGAACTGACACAATTTTAAACACTTCCTTATAAGAAAATTGTCATGAAACCATTTTGATGCACAAACAGTCCTTTTAGCCTGATACTATTTTAAGTTGACCTGAAACAAAAGTTTGCAGTATGCAGATCAAGCCTCAATTTTAACTAATCACGTGAAATTGAAAATAACCCTAATTTTTTTTTATCATAATAACTTTATAAGTTTGAACTTCACTAACCAGTTCAAGATTGAAATGTTTTGATGACAACATTTCATAATCCATGTCTTTGAAATCACAGTGTAATTTTATAAGCCTAGATCTACAGGTTTTTAACTTTTTTTTTTAAACTAAAATGATGATTTTGAAAGAAAGTACAGATGATTCTAGATCTAGATCTAGATCTAGATCTTCAGTCTTGACAGATCTTATGCCATCAATGAACAAGATTTTTTTTTCAATTTCAGAGCTGCTGATCTAGATCTTCATTTAGATCTAGATCTTGAGAAGATAGTTTCAAACTGACTCGATGACTAGATCTAATGAGGTCTCCTAGATCTAGATCTAGATCTAGGTATCATTTTAGATCCAGGTTGAATACCAATTAACTGTAGATTTACCCATAATTGAAGCAAAACGCCATTCAATGCCAAAATAAAGCTTTTTCAACAGTGACATGGACAAATTTGACGTGGAGCCCTATTTCTTTGTAAAATACTGATCCTAGGCTATATTTAGAATCAAACTAAGAACTAGACTTTCTAGATTTAGAATCTACATCTATTGACACCTTGATTCTGTCTAGATCTAGATCTAGAGACGTCATTTAGACTCTAAATAGATCAACAGATCTATTTTATCCAAATCTTGATCTAACGATAATAACGCAGATTATTATAGAAATAAAGTTTAGAATGTACAATCTAGGATCTTTAATGTTTACATTACTCTTGGAAGTGGAATCTTATCCTTTGAACATAATATTTTGCAGACTTACCCGTGACATATTCACTGGTTTCGTTAACGGTTTTATCAACGAGATAAGGATATTAAATCTAGATCTAGTTCAGAAAGAAATTTTTGTTATCTGTTATAGAACATGGATGATCGATAGATTCTTTTTCGATTTCTGGATTTAGTTATATCTTGAAGCTCAAAAACTGCTGCTGTTGTTCGGCTCGATGGATACAATGATCATTATGGGTGTATTACCGCAGAGTAACGCCCCCTTGCTCCACATCATTTTCATAGAAAATGAATGGCATCTTTTCTGTATCCTAGGCCAAAATGCCTTAGGCCTAGGCGTAACATCGATGAGTTGCGAGCTAGAAAGATTATATAGTGGTTTGTTTAAAGAGAAGGGAAAAAATTAGTTGGGAGGGGGGGGGGGGTGATAAAAACAATTTTCATTATTGTATTGTTATACTGATTACTGTTGGGAAGATCACGATAACTATTTCATATGTTTAAAGAAAGTACAGTAAATGCGGAAAGTGGAAGGATGACATATAACTTAAATGGAAAGAGAGGGAGTGAAACACACTAAGAAGGAAATGGGGGTGAGGGCAAAAGGGGGATGGGGTGAAACCTCATATTTCGAGGGTCGAAAATAAATGAACCCCATGGGCACTTTAATATTGAAAAAAAAAAAAAAGAAAGAAAGAACGGAAACGTAACGTGGAGGAGAGGAACAAAGAGCGAAAGTTTCTACCTTGCCTAACTTGGCCATGGTAAATCAGGAACATAACAACATAGCATTTCAGATGGAAGATGAAAACCTGATCCGATGAGGAAACAAACAAACAAAAAAAAAAAAAAAGAAAAAAAAATGTCCCGTGCATTGTGTCCCCTTTCAGTCTCTCAGTATTAAAGAGAGGCAGAAGGAAAAAGATAGTTCTTGTAGACTTACATTATACCACGCAGCGCGTCCAAAGGGATTTTGTTGTATTTTGGGGTCTCTCTCTCTCTCTCTCTCTCTCTCTCTCTCTCTCTCTCTCTCTCTCTCTCTCTCTCTCTCTCTCTCTCTCTCTCTCTCTCTCTCTCTCTCTCTCTCTCTCTCTCTCCCTCTCTCTCTCTCTCTCTCTCTCTATATATATATATATATATATATATATATAATAGACGGGCTTCACCATCTAAATCGAACGATATATATCTATATATATATATATATATATATATATATATATATATATATAATAGACGGGCTTCACCATCTAAATCGAACGATATATATATATATATATATATATATATATATATAATAGACGGGCTTCACCATCTAAATCGAACGATATATATATATATATATATATATATATATATATATATATATAATAGACGGGCTTCACCATCTAAATCGAACGATATATATATATATATATCGTTCGATTTAGATCGTGAAGCCCATCTGTTTCATTATAGTTGCCGTGCAGCGAAGTCTCCTTGGCTTCCCCATAAATTCTTGAAGACCTGAATTTTTAAAGGTTTATTCACCATTTGATAAGGGGCTGGGCTGGACGGTTAACGGTAGATCATAGCAAAATGTGGTCTTTCGATGTTCATGTGCCGATTTGCCCAACAGAATGTCCTTCGGCCGTGACATGCACCTTTTAGCTTTTGACACGAAAGCTCAGATCTCTAACCATTTCAGTTATAAGGTTATCTGGGGACATCAAAAACGTCTCCAAACACACTGTTACCACCTTCCCTTACTGCCATGCATCACTGAGTCTGAGACCGTCGTGCAAAATTGTCTTTAAATATCCCTGGCCTTGTGGGTTGAGATTTGTCAATATAAACATATCTTCCCTCATCCCGGTCATCTCTTGCTTTGCGAATAATAATAATAATAATAATAATAATAATAATAATAATAATAATAATAATAATAATAATAATAATAATAATAATAATAATAATAATAATAATAATAATAATAATAATAATAATAATAATAATAATAATAATAATAATAATAATAATAATAATAATAATATTAAGAAGAAGAAGAAGAAGAAGAAGAAGAAGAAGAAGAAGAAGAAGAAGAAGAAGAAGAAGAAGAAGAAGAAGAAGAAGAAGAAGAACAACAACAACAACAACAACAACAACAACAACAACAACAAACAGAGAATAGAAGTATTATTTTTAATGTGCGATTTGACTGGTAACTAGTTTAGATGTTTCAGAGAAGATGATATATGGCCTCGCTTTCTTTCGCCTGTTACCATCCTAGCAGCACTATTTAATTATCTTTATCATCTATTCAGGCTGCATTTAGGTAATTTTAGAAAAAAGGAATTGCAATAGTTAATTCAACATTGGAAGAATAAAAGCTGGTGCAAGGGTCTTTTTGGGTGTTTCATTCAGAAGTTCTGTCATTGCATCTTTTCTCCGCAATTCAAGTTACATTATCTTATTAAGGTGTTATTACATCGATAGCTTGTTACCTATATTCACACCAAAATTTTTAGCTTTATTAATAAAATTTACCGAATTATATCCAAGATTTATGTGTTTTATATAAGTGACTTTAGTTCATTTCTGACATCAAAGAGTTTGTCACACTATTCAGCTGAAGGTTGTTTGTGACGATTTCAGATCTTCACTTCATTAACACAAATTTCAAATTTTGGTACATGTCCGAATAAATCAGATGGTTAGACTGATTGATAGAGCTGAGTATCATCAGCATAACTGTGATGCTCTAAACTATGAGCGCTTATTATTAAGTTAATGTGGCGTTTGGACTATTAAATCTACACAGGTTTAATATTTTTCGATCCATTTCAACCGGTCATACTGGCTAAGCCTCCTCCACTTGGTCACCCTCCAACCAAACAGAGTCATCCCTCACGCAGTCATCCATCAGACTCAAGCACCGCCTCTAAACATCAGCAAGCTATGTCGGGCACTGCTGTTCAGACGTCTTCGCGTACAGGTCGCACTATTCGACCGCCTATGCGGTGTCAGTCTTAGGGAGGGGAAAAGGGGGGAGGGGGGGGGGGGGGGGGGGCTGTGAGGCGTTTGGACAATGAAATCTTGGACAATAATAAAGACTAACCCGTGAAGAATGTACACATACGAGGTTGTGAAGAGAGCTCACCACAGAGGCTTTGAGGACCAAGAGCTTACTTTCTCAGTTCAGACTTATATCTCGACACAGTCGGATGGTATCTTAATAATTCAATTAAACCAGAAAACCCAAAGATTTATCTTGTGTTTCTTATCGATTGAATAAGTACTACTCAAAGAGGCTTTGTATACAATGCAAATAGTATATGTCCTAACATAATGCACTGAGGTACAACCAATTTCAAGTCGTTACGAAAAGATGTTTTACCATTTACGGCAATTGCTTGTATCCCAAAGGTATGAGCCGAACCATTTCAATACGGTTTTAGGGATCCCATAAGTGTGAAACAGCCTGTTTAAGAAATTTTTTTGGATAAATGGTATCAAAAGCTGCACTTAGATCTAACAGAGCGATAAAAAACAACCTAACTTGCCTTTATCTGCAGCAGTTAAGGATCATTAAATATTGATAACAAAACTGTCTCAGCATTGCAATCTTCATAGCAAAGTCGTTTGTATCGAAATGTCCAATGTGGGTCAAGTTTTAACACATCTTTCTCCAAGACTTTTATATTATATACTGGCCTGAAGTTTTTCAAATTTTGCTTTTTGACAATGGTTTGATGATGATGTGTTTGACAGGTTTTGATTCAAAGCCTGAGAGTCATTAATGATTTGATTGACAAAAACTATCAAAAAATTAAGGTCTCATCGACAAGGATGTTGGTATCGAAACAATATCAGATGGTTTTAGAGAGGAGGACAATATCAACTTTTTCTATCACCATTTGAAAGGTGTCAAAGAAATCTCCAAGAAATGGTTTGTGCTATGGGGACATGTCTGTACTATAACCGTTAAGTGATGACCTAATCGTGTCTATCTTATCTTCAAAAATATTCTCCAAATTTATCAGGTACTTCGTGAACAGAGAACAATGCTGGAATATTTGTGTTTCAGCCTTTACCGGATATGGCATGTGTAAAATTGAACATGGCTTTTGATGAAACGCACTCCATTATTATGGGCCCTTCTGTTTTTACATTTATTAAACATATAAAAATATAAACCTCATATTTAGAGAAGGCAGTTAGAGGCCCATTGCAAATTCACTGAACTTGTAAAAGTAGAGATGGTGCCGTTGGGTTCAGAAGGAGATTTTTCTATCATATTGTGCCTTAGAAAGTTGATTTCTTTTCAAAAGAAGTTTTTTTTTTCTTCCTTTCACAAATTACGAATCTGTGAAGACCGTCTCCTGTTCAGCTAGTCTATTCCTGTTCTGACAGCAATCAGTAGATACTACAGATCAGCTCCCAAGTCCGTTATAACCGTCTCCTGTCTAGCTAGTCTATTCCTGCTCTGACAGCAATCAGTAGATACTACAGATCAGTTCCCAAGTCCGTTATAACCGTCTCCTGTCCATCTAGTCTATTCCTGTTCTGGCAGCAAGCGATAGATGCTACAGATCAGCTCCAAAGTCCGATATAACCGTCTCCTGTTCAGCTAGTCTATTCCTGCTCTGACAGCAATCAGTAGATACTACAGATCAGTTCCCAAGTCCGTTATAACCGTCTCCTGTCCATCTAGTCTATTCCTGTTCTGGCAGCAAGCGATAGATGCTACAGATCAGCTCCCAAGTCCGATATAACCGTCTCCTGTGCAGTTAGTCTATTCCTGCTCTGACAGCAATCAGTAGACACCACAGATCAGCCTCACATCGCAGAATACGGTACGACAGCACACAACTATGCATGCGCATTACGCCGATTATCTACATAGGCAGGTCTAGTTTTAGACAGGTAGGCTGGTGTAGACTCAGCCACAATCTAAATCATAAAACTCAGTTAAACAAGCGTGCACACTCGAAATGCTTGGAAAGAGAAACATCATCAAGCCCATCTCTCCCCCTCTGCAGTGAAATAGCTGCAGCACAAAAAAGACAAAAAGGCATCTTAGTGGAGACAAAGCCATTTTACACAGTTTGACTCCATTGTCAATCGCAAACGGTTGTCTTTGCCGAGGATGGAGAATGTTGATACTGACACCGTTTGAGCATTAAATTTTCCATCATATTCCACATTGCATATTGGGTACTTCAGGATGCACAGGATAAGGAAGTTGGTCCCAACAATTGGGCCAGCATTGAAGCCATCGCTCATCATAGTTAGGCCAGCAAGGAGCATCAGAGGCGTCTCTCTTAGCAGCCATATTATCTCCGTATCATTCCAAACACGCCCTGTATAATTATATGTTTACATGATCATCTCATCAACTTCAAGGGCCACGCCTCGCTGCTCTTGAGTGACGCTTACTCTAACACCCGTGTGTGTGTGCGACAAATTTCTTCCATCTCGACGGAGACAAAATTCTGCAATTTGGTTCAGGATTGTTCTCACTGTGGCTCCGCCCACGCCAGTGTGACATACAGCGCAGTCTCCTCTCCTCATCCGCGGAGTTCTTGGGTCAACTTCCTTAATCTGTGCATCCTCTAAGGGATGTGTGATATGATGGAGTGTTTAGGGCTGGTCAGCAGCGGCACATTTTGTATCTGCATGAAGCCCTGCTCCATCGTGACCCCGACGAGTAGAAGACAGGCTGAAGGAGTTTGAGCAGTCTTTCAATAGTTTCAACAAGTCCATTACGCTAACCTTCCCCCCTCCCCCCCCCCCCCCCTCATTTTCCTTCCCGGAGAAGCGCCTTCAGGAATCGTAATTCATGACAGCTGTAGCACGCCGTGGTCAGTGAAGCTCCTACAGAGATTCTGATAGGATGCCAAGGTCACGGTCATTAATTCTATAGATAATGCGCTTATCAGCCCATTTAAAAAATTTTACGTTTCCAGATATTAGAACTGAGAGGCAGGAGTTTGTCCTCATCAACTTGCTGGACTAGATCAGGGACAAGGCCAGTTTTAAACTTAAAGTTCTTTGTACTTTGCCAGGTGGATTCTTCTGTAATTGTTTGTTTGTTTGTTAGTTTGTTTGTTTATTTTTGGGTTTTTTTTTTAAATGATTCTAACGTTGTCTTGCTGGAATGCATCGGGAACTCGTCCATTAATCTCAAACTTATTTTTCCTGCATTCTTTGTCTGATTGCGTTGCGTTTTTTTTTTTTGGATGAGTCTTATAGGGAAATTCCACCCATGTCTCTGTCTAGACAACTGCCATTTGTTCCATCCTTTTGCAGCCATTATGTATCATATATTTGTTGGATCTGATTCGGCTAACTCTCACACAGCTTGGTGTCCTGGGAATGTAATCATCGACTGTAACATCTTATTATTACCATTTATGGACAAACGCTGAATTTTAGAATAAACAAATATGAAGATGTAGCAACTCGTTTTATACAGCGTAATATGTCCCCTAAAGTCAAGTCTTTTCCATTATTGAGTACAGGGTTGACCCAAATAAGGTTTTATTTTCCGTCAAATTATTTTGATTTCAGCATCAATTTTAAAGCAGGCTTTGCATAATGATCCTACTGGTATAGTGTTTTTCCTGTGGTGAGAGTATAGAGATATTACATTAATTAACATCAATTCTTAGCTGTGTAGTCTTGTGAGAGAACTATTAAGCTATGCCCTCTTAAGCCCCTGCCAGAGAAATGAAAATGTTTAATGGGCTGCTTATAGTTTCTAAATTACAGCAGTATGGCGATAGAGAATTTGACATAGCTACGAGGCGATAGGGCAATATCTAACCAAATTTTCCCTTGGCTGAACTCTTTTACAGATTTTTTTTACTTATGACTGAATCTCATTACCTTCCACTCTGTTTTTTTCTTTCATATCTCAGAAAGGAAAACGGCACTTAAAAGCTGCAGGAAAAATGGATTATTACTATTAGTTTTATTATTTATACCTGGTTATTACTAATTTCTATCTAAATCTGATTTTACTGGTATCATTGCATCGTTTGGAAATTTAGAATTTTTATGGAAGATGAGGTTGTGATCTCCAAGAAAAAACGCTGTATTTTACTCACCTAGCCATTGTTTGGGGGGTCGGGGATCATCGTCAACACAATGATAGAAGGAAGGGTCTGCGATTAGCTAATAGAAAAAGATGTTATCAGATCTTACTGGAAATGCGTTACTCACAAAGACGTCATGTGATCCATCTTAATAGTAGAAAAGAAAAATACAGACTGTTGTTCTGATCCTGATTCTAGGCGAAAAGAGCCACAGAGTTCCTATTCTAATCGCACAAGATGTCAGAAGGCAATTAAAGCTTTGAACTCAAAGCGGAATACAGTTGGCATTCGCTCTTTCAATAAACTTTGTGTTGTTAGAGATCCAGGCATCCTTTCTATACCGGTTGTTGACAAGCCTTGAATTCAGTAGCACAAATGGCAAGCTTGAAACAGCGGAACTTGAAATCATCCTCAAAACTAATGAAGAACGATGCAACTGTATCTCAATTTTTCTATATCCACTATGAGAGCTAGCAACAGTGGCCTTCAAATCACATTAGTCACGATCTGAATATCCACAGAAACGTTTATCGCTTGTATTTTATTATAAAAATAGCAAAAAAATTAATGTCTCGTTTTCTAACGTCGATCGACTATGGTAGTGCAGCACAATAGGTATAAGTTGGCTGGGGGGGGGGGGGGGGGAGAGAGATTCCAGCAGGCTGTCAGGAAAGTCCGAATCTATCGATATCACAATGACTGTCGAAAGCGGTCCATGAAAACGAAAGTAGAGTCCTTGTTTGCTCTGTGAAGTTTGTGAACACTGCAGAAATCTTTTACATGTAATTAGCCCTAATGCTCAGCTTCAGGGGAAAAAAACACAAGCTTTTCATTCTATTTTCGCTCAAAATAAGGAAAAAAGGATAATCTAACTTGTGTAATATAGCAAGCCAATTGTTGGGTCTGAAGCATTTTGCGTGGCTTTACACGACAACGAATGCATGTATAAAACAAAACAGACTCTTCGAATTTCAACCTTCACCCGGAGTTAAAAACCTGCCCTGCTACATATATATCAAAGCTTTCCAACCAGGTAAATATCTTTAACACTCTTGACGATTATTTATCTAAATTTAAGTTTGTGAGGTATTTATGAGATCCAGACTGCATAATAAAACCAAGGGCGGAAAAACAAATAAAATAAAAGGTGTTAATAACACATAGGGAACGAGATGGGGCGGCGGGGAGGTGTATCGTCATCATGTAATACATGCAGTATAGATTTAACAACTTCTAAAGTTTAATTCTGGTTACCTCAGTTGTCCTCAATAGAGCCAGCAAACCGCTCCTCCCTTTTGCTAAGCCCAACATTTCATTAACTTTGGTGCTCCTCCCACGACCCGCGAAGCAATGCACCAGTGTGTCGTGACACTGTTTTACTCGTAGGCCAGTCTCTCTAACTCAGTGTTTACTTTCCCTTGCAAATTCTTCAAATGCTGTATGACCTTCTTGGAGATTTTATATCAAGTAATATGAACGTGCATTATTGCCTTTATATAGTTATAGCTCTTGAAAGTACCGGTACAACAAAGAATATTATCTACCCATCAGAGCAGTTTCCTTTCTTCTAAGTACAGCATATCTTGTAGGCTCAAAGATTAGTTAACTTCATGTATAGGCATCAACAAATGCACTCCCTCAGGTCAGCATAATTATATATAGAAGTAAAAAAGTCATGTAGATTGTGTAAAGAATTCCTATGATCGGTTAGATCTACAGTTTCAAGCGATCGATTGTTGTTGTATAATGTTTCCAAGATTCTATTAACATCAAAGGTGTAAACAAGAGGTAGTCATTAATAAGGAAAGTAGTAAGCTTAGTAGTAGTAGCAGTAGCAGTAGCAGTAGCAGTAGCAGTAGCAGTAGCAGTAGCAGTAGTAGTAGTAGTAGTAGTAGTAGTAGTAGTAGTAGTAGTAGTAGTAGTAGTAGTAGTAGTAGTAGTAGTAGTAGTAGTAGTAGTAGTAGTTGTAGTGGTAGTGGTAGTAGTGGTAGTAGTAGTAGTGGTAGTAGTAGTAGTAGTAGTAGTAGTAGTAGTAGAAGTAGTAGCAGTAGTAGTAGTAGTAGCAGTAGTAGCAGTAGTAGCAGTAGTAGTAGTAGTAGTAGTAGTAGTAGTAGTAGTAGTAGTAGTAGTAGTAGTAGTAGTAGTAGTAGTAGTAGAAGTAGAAGTAGTAGTAGTAGTAGTAGTAGTGGTAGTGGTAGTAGTGGTAGTAGTAGTAGTAGTAGTAGTAGTAGTAGTAGTAGTAGTAGTAGTAGTAGTAGTAGTAGTAGTAGTAGTATTGGTAGTGGTATTGGTAGTGGTATTGTAGTAGTAGTAGTAGTAGTAGTAGTAGTAGTAGTAGTAGTAGTAGTAGTAGTAGTAGTAGTAGTAGTAGTAGTAGTAGTAGTAGTAGTAGTAGTAGTAGTAGTAGTAGTAGCAGTAGTAGTAGTAACATTAGTAGTATTGGTAATAATAGTGGTAATAGTAGTAAAGGTTGTAGTAGATCACAATACCACACTTTATTGTAAAAAAAAAATAGGAAATACCATTATGATAGAGCCAGTTAGCTTTAATTTATCTTTCGCAAATTGCTTTAAACAAAAATCTTTCACAGTAAACTCACAATAGAAACCATTCTATTCCCCTAAAATTTTTACACATTCGAATAGTATAGACCACTGAACAAAAAGACCAATTAACAATACATTTGTAATCTACACTGTTGTTATGAAATAAAAATATAAAATTTAAAATGTAGGTTATAAACTCAGCAGGTGACCCTCATTGCTACAACGTTTTATTAACGAATGATAGATCAGTTGATAGTAGCTTTACATTACAAGCCATCTGTCTCTTCGTGGATCAGCATGTATCAAGCTCTACTAGCAACTAGGCGCTGATAGCAAACGAACGTGGACAGAATGCCTGCAGAACCATGGTCGCACACCTAGATCTATACAAGATTCTCTGTAAATTACGCATGACAAGCAGCGGACAACAGCTTATCAGGACGGAAAAATCTAGCATCAGACTTATTGACCGCAGTCTAGGACAAAAATCTAAAACTAGCACATGCTTGACTTCTTTTATTGATTACTGCTATGATCTATACACAAAATAAAGGATTTATTTAGACCTTAGGGTGTCTAAAAATTTACTGAAATAAATCAATATAGCGCCCATGCAAAAGCCCATTTATAATTTTGTTGGATGATTGATTGGTCGGTTGGTTGGTTGGTTGGTCTCTGATTAGATAACTCCGCCCTGCACACCTTCACTGATGACTGAGACGTCGGAATCCGTTTACCCCGCCTTAATCGCTTGTTTCACCTCGTATCTCTCACTCCACCTTAACCGCTTGTTTCACCTCGTATCTCTTACTCCACCTTAATCGCTTGTTTCACCTCGTATCTCTCACTCCACCTTAACCGCTTGTTTCACCTCGTATCTCTCACTCCGCCTTAACCGCTTGTTTCACCTCGTATCTCTCACCCCGCCTTAACCGCTTGTTTCGCCTCGTATCTCTCACTCCACCTTAACCGCTTGTTTCACCTCGTATCTCTCACTCCGCCTTAACCGCTTGTTTCACCTCGTATCTCGCCACAAATCAGTCGGCAAACAAAGTTTTCAAAAAAATATAATCGGTGTAAGCTGTATTTGTATTGCTATTCATACATTTTTCCCCTGAAATCAACCACGATGTAATAGGTGCTTAAAATTAAACAATTCGAGAGCGGCCTGTCTGAACTTGGTGCTCATTCTGTAGTAGATGACGATGTTGGCGCTACAGTTGAGGAGATCAAACACAAAAAACGCGTGTCCGGTGACGTTGAAGATGTTTGCGTAGCGGCCATTTATGTCAAACTCTGGAAAGAGCATCACAATGATGATATGAATGCATGATGGGACAGCAGAGATGATGAAAACAGTCGCTATTGCCACCACCATCTTGATGGCCTTAGTCTCCTTGGAGTCCTCTGCAGATTTAGTTGCAAACGATTTGTCTTGTTGGTCGGTCTTGTCGACGACAGTTCTGTTGGAGTCTCTCCATTTTTTGCTCCGTTTGAGGGTGATAGTGAGTAAAATGGTGCACAGAGTCACAATCAGGAAAGCCGTAATTGGCAGCACGATCGAGGCGTATACTTGGAATATCATAAAAGACGTTTCTATGACTTCATCGTTGATGGGAAGGATCGTCAAAACGGTGCGGTTTTGCCCAGGTAAGAACAAAATTCCAATGGGGTACTTGAAATAGACCACAATCATCGGGGGAAACACGGCAGTAAAAATGGATCCAATGACGATGAAAGTTCTTTTGGGCGTGAAGATACTTTTGATCTTGAGGGGGAGAAACACACACAAGTACCTCTCGAGGCTGATGAAAGCTGTGATAAACGCGGAGATTCTGGTGAAGACAACATGCGGCCACGAGCTGATGGTAAACACAAACGCTTCGGGAATAATCGGAACGTTATCAAAAATTGGCAGGAAGAAAATCTCAGTGCACACAGCAGTGATGACACCGACTAGGTCGGAGCAGGCCAGGGCTGTGAGACTCACGTTTGTGGACTCGGAAAACCCTAGTCTGATGTAGACTATGATGTTCACAATATTGCCCGCTGCCCCAAACACTGCTACCGTCAGGCCTATGGACGCTATTGTCATTATCAAGTTACGAGTCATCTCCACTGACAATACGCCTGAGGTGTCAGTGGCACCAGAAACTGTCAGGTTTGTTGATAAAGACATGCTGCTAATTCACCTCAACGCTCTAACGCTCGGTGTCGGGCTCAAGTTATTGCTCTTCTCTGTTCTACTTATAAAGTGAGTTGTTTGATATTTCAAATGTTTACGAGCCGTGGGTTTTCCATTTCCTAAAACTTTTTGTTTAACTTAAGTGTTTACTGTTCGGACCGAAATGGCTGTTTGCTACTAAATAATACATGCCAAAGAGAGCGAGCTGTTTTATCTTTATTTGAAATAACTTTGATTTGATCTTGTTTTGGTGTTTCAAATTTATTTAACAAATTACTAATTACACCTTAAAGGAGTGGAAAGAAGGAGCAGAAAGAGATCGAGCTCAAACAAGAAATTTAAGAATTATTTTGCCTGAAATTTTTAAGTTATCAGAGAAAACGCATTCAAAATTGAAATGCAATTATGAAATTGAACAAAAAAAAAGATTGTCCAAGGGAAACTTTCCTTTAACAAGATATTGATGGCGAAATTAATGCGCTTACAGTTAAGTTTTTAGATTTTAGTTGTGAAATTGCTTCAAATAACTTGTGGCCTATTTCTACCAAATTATTTCTTTATCTTCTTTGACCTGGTAAGTTGCGGATCGTGATGAAAATAATACTAATATGCCTTGGTGCAGAAAGAAAGTGTATTCCTCAGATTAGATTGCACACTTTTTATGGATCGATGACCTTTTAATATTGACCCAAGGAGTAAATAATTCCATCCAGACTAAAAGTGCCACGCGTGAAAAATTGTAATAGGTTATACAATTCAATCGCTTTAAATTGGTAAAATAGCTTATCATGGTTGTTGTATCAAAATTTTCGAAATTTATATATGTCATTTCCATCGCTTACTGCTCCTGTTCTTTCTCGCGTAGAAACGATTTATGTTCTGAACTCGACAGGGTAAGAGTAGACCTAATTTAATGTCAATAAAAAACATCGATCTAATCATACAGAGATACATATAGCCTATGTTTTCTCAATTGCAATTTTGCTTAAGGTTTGTTTTGTGTTAAGAGATTTAATTTTCTGTGAATATCGAAGAATTTCGAGCAGCACACATGGGGCATGGATCGAGGGTCTAGTGATTGAACACTAAGAATAGAATGGTTGTTTATTGCTGCGTCCCTCCCCAAGAGAAAAGACGGGTTTTTATTTGTAGAGCTTAAGTAACGGTTTGAAACTTTCCGTCCAGGTGAAAAGACATATCTCTTATTTGTAGATAGTAATGGTAAGAGAATTTCCGTCCAGGTGAAAAGACATATCTCTTATTTGTAGATAGTAATGGTTAGAGAATTTCCGTCCAGGTGAAAAGACATATCTCTTATTTGTAGATAGTAATGGTTAGAGAATTTCCGTCCAGGTGAAAAGACATATCTCTTATTTGTACATAGTAATGGTTAGAGAATTTCCGTCCAGGTGAAAAGACATATCTCTTATTTGTAGATAGTAATGGTTAGAGAATTTCCGTCCAGAGGGAAAGACATATCTCTTATTTGTAAATAGTAATGGTTTGAGACTTTTTGTCCAGGTGAAAAGACATATCTCTTATTTGTAGATAGTAATGGTTTGAGACTTTTCGTCCAGGTGAAAAGACATCTCTTATTTGTATATTGTAATGGTTTGAGACTTTCCGTCCAGAGGAAAAGACATATCTCTTATTTATAGAAAGTAAGAGTTTTGCTACACAACCATATCTGGATCTTTTGGGTTTTCCTAAAAAATGAATGAATTTGAAAAAAAAAAAAAAAAAACCGTAATACCTATGATGTACATGTCCAGATAGCGAAATTTTAGCCTCAGTTACTGGTATCTCAAACTTGTTTCGTCCATCTTCTTTCATGTCTGAGAATCAGACACTACACGGGCAAATTTTTTTTTACATCGAGATACGACAAAATCTGGATTGAAAGGTGGACAAAGAGGAAAGGAATAATTTTAGGATAAAATCAAAGAAACTGACTGTTCAGGTGGGAACTTTTTTTTATCAAATCATATTATAATCTTCCGTCTTCAACCTGCAGGGTGAGATTTATTCAACTACAGAAAGCCTTAAATGATTATAATTAGAGAATGAACTTCAATAAAGAAGAGTTCAGTTAGATTCCTGCGATTAGAGAATGCGTTTCAACAAAGAAGAGTTCAGCTAGATTCCTGCGATAAGAGAATGCACTTCAACAAAGAACAGTTCAGTTAGATTCCTGCGATTAGAGAATGCATCTGAACAAAGAAGAATTCAGTTAGATTCCTGCGCATTTCCTTTGCGGAAAGATTTCGATCTTTCGTGAAATTTGTTTTGATAATTTGATTTTTTCGGAGGGAAAGCTCTTCCACAAGGAATAATTCATTTGGATCTCTGTCCATCACATTTGTCTATATATCTTTCGCGTAATTTTACTTTTATGATTTTCACGCGGTGTTCCAACTCCAGTAAAATTGTATTTAACAGCAAAAATGAGTTTATTCTTCTCACATTGTATATCTATTTTCTTTTTCTCTTTCCTATCGTTAATTAACTATGATCAAGAACTTTACATTTCTATAACGCCCAGGCGTAAGATCGCACTTAGCATGATAAAACAAAAGACGAAAAAAAAAATCATTAAAATAAATAATTTAAAAGCGTTAAAATTAAATTTACTCATGAGCTGCTTTAGAATGTCATAAATGTGGGGCGCTGATGCTGAAAATGTACTTAATTTTAAGATTCTGCAAATAACTATCAACTTTGACCAGTTTCTTTTTATTCCCCTCGGCAAAGAATTTCAAAGCAACCGCGTTTCCGGCCCGCCTCACCCAAAAATATCGTGCGATTAGCAAGAATTTATCAGGCGGTGCTTGATATCCTGGTCAGGCTGTCGATTCACCGTCCAACAGTATATTGTACACCGAATCCAATTTTGCGGTTACACGTATCTATCTATTGTTAATCAACAGAACGAAAGGAAGTTGTTCAGTAGATCCCTACGCCTAACCGCCGCTTTAGACCTGTTTTCACGGAGTGTCATATGAGCGAGTTTTCTTGTGTCGGGTCTACTAGAACGACCACACAGCATTTTGAGGACATTATTATCAGATTAAAAAAAAAAAAAAGAATTGTGTGCTATGCTTGACAAACATCAAGAGGTCATTCCTACATATCGTCCGGAGCAAGAATACATAGATCTTAATTAAATGACTTCCACCTCTCCGTTGTTTACCACTTATGCTATTTCGTATCAATTTTGTTAAATCCACAGCTTCATTAATAGCCTAAATTATTTTTTACAGGCCTCTCGATCTGGAAGAGCCAAATTTTGACTTCTTCCTCGTTTCTGTTGACTCTGATGCCAGAATCCGGGAAAGGAGGTTTGGTGGTGAGTACTGTAGAGTCAGACTCATTGATTGATCGCTCTATTCGCCATTGTAACAGAGTCGCCATTTCTGCGTGGAGTCAGCTTGCTAATGATACACTACAAGCATGGTTGCCTTTCAAATTAACAGGTGGGGAAGATAACTACATTGAAGAAAATCCAAAATTGAAAAAAAAAAATAAAAGACTTTATTCTTTCAGTCATACAACTTCACAAAAGAAAAGCAAACACTTCACAACAATGAACAGGCAAAACTGCAAAAAAAAGACAAGCAAATTTTATAACAATAGCAGGTAGGCTCTATGTCTATCTCCTCCAGAGCCATACAACTAAATTAAAGAAAAGCGAACTTTACAACAATAACAGATATAGGCCTACCCTCAGAACCTTGAGACATTTGAATACTTCTCCCGTAGTCATGAAGACTTTCTTTAAATGAAGGAGAGATCTCAAGCAAAAAAAACTAAATCTGGGTGCAATCTCTCAAGCAGCCCTGTTTCAGTTCGTCTCTCCACCGAGACCATAATGTGGTGCTGATGACCCATTACAGATACCATGCAGTGCTCGACTTGATGTGGTGACAAAGTGCTCTTCGAAAGTCCAACACTAAGTAAAATACGTGCGACTGCTCAGACAATGTCACAGAGGAAAAAAAATTAAGGCCCCGGATTTTTTAATGTATTGCGTTACCCTGGATTGCTACAGCTTGTAATTAGTCTAGATCTAGTAACAATCTATAACTCATGCAAGAAGAGTTAACATTAGCAAGTTATTAAATGGATTAAATTGAATATATTTACGGATCGTTGTTGACATTTAGTGGATCTGGTTGATATCGAATAGAATTAATGCAAAACCTGTGCAAAAGAAGCAGAAGAGGAGTTAACATTCGCAGCTGCCACTCCGGAAGAAAAGTCGACAATGACATGTCGACAGCTGTTCTAAAAACACTGACTAATCTAATCACTTCTTCCTATAACAAAAATAGAGCCTTTATGCTATTTGAGTTGCCAAACATTATTTTTTAATGATGGATTACAAGGTGAGAATTTTGTAGATCTATACAGAATTGGCAAAATTTTGGTTTATTGTTTATGGAAATGTTTAATTTGCACGAATAAGTCAAAATTGTGAAAAAAATTCATTAGTTTTATTATATGCATCTGTTATCGCATTGTTCAAAATGAATTAAAAGTATTAACCAACTACTCTAATATCAAATAGAAATGGAAATCATGTTATAGATTTCCACGTACTGCATTGATTTATATTGTGCTCATGTACACTCTGTCAATGTCAGGCATGAACTGAAGCAATGTTTCAATGTCCTTCAGTATTTCTGACCCCAGAGATGATTTTGACAACTTTTTTTTAGGCGCTTGTCTTACAACGCTGTTTTCTTCTTCCATCTGCCTTTTCTAGTGGATGGAAGTAACATTTTAACACGGACATTGGTCCATCCTCAGCGCGATGGTCAAGTTTATAGGAGACCAGTCTAGTGATTTTTGTAATCCTCAGCTGTAGGACGTTGAAGGGAATTCTTTTAAACATAAACTCTTGTCTACCTTTAGCCTGATTATCCAAAATCTCTGTCCTTTGGATTGTCTGTGAATTTCTAATTGTGGTTAATTTCTTCACTAGGCGTAAAGGGTTGAATATCTCTTGATGTCTCAAGTGGCGCCCAATCACAGAGCGAATCTTGTCCACTTCTTGGAGGTTGCTGTGACCAGCTTCAGAAAACTCTGGTGTTCAAGTGGGGGGCTAATAACTAATGTCAATTGTGTTTTATAAAAGAAAGTAGAAAATCCTGAAATGGATAGACTAAAACATTTTCAAGATCAAAACATAGCACGACCCGCGTCTTGTTGTTTTGGACTTTTCTTCTCTCCTGATAAGTCACTAATTTGTTAACGATGTAAACTTGTAATGGACCATCTAGAGCCAGGAAAATGTTAGCAGTGGTTCTTCCAGGCTCACACTTGTCACACTTATCTTTTTTAGGTGTCATTGACCAAATATTAAAATAACTGTTAAAAATATCAAAATATTTGTCATGTTTTACGGATATAAGTACAACATCCTTTTTCGAACACTAGTATTTATAAAGGCCATACATCTTTGTAAGATTGAGAGCGCTTTCTAAGTATTCCTTTTTACTGTTTTGTCTACCTTGGTAAGAAAGAATCCTTGGAAAAGACTCTATATGTGTTCCTACATGAGCAACCTGATCATCAGCTGTCCTTTTCTATAGATGTTAACAACTTCTTAGAGTAATGGAAGGTCTGTATCACCACACCTCTTGTTAGTGTAGAAATGTGCAATTCTGGTCTCACTTATGTCTGGTGTACGTTCAGTGTCTAGTGTGTAATTCTACACTTTCTTTAACAGACGAGCTGCCTGATCTGAAACAGTGATCGTAGTATAAGTTTTGGGTTTTGCATTCGTCGTGCTTCTAGGCTTCCATCTTGCTTTTCCAACTCTCTCGGCTGTAAAAGTGAGCTTTCTTCTCATCATTAAGAGACCAAAACGTCCGGGGTAAATGCTGTCTTTCCTCTTCAGAGATCTTTTCAGAGCATTTGAATTTGCATTTCGTAAAGTCTTTCAGTTCTTTTTATTTCCGTGCAAGAAACAGATTTCCCAGATCGACTGCTGGTGTAATCTTGACCTGTCAACCTTCTGACCTTTGCAACCTGTCTCATCCATTTTGACGGATATCACTGTCTCTTCCTAATCGGTTTTCTGAAATAAACTATAGATAAATTAGATAATGAAAAAAAAAATTATTGTGACATTAAATCTGATAAAAGTTGTGCCTCACTTAAAAAAAAAATAAATAAAAAAAATCAGAAAAATATAAAAGCAAACATTTTTTATAAGTAAATCAAATTGAACAAAACACAAAGGGATATTTATAAAAAGGAAAGCAAAGCAAATGTAATGGTTTTATTTATGGAAACAGTAGTAAATTTTTTCATGATAAGTGGCTCGCTGAATGATTTTCTCCTGTGTTACACTGGATCGGCGATTTTCCCTGGTAGCTGATCCAGTGTCACACACGGGATGGCCTTGCCGCAAGCAGTATGGCCTTGCCGCACACGGGATGGCCTTGCCGCAAGCAGTATGGCCTTGCGGCACACGGGATGGCCTTGCCTCAAGCGGGATGGCCTTGCCGTAAACGGGATGGCCTTGCCGTAAGCGGGATGGCCTTGCCGTAAGCGGGATGGCCTTGCCGTAAGCGGGATGGCCTTGCCTCAAGCGGGATAGCCTTGCGGCACACGGGATGGCCTTGCCGCAAGCAGTATGGCCTTGCGGCACACGGGATGGCCTTGCCTCAAGCGGGATGGCCTTGCCGTAAACGGGATGGCCTTGCCGTAAACGGGATGGCCTTGCCTCAAGCGGGATGGCCTTGCCGTAAACGGGATGGCCTTGCCTCAAGCGGGATGGCCTTGCCTCAAGCGGGATGGCCTTGCCGTAAACGGGATGGCCTTGCCGTAAACGGGATGGCCTTGCCTCAAGCGGGATGGCCTTGCCGTAAACGGGATGGCCTTGCCGTAAGCGGGATGGCCTTGCCTCAAGCGGGATAGCCTTGCCGCAAACGGGATGGCCTTGCCGCACACGGGATGGCCTTGCCGCAAGCGGGATGGCCTTGCCGCAAGCAGTATGGCCTTGCCGTAAGCGGGATGGCCTTGCCGTAAGCGGGATGGCCTTGTCGTAAGCGGGATGGCCTTGCCGCAAGCAGTATGGCCTTGCCGTAAGCGGGATGGCCTTGTCGTAAGCGGGATAGCCTTGCCGCACACGGGATGGCCTTGCCGCACACGGGATGGCCTTGCCGTAAGCGGGATGGCCTTGTCGTAAGCGGGATGGCCTTGTCGTAAGCGGGATGGCCTTGCAGCACACGGGATGGCCTTGCCGCAAGCGGGATGGCCTTGTCGTAAGCGGGATGGCCTTGCCGCAAGCAGTATGGCCTTGCCGTAAGCGGGATGGCCTTGCCTCAAGCGGGATAGCCTTGCGGCACACGGGATGGCCTTGCCGTAAGCGGGATGGCCTTGCCGCAAGCAGTATGGCCTTGCCGTAAGCGGGATGGCCTTGCCTCAAGCGGGATAGCCTTGCGGCACACGGGATGGCCTTGCCGCAAGCGGGATGGCCTTGCCGCAAGCAGTATGGCCTTGCCGTAAGCGGGATGGCCTTGCCTCAAGCGGGATAGCCTTGCGTCACACGGGATGGCCTTTTATAAAAATTGTTCTCGCCCGCTATTGTGTCTACCGCGCAAGCACTGCATCGTAAATTCGAACTTGTGTAGACGTGGATGGAAAAGAGCTGATACCTTTTTTTTTTCGAATTTTTTTTCCTGAATTTACTTCCTCGAGGCACAGCCTCACTAGATCTAGCGATCTAGATCTAGTCAACTTTCACAAGAGGGAAATTACGTATTGGATTAATTTTTTTAAAATCAGTTCAGAGCATATGTCTAAACTAAACTTAAAACATAAACTTACTAAAGATTTCCATTGCTTGTGACACTTACATTTCTAAAGAATACCGTAACATATGATGGGAGATTGTAAATACTTGACATCAATAGGAACTCAGAAAGATTATGTTAACCATGAAAGAAGATAAAACATACACAAGTAGCGTTAGCTCATAAGCCATCTGTTGTAAATAGGGATGGACCCTAGAAGTTCTTAACCTTTAAATGAACTGATTAAAAAACTCCAAGGTCATGATCAAACACACTTTTTTTTAACAATAAAAAAAATGCCAAAAAAAAAAAAAAATGAAGACTCAATAAGATAACGTTTCATTGGAACAGAAAAAGGGAGGGAGGGTGTGTGAATATCCTCACGTTTGTGATCAGGTTAATCGGTATCAAACTGCACAGGTGGCCTGCTTGTTTGATTCATGAATTTCACTTCACACTTCCGGTTCGGACACTCTACACACGAGAGAGTGAGGTTTAAAGATCTCAGCATCGATACCGGAGAGCTGCAGGACTGTGCGAGTAGAGTGAGGTTTAAAGATCTCAGTATCGATACCGGAGAGCTGCAGGACTGTGCGAGTAGAGTGAGGCTTAAAGATCTCAGTATCGATACCGGAGAGCTGCAGGACTGTGCGAGTAGAGTGAGGTTTAAAGATCTCAGCATCGATACCGGAGAGCTGCAGGACTGTGCGAGTAGAGTGAGGCTTAAAGATCTCAGTATCGATACCGGCGAGCTGCAGGACTGTGCGAGTAGAGTGGGGCTTAAAGATCTCAGTATCGATATCGGAGAGCTGCAGGACTGTGCGAATAGAGTGGGGCTTAAAGATCTCAGTATCGATACCGGCGAGCTGCAGAACTGTGCGGGTAGAGTGAGGCTTAAAGATCTCAGTATCGATACCGGCGAGCTGCAGGACTGTGCGAGTAGAGTGAGGCTTAAAGATCTCAGTATCGATACCGGAGAGCTGCAGGACTGTGCGAATAGAGTGGGGCTTAAAGATCTCAGTATCGATACCGGCGAACTGCAGAACTGTGCGAGTAGAGTGAGGCTTAAAGATCTCAGTATCGATACCGGCGACCTGCAAGACTGCGCGAGTCCATCTTTCTTGTGTATCTCTACTTACTGCTTTTTGAGGAGATCTATAGCTGCTGATGAGCAGTTGTGTACTGTCCCTTTAAGTCTTAGTTCGTTTTAAATAAACTCTGAGGTAACTTATGATGCACAGTCACCTGTCAGCAGGAAAAGTCTTAATACTTCATGTGATTATGTGGTCGTGGTGTTTTCAAAATATTGTCAATGAAAACAGAAGTTTTTTTTTCAATTCCATTCTATGTCCAACACAAAATTATGCTTTAAAGATTCGCCTCGCTGCAAGGACAAGGCGGTGGTTTCCGAGAGATAAAGATGCTGCAGGAGCGATGCGTTTCAAATAATTGAGCACACTCAATGCGTTTCTAATAATTGAGCACACTCAATGCGTTTCAAATAATTGAGCACACTCAATGCGTTTCTAATAATTGAGCACACTCAATGCGTTTCAAATAATTGAGCACACTCAATGCGTTTCTAATAATTGAGCACACTCAATGCGTTTCAAATAATTGAGCACACTTAATGCGTTTCAAATAATTGAGCACACTCAATACGTTTCTAATAGTTGAGTACGTACAGTATTTACATGTTATGTAGGGGGGTTATATCGAGATATCGAGGAAATTGAGGTCTGGCATTGAAAAGACTGCGCGAAAATTTCTTAAATAGGCTGGCATCATCAATAGAAGTAGGTTTGTTCACTAAAATAGCGGTAATTGATGATCTCGCTATGTTAAGGGTTGAAAAGCTTGTACCAGTAGTAAACAAGTCTGTCAGAAAGTCTAAAAGTGTGTGCTCAGTAGAATACAGGCAATCAATTGTTTCCGATCGCAAATTGTATCCACTTCCTAAAATAACACTCGCATGACTTCCTAGTTGTTGGTCGCCAAGCTGGGAGCATGACTGGGCAGACTGGCCCTGAACGCCTCTGTTTTACAAGCGTCTCCTAAATCGAGACAGGCCGCTAGTTCCATTTTGGGGAAAAGCGGGTGATGTATCTTTGGATACTGCGGGTGCTGCAGGAGTGCAATTGGGTGACTTACGAGTTAGTGAAGCATTTGAGGCTACCACCTTTGAGCTGTCCACAGTGGCAAAACCACAAGCACGTCCATGTTTTGAAGAACCGCTGGGTGTAAACTAAATTGAGGATAAGCATACAGCCTTTGAAAAAGCGTCCAATCCAGTAATTTGGCATCAATGGACCAAGCATCTGTGATTCGTATTTGGGGACCTGGTTGTTTTGTGAGCTGGAAGTTAAGATTGATAAATCAGAGGAACGGGCACAGTCAAAGCTAAACATTAAAAATATCTAACAGAAAGAAATACAACCAAGAAAATGTAATTCAAACACAAAAACAAAAACAAAACAAAAAAAAAAAAAAAAGGAGAAAAAAAGAAGAAGAGCCAAGAAAGGGGGAGAGAACTGCGAGACACGTCTTGCTTGTTGAGTGGTCCACACTATACTGAGTAGTCGCCGGTCCAGTGCTGTTTCTCTAGTGTGTGACTGTGTGGACTATCCAAAGCGGCAGTGCATAGTGTAATTGCGAAGGTTCAATGAAGAAAGTTGACCAGCAACCTATAAACTTTTGTTTCAGCATCGTAATGCCCGTCACTCAAACCCATATTAAATCTTGTTTGACATTAAATTTCGGACTTCAATAAGAATTATAAACTGATTTGAAGATTTTTTAAAAACATTTAATATCATTTAGGTTCAAATAACTGCGCGGCTAAGAATTCCCACTATGTAGTGCACTTTTATGCACTTAATGCGAAAAATTAATTCAGAGCTTTCTAATAAGCCTTTAAAAAAATCTAAAAACAGATTGGGAACTTTCAGAATTAGCCGATTTCCTCTATTTAGAGGGAGATTTAGGTTTCTGAGTGCCAGCAAAAACTAGGAACAGACTGGGCTCAGCAGAACTGTTTGTGCTATCCCATTTCCTATTAACGTGAGAATAGAAATAATGTGTGTAAAATCAAAACTTGATTTCATATATCCATTCCTTTCCACAAAGAATCCTTTTTTTTCGTCCTTTTTGCGGAACAAATCCTAACGTGATAAAAAGTGTAGATCTAAATTGAATTCGAGTTTTGAAAATTCAGATATGTAAGTGTAATAATTATGATGTTGAAGCGATGCAAATCGATTTGAAAAAAGGTAGATAGCAGTGTTCTGTGAGATTTGCAGTTTTATTCTTGTGTTGTTACAAGTACTGGGAATTATAGCTGCCGAATTTAAGTCGCAATTAGTAGGAATGGAAAAAAAAGAGTTATATTAGAGAGATAAGGGCAAGGGTTTAAAAACACATGCAACTGTTTTGATGATCTCAAATGTATCATAATTGTTAAAACATCATAAAATTTGGTTCTTAAAACTTGTTTAATGCATCTTGATCCCCAAGGACATATTCATACCCTATTAGTGTGTCAAAAATATACATAGGAAATAAAAATTAACATCATTTTTTTTTTTTTTTTGGTTAGTTCTTTTCAAAGTCCCAACAGTCCTGATATCATTTTTCACAGAATTATGTTAGTGCTGATTTTCTTTGCCTTTGTTTTTAAGTTTGTTTATTGGTTGGTGGGTTTTTTTTATTCGAATTGTATGCTTTATTGATTAATTATTTCAATGGGGAATTTGTCTATGACAAGCAACTAATCAAATTAAAAAATTAGATCCATCAATAAAGTTAAGTTTTGATCATTAAAAGACACCATTTATCTCTAGTATATTGCAATGACACTGTTTCAAAGTTTAGCTCTATGTTGCTAGTTTCATAGATTAAGTAAATTTTGTACCCCGATAAAGTAAAGTGAAAATATTATGATGACCACGCAAGATTATTATCATAATTATCTTGTTGAAAAATCTAAACAAGGGAAGGAAGCGAATACCTGAGACAAACACATAATGAATGTCCTATTAATTTAGATTATCTCCCTGCAAAAGAAAAAAAAAAAGAAGATTTATGATCTTGGCGCGCTAGCTCGTTTCTTTCATTACTTACATTCTTTTCCTCGACCATTTTCTAGTTTCTTAGAACTGCTGCACAATTATTGAAGTTCTGAAATTCTGGTCATTATTACTTTTATTTTCTTTTGAAGGCCCTAGCATATCGAAGCCAGTCAGATAATAAAATCACGAGGTGAAATAAACGCTGCACTTTCCCTCCTGATACCAACACTCTCACCAAGCACCGCAGAAATACTAGTAATATAAAGAAAGAGGAAGAAAGATTTACTAATTAATGTTGAATTTAATATTCAAATGCCTACATCAGACATTTTATTGCAGAAAGTTCTAACACTTGTACCAGTAGTAGTAGTAGTAGCAGCAGCAGCAGCAGCAGCAGCAGGAGCAGGAGCAGGAGCAGGAGTAGTAGTAGTAGTAGTAGTAGTAGTAGTAGTAGTAGTAGTAGTAGTAGTAGTAGTAGTAGTAGTAGTAGCAGGAGCAGGAGCAGGAGGAGGAGGAGGAGGAGGAGGAGTAGTAGTAGTAGTAGTAGTAGTAGTAGTAGTAGTAGTAGTAGTAGTAGTAGTAGTAGTAGTAGTAGTAGTAGTAGTAGTAGTAGTAGTAGTAGTAGTAGTAGTAGTAGTAGTAGTAGGAAAAAAAATAAGAAGAGTGCATCTCCAAAATTTACAAAAGAAAACAAAACACTTTAGCTTTCGGCTTTACGTCTTTATCAGACAGACAAACAAGACCAAGAAATAAGGATATTCACATCTAAATGTTAAATAGGACGTATAAAACGATTAAAATAGAATAAAGGTTTGTATATAGAAATCTACCAAGAGAAATGAATCAAGCAAAAGTATACACAGAAATAATATAACAAATACGTAGCCTACAAAAGTCAAGGAAAAATAATGGATAAAATAAGAAGAAATTTTTTTGCAAAAAAAAATGTTAATGATCTGCTAAATAAGTATTTACAAAGTAACAAAGAAGCAAATAAGTAAGTGAAAGAACAAATATATTAATATATAGAGGAAAAAAATTTAAAGAAAAAAATAGAATAAAAGGGAATGAAATGTAGAGAATTAGGGTGCAAGAGACAGAGGCAGAAAGAGAAAGAGAAACAGATAGAAAAAGAGAAAGAGAGAGAGAGAGAGAGAGAGAGAGAGAGAGAGAGAGAGAGAGAGAGAGAGAGAGAGAGAGAGAGATGAAAAAAAAGAGGGGGGGGGAATAAGGAATGGATTGGTTGAAGAGAGACAGATAAATCAAGAGGAACAAAGGAGAAAGAAAGGATAGATAGAAAATGACAAGCTCGGACTTCTGTATGAAATAAAAAAATCAAGGCCGATATTTTTATTGCATGAAATTTGAAAAAAAAAAAAAAAAGGTGAAGCGAAAGAGAAGAAAGAGGTGCTTTGAGGAACTTCTTGGTTAAAATTATAAATTTGATGTATACCAGTTTAAATCGAGAGTCGCTTGCTAAAGATTACTCAACCTCTGTTGATTTCCCACGAACAGATTTTAAACGTTTTAATTTAATTTTTGAAAATAGTTGGTCTCGTTATTCAGACAGGTGTTTGTATTTTCCTGATCAAATCTAGGTCCATCTGAATTATTTTACAATCTGACCTTTCTGGAAATAATCTCATGCCAGAATAATTTTCTAGATCTTCATATCTGACGCTGGATCTAGTTAATTTCAATGTTAAAATGGCGTCTCTGAAGGCTAGTCTAGATAGACCAACTTTATAATTGTGTTTACTAGTGATTTGTTGTTAGTTTATCACATCCGTCATTGTATCTTTCTATTGTAATGAACTGAGAGTTTTAATCTTTAAATGATTTCATAGCATCAACGTCACTTTTTATTCTATCTATCAACAGCAAAGTTTTAAACCATTCGGTATGCTGCAAAATAAACCAAGATCTAAATGCAATGACATAAGATTATTTCCAGAGAGATCAGGTTGTAAGTCGATTCAGATAGATCTAGATTATTTTGATCAAGACAATACCGGGGGTAATAACACGTTTAATTACGAGACCAACCAGGCCTATTTCCAACAACTGATTAAAAAAATAAAAGCTGAATATCTCTCCATAGGAAATCAAGAAAGTTTGAGTCCTCGTCAGCAACCAACTCGCGAATGACATTGATTGCACCAACAACAGTTCTATGATTTTATTTAACCAAGAACGCTCCCAGATACCTTTTTCTTTTTCGCTTTACGTTTTTTTCATTTGTTGGGATAATTGCTGTACTGGTGCTCCTATTAATTGCTGTACTGGTGCTGTACCGGTGCTCCTATTAATTGCTGTACCGGTGCTCCTATTAATTGCTGTACCTGTGCTCCTATTAATTGCTGTACCGGTGCTCCTATTAATTGCTGTACCTGTGCTCCTATTAATTGCTGTACCGGTGCTCCTATTAATTGCTGTACCTGTGCTCCTATTTACTGCTGTACCTGTGCTCCTATTAATTGCTGTACCGGTGCTCCTATTAATTGCTGTACCTGTGCTCCTATTAATTGCTGTACCGGTGCTCCTATTAATTGCTGTACCTGTGCTCCTATTTACTGCTGTATCTGTACTCCTATTAATTGCTGTATTGGTGTTCCTATTAGTTGCTGTACCGGTGTTCCTTTTAATTGCTGTACCGGTGCTTCTATTAATTGCTGTACCGGTGCTTCTATTAATTGCTGTGCCGGTTTTCCTATTAATTGCTGTACCGGTGTTTCTATTAACTGCTGTACCGGTGTTGCTATACATTTCTGTACCGGTACTCCTATTAATTGCTCTACCGGTGTTCCTATTGATTGTTGTACCGGTGCTCCTTTTAATTTCTGTACTGGTGCTATACCGGTGCTCCTATTAATTGCTGTACTGGTGCTGTACAGGTGTTCCTATTAATTGCTGTACTGGTGCTGTACCGGTGCTCCTATTAATTGCTGTACTGGTGCTGTACCGGTGCTCCTATGAGCAAAGAATACCTGCGCAGTCTACATCCCGATCGCTTTGTACTGCTTTGAGCTACGACCGCAAGAAAGTCATAATAAACAAAAATTATCGCTTAGTGTGAAAAAAACCAATGAAATTTGATGATTTGCTGCCCATCAAAAATCGCTAGCAACGCGAATTGGTGCTTGTGACGTCAGAGCATTCTGTGGATGTTGCTAGCTACAAAACTGGTTCCTGTGAACAGACTTTTAAAAATTAACGGATGATCCCAGTTCATGCAGTTGCTGAACCAGTGGAGTTTTTTTTATTTTTTAACTTTTTTAAGTTCACAGACGTAAAACACACAGTAAAAGAGAAAGTCCGCGCATCAATTTGTGCATATTCTTGAGATGCTCGCTGTTGTTCAGGGTGACAAGCGGAGTCCAAGTGATCGACGGAAAAAACGCCTGTGAGTCAGTTACTGTTGTTTTGATTTTTCGATATTGTCTCATTTATACTTAGCGATAAATTAATGTATGTCCCGCCTTGTTGCACAATGAGTTTTCTTGACAACTTTGTGGGAAACGGCCTTCAAGTCGAAGAGAAGACGTGGTCAAACAAGTCTGTCGTTATGATCGAAACATGTCCAGGTAACATAAGTGGTCAGAGTTTGTTGCTTTCCTCCTTGAATTGTTATTGTTTTTTTTTGTTTAGTTTGGTTTGTTTTTTTTTTGGTCGGTTAAGTTTATTTTTTTTAATCTGCTTTCTCTTGAATTTTATTTTCTCTCATTATTTCGAGGCTCCATGCGACATCTTAAGTGTCACTTTGTTTCGCAACTTACCATATCTGCAGCAGAAAGCCGAGGTACTAGTCTTGTATGATTAAGTTTATTTGCTTTTTAATTTTCTTCCTGTTTACCAAATGTTTTCCTGTAACTTTTCAAATTGCTCTTTTTGAAGTGCAGCATCACTACTACTTATGTTCTCCCCTCTACTTTGATGTTAAGAAGAATGGTCTTTTTTTAAACTGTTTTTTTTATGTCATTGCTCTCTGTAACTCATTGTTGAGCGGTAACATTTGTGTCATGTTGAAGTGAGCGACAAGCCTTTGTGTCATATCTTCTCCTGAAAAAAACATTGTCGCTTGGACATGGCTTTCATAAGTTTTGAATGCTTCTAGACTTTAGATCGTAGCAAAAAAAAAAAAAAAACCCAGAGATTTCAAAAACACATACAGTAACATTTGTGTCAACATAATTCACATAATTGGGATTTAGAATTAATAAACTACAAATATTTAGTATGTATTGCATGAGGTAAGGCTCAAACGAACAGTGCTTGGGACAAATAGATAACAAATAAATTTAAGATAGCCTAAGCTTATTATAGATCAAGGAGAGTGTACAACATTCAATTGAACAAGACCGGTTTGTCTTTAATCGTCTGTAGTGGTTTGAAGCGTAACATACCTTTCAGATAATAGGCGATAAATGTATGTAACAACTCATCTAATTAAAAAAAAAGAAATTATTGGTGTCTCTTCACAGTGTGCTATTTTCAATCCCTAAGTTTGTTTTCAGTAACCTTTCTCTCTTTTTTAATCTAAATAACGTGAATAAAATCAAAATTAATCATAGGAGTGGCGTCTTGTACGCCATTACTGTGCATTTAATTTGCCGAACTTTGATATCAAGTTTTTTTTGTTTGCCATGTTCTTAGTCACCGCTTCATAATAAGAATAACTAGCTAATTTTGAAAATCCAAATTTATTTATAGATCCTTTTAAATACCCCTCATTACGT